>CM077652.1:9627583-9692583 GCA_039707465.1 Rhabdophis nuchalis | reverse complement strand
AGATTGACAGAGTTGGAAGGGGCCTTGTAGCTCATCTAGTCTACCCCCTCCAACCAAGCAGGAGACCCTACACCATTTCTGACAGAGGGCAGCCCAGTCTCTTCTTGGAAGCCTCCAGGGATGAAGCTCCCACAACTTCTGAAGGCAACTTCTGTTCCATGGGTTGATTGTTCTCATTGTCAGAAAAATTCTCCTTATTTCTAGGTTGAGTCAATCAATCAGAATAGAGCTGGAAGGGACCTTGTAGGTCATCTAGTCCAACCCCCAACCCAAACAGGAGACCATGCGCCATTTCTGACAGATGGCAGTCCAGTCCCTTCTTGAAAGCCTCCAGTGATGAAGCTCCCACAACTTCCGAAGGCAACTTCTGTTCCATGGGTTGATCATTCTCCCTATCAGGAAATGCCTCCTTATTTCTAGGTTGAATCAATCAACCAGGATAGAGTTGGAAGGGACCTTGTAGGTCATCTAGTCCAACCATTTCTGACAACTGGGAGTCCAATTTCTTATGGAAAGCCTCTAGGGATGAAGCTCCCACAACTTCTGAAGGCAACTTCTGTTCCATGGGTTGATTGTTCTCAGTCAGGAAATTCCTCCTTATTTCCTGGTTGAATGTCTCCTTCAGGTGCTTTGAGTAATACATGGACAATTCAAATTCTAATATCTCAGGGGTTGCCACAAAGAAGAGGGAGTCAAGCTATTCTCCAAAGCCCCTGAGGGCAGGAGAAGAAGCAATGGGTGGAAACTAATCAAGGAGAGAAGCAACCTAGAACTAAGGAGAAAATTTCCTGACAGTGAGAACAATTCACCAGCGAAACCACTTGTCTCCAGAAGTCGTGAATGCTCCAACACTGGAAGTTTTAAAGAAGATAACCATTTGTCTCTGCAGTGGTGTAGGGTTTCCTGCCTAAGCAGGAGGGTTGGACTAGAAGACCTCCAAGGTCCCTTCCAGCTCTGACGGATTCCAACGTTCCCTTTGAAAATCTCAATCAGCTCCAGATGAGCGGGTTAAAGAGTTTGAAACCTTCAAGATAAGGGAAAAATGGTGTGGGAAAAAGGTATGAATTTGGCAACTCCTCAAAGAAATATAACTTGCTGAATGTCAGCCAAGGGACTTATGAAAGGATAGAAATAGCCATGGCCTAATGAAGATGGAAATGTGTGTGTGGGGGGTCACCTCAGTTTCCGGAGGCAGGATGTAGCATCCAGAAGGATGCTTTGGGGACTCTTACGGATTAACAGCGTTGGAAGGGACCTTGTAGGTCCTCTAGTCCAGCCCCCAACCCCCGAGAAGCAACCTAGAAAGAAGGAGAAATTTCCTGAGAGTGAGAACAATTAATCAGTGGAACTACTTGCCTCCTGAAGTTGTGAATGCTCCAACACTGGATGTTTTTAAGAAGATGTTGGATATCGATTTGTTTGAAGTGGTGTAGGGTTTCCTTCCTAAGCAGGAGGGTTGGACTAGAAGACCTCCAAGGTCCCTTCCAACTCTGTTATTCTAAATCCCCTGTGCAAGCAGGAGATCCTCGCCTACACCATTTCTGACAGTCCTGTCTCTTCTTGAAAGCTTCCATGGATGAAGCTCCCACAACTTCTGAAGGCAACTTCTGTTCATGGGTTGATTGTTCTCACTTTCAGAAAGTTCCTCCTTATTTCCAGGTTGAATCTCTCGCTGGTCAGTTTCCATCCATTATTCCTTCTCTGGCCTTCAGGAGCTTTGGAGAATAGTTTGACCCCTTCCTCCTCTCTGGGGCAGTCCCTCAAATATTGGAAGATGCTCTCCTGTCTCCCTTGGTCCTTCTCTTCCCTAGACTAGCCAGGCCCAGTTCCTGCAATTGTTCATCGTATATTTGAGTCTCCAGTCCCCTCATCATCCTGGTTGTTCTTCTCTGCACTCTTTTTATGGTCTCCAGAGTTCATTGGTGCGTCGACTCATAGCCGTTGCTTTCCTCTGGGCATTGGGGTTGAGTTCCAAGCATCTCCCTCCAACTTGGGGTTCAGCCCTTGGCCCTTCTCCCCCCCCCCCCACTTCAAGGACTGAGTCCTTGTTAGCAGGAGATGGAAGGGCGTTGGTTTTAAGATTGGCAGTTCTGCTAGATTAAGGGGCCCACATTCCTGGTGGATTAGTCTGGCCAGGTCTGCTGTGAAGCAGAGCTGGGCCAGAAAATTGGAATTAAGTGGATTTGCAGGTAGCAGCCCAGGGATATATATATATGCTGTGAAATCAGCCCCCCCCACAAAAAACAGAGAGCAGCAGATTGCGAAAATGAGCACAAAAGCCACTTACATTTCCTTGAATTCGCAAACCAGCGCATTAGACAGAGGGTAAATAATTCTAACGGTTCATGAGAGATCTTCCCTTTTTGGAAGGCAAGGAAAACAGGCTGAGAAAGTCCATTTTAGTTTTAAAATATGCTAATTGGGGGCATTTCCCTCCCTCACAGGCTGTTTCCCATGGAAAGAATAGTTTCCCATCTCCCTCCCTCTCTCTTGTTCTCTCTCATTCTCTCTCTCCTTCTCTCCTTCTGGTTCTCTCTCCTCTCTGTCTCTGCCTCTGCCATTCTTTCATTCTCTCATTCTTGTTCTGTGTCTCTCTCTCCTCTCTGTCAGTCTCTCTCATTCTCTCATTCTTGTTCTCTCTGTGTCTCTCCTCTCTGTCTTTCTCCTCTCTCTCTCTCCTCTCTGTCTCTCTCTTTCTTGTTCTTTCCTGTCTCTCTCTGTCTGTCATTCTCTCATTCTTGTTCTCTGTCTCTCTCTCTCCTCTGTCTCTCTCATTCTTTCATTCTCTCATTCTTGTTCTGTGCCTCTCTCTCCTCTCTGTCTCTCTCTCATTCTCTTTCATTCTTTCATTCTTTCATTCTTGTTCTGTCTGTCTGTCTGTCTCTCCTCTGTTTCTCTCTGGCTCTCGCTCTCATTCTCTCTTTTTTTCATTCTCTCATTCTTGTTCTCTCTCTCTCTCTCCCCTCTGTCTCTCTCTCCCTCCCTCCCTCACTTAAAGCAATATTTCCTAACTTTCCCATCTCTCCGAGAAGTGGACTTCAATTCCCAAAATTCCCAGCCACCTTCGGGCATTCTGGGAGTTGACATCCACTCAACGTAACATTGCTAAAGTTGAAAAAAAACGCTGATTTAGAGATGGAAGGACCCCTTGTGCAGCTTTCAGAAATTGTAGCACGTACACAAACGAATCCATCCCTCTCTTTTGGCAACCAAGGTGTGAACTGCGACGTGGAGATCAATGAGTGTGAATCCAGTCCCTGTTGGCATGGGGGCACCTGCGCCGACCTCATTGGCTTCTTCACCTGTTCCTGCCTACCAGGCTACCAAGGAACCCAGTGCGAAGTGGATATTGACGAGTGCCAAAGCCAACCTTGCCTTAACGGCGCTACCTGTGAGGACCTGGTCAACAGGTGAGAGGTTCAAGTCTTGAGGACCATCTCTTTTTTTTAAAAAAAGTTTTTTATTTTATTTTGTCCATCACGTCTCTTACAACATTAATCTTACAGGGTGTCGCCTGGGTACAGTTTTTCTGTCGTCATATTTAACAGTTGCATCATATTTAATCTTATTTTTATCTTGCCTTTACGTTTACATTTTGACTACCTTTTAATTCAACTCCTCCCCTATAATTCTACATTATTTCCCCCCCAAATTATTCAGCTTTCTATTTCTTTTTGCCTACATTCCATTTCTATCCAATGATAAGGACATCCCCGTATCTTATAATACTCTGATTCGTCCTTCTCTTTAATGGCCAATGTTAATCTGTTCGTTTCTGCACCGTCTCATATTTTTAAAATCGCCTCTCCCTCTGAGAATGGGATTTTTTTGACGTGGGGTCAGAGCTGGCTTCACTTGGGTATATCCCGACACTTGTTCCTAATAAATAACTGGATTTCTTTTGAAGCTTGGCTCGAGGCTCATGATTTAGTTACGGCATCCCTACGTTGTTCCTAATAAATAACTAGATTTCTTTTGAAGCTTGGCTGGAGGCTCATGATTTAGTTACGGCATCCGAACATTGTTCCTAATAACTTTAACTTTAATCGGATTTTTATACCGCCCTATCTCCCAAAAGGGACTCAGGGTGGTGCACAGAAAGAATAAAAAGTAGTAAATACAATGATAATATAAATGTTAAAAATACATTAAATACAATGGGTCTGTGCTAAAACCTATACTTAAAAACCATAATAAATAGCTGGATTTCTTTTGAAGTTTGGCTGGAGGCTCATGATTTAGTTACGGCATCCCTACGTTGTTCCTAATAAATAGCTGGATTTCTTTTGAAGCTTGGCTCGAGGCTCATGATTTAGTTACGGCATCCCTACGTTGTTCCTAATAAATAGCTGGATTTCTTTTGAAGCTTGGCTTGAGGCTCATGATTTAGTTACGGCATCCCTACGTTGTTCCTAATAAATAACTAGATTTCTTTTGAAGCTTGGCTGGAGGCTCATGATTTAGTTACGGCATCCGTACATTGTTCCTAATAAACAGCTAGATTTCCTTTGAAGCTTGGCTCGAGGCTCATGATATAATTAGGGCATCTGACAGAGGGTGCAACTGGGGTGCAGCGCACACGTTGTCGAGAGGACCAGGCTGCTTTAATGCCACTGCCGTATCTTGGAGAAACAGTTGAGAAACAGCCAAGATGCAGTTAGCTAAAATACAGGGCTGAAATTGACTCATGAGGCATTGATGACACCCATGGAAAAGAGAGGATGTGCTAAATCAGTCTGTCTCACGGTCTTTTCTCCCCTCCCACCCCGCCTTAGCTACCGGTGTGACTGTCACAACACGGGCTTTGAAGGACAACATTGTGAGTTGGACATCTTGGAGTGTGCTTCCCAACCTTGCCAGAATGGAGCCCCTTGCATGGAAGGAGCCGGCTTTTACAAGTGCTCTTGCTGGCCAGGTAAGCGAAATCGTTCCCGCGTCCTTCAGAATCCAGAATGGGGAGGGGGAAAGCACCCACCCCACTCCCATTTCTTAATGAAGACATTGATGAATGACACCGGGAAGGTTTTCCAGACTGTCCTTGCGTCAAACCGGTCATCAAAACTCAAACGAAAACCTGGTTGAGCTGAGCGGAGACCTTGCCCTTCCCTCCAAAGTTCCTGCTTTCGCACACATCCTGCCCTTTCTCTCTCTGACGTTAGGGTACGTGGGAACACACTGCGAAGAAGATATAGACGAGTGTGCAACACACCCCTGTCTCAACGATGGAGAGTGCCTGGAACGCTCCAATCAGAGCTACTACGGGAGACACGCCGATTTCCCCGAGCAGTTTAGCTACGAAGCAGCCGCTGGCTTCATCTGCCGATGCCATCCCGGTTTTGAGGGTGTGTCCTTTTCACTTGTTTGGGGAAACTTGTGGGGGTCTACCGGGGGAGAGGGTGTCAGGAACTGGCTGACAGATCATGAAATCAGGCATTCCCCCCTTCCTTATTGCTTCAGCAGAGGTATTCATGGGATAGACCGGCGGTGTCAAACTCGATTTCATTGAGGGCCACGTCAGGGTTGTGTTTGACCTCTAGGGGGCAGTGTTTGACCTCAGGCTGGCCGCATGAAATAAGTATGTTTTTCATGCCCGACGAAAGAGGCGAAGGTCCGTGATTGTACGGAGGTTGGGGGGCAGGTCATTCCAGAGGGCCGGACCCGCCACAGAGAAGGCACTTCCCTTGGGAGTCGCCAGCCGACATTGTCCGGCGGATGGCACCCTGAGGAGGCCCTCCCTGTGGGAGCGGACAGGTCGACTGGAGGTGGGAGGTAGGAGGCGGTCCTGCAAGTAACCAGATCCCATGCCATGGAGCACTTTAAAGATGGTTACTTGAAGCGCACCCAGAAGCCACAGGCAGCCAGTGCAGCTCGCGCAGGAGAGGTGTTACATGGGAGTATCTTGAGGCTCCCAGAATCCCCCGCGCGGCCGCATTCTGAACCAGTGGTGGGTTTCAAATTTTTTTAGAACCTACTCTGTAGGTGTGGCCTATTTTGTGGGCGTGGCTTGGCAGTCATGTGACAGGGTGGGAGTGGCCACCTTTTAAAATGTGGTGAAACTCATTTAACAACGCTCTTGCTTAGCAACCAAAATTTTGGACTCAATTGTGATGATAAATTCTTTCTTTCTTTCTTTCTTTCTTTCTTTCTTTCTTTCTTTCTTTCTTTCTTTCTTTCTTTCTTTCTTTCTTTCTTTCTTTCTTTCTTTCTTTCTTTCTTTCTTTCTTTCCTTCCTTCCTTCCTTCCTTCCTTCCTTCCTTTCCTTTCCTTCCCATTGGGTCACTGGCAGCGGCGGGCCAGATTAACTTCCAGGTATGCCGGTGGAACCCCCTCTCACCGGTTCTCTAAATTTCACCCACCGGCTCTCGCGAGTAGGTGCGAGCCTGCAGAAACCCACCACTGCAATCTGAACTAACGGGAACCTCCGGGTGCATCTCAAGGGCAGCCCCATGTAGAGAGCATTACCCTTGCGCCTCCTCGCCCCGCTGTGGCCAGCCTGGTATGCAGCTTGACACCCGCTGATTTTAGATCTTTATGTCCGTTGAACTGAATTTTCATTCTGTGGGCCTTTCTTCCGAGGGGTCGTTTTGGATGGTTAAAATGCAGCTTTCAATGCCGCAAAAGAACAGAACGGACTTTTGAGTAGCGGGTTCCTGCGTGTCGAGTTCAGCAGTGGGTTCCTCTCCCCCGTCGCTACCGGTACGCTGCTCATGGGGCCGCGTCTCCTGTTCGTGCAAACACGCTGTGCATGCAGGCACACTCCACCGGCCCTGCGACACCCAGCTGCTTGTGCAATTGGCCGGTTGCTTTAAAATCAGGTATAGAAAGCAGTGGGCCAAACGAGCCCCCATACTGGTACTTTACTTTTACTTTTATTAAATTTCTATCCCGCCCTATCTCCCACAAAGGGACTCAGGGCGGCGCACAGGAACTTAAAATCCAAAAGTACAAACAATAAAAATTCTGCAAAATTTAAAACTACAATTAAACAGTTTAACCCATGCTAAAAAGAGAAAACAATTAATTTAAAACCCAGCTCTAATTAAATATGGTTATAGCAGCTATGCCAGGCCGGCCATATGGAAGAAATAGGTTTTTAAAGTCCGGCGGAAGAGGCGAAGGTCGGTGATAGTCCGGAGGTCTGGGGGCAGGTCGTTCCAGAGGGTGGGGGCCTGCCACAGAGAAGGCTCTTCCCCTGGGAGTCGCCAGCAGGACGGCACCCTAAGGAGGCCCTCCCTGTGGGAGCGGACAGGTCGAGTGGAGGTATGCGGCAGAAGGCGGTCCTGCAAGTAACCAGGCCCACTGCCATGGAGCGCTTTAAAGATGGTCACTAAGACCTTGAAACGCACCCGGAAGGCTACCGGCAGCCAGTGCAGCTCGTGCAGGAGAGGTTTTACATGGGAGTATTTTGAAGCACCCAAGATCCCCCGCGCGGCCGCATTCTGCACCAACTGGAGCCTCCGGGTGCATCTCAAGGGCAGCCCCATGTATGCTATGCTGTCAGTTACTCCCGCCTACTACTGGTACAGTGGTACCAGGCGGTACCGGCTGAAACCCACCACTGGTCGAGTTCATAACTCCAAGCCCGTTTGAGTTGGCGATCGATTCTAAAAATAACAACAACAACAACAACAACAACAATAATAGAGAAATGCAGGTTTTGAGCGTCTGATTTGCTTTGAAGGTGATACCTGCTCCGTGGACACCAATGAATGTGCATCTCAGCCGTGTCAGAACGGAGGGAGCTGCGTGGATATGGTGAACAGCTATCGCTGCATCTGCTTGCCCGGATATTCAGGTAAACGGATGAAGAGTGGGAGAACGAAGGGGGAGAAGGAAGGATGGGAGAGAATCGGAGGGTGGGGAAGAGAGAAGGTCTTGTGGCTGTCGGGAGGAGGAGGGCAAATTCTTATGGGGTCTTTATGGGACCAAAAGGTTTATACGGCATTCAGTTTTGGTCACCACGATGTAGAAAAGACGTGGAGACTCTGGAAAGAGTGCAGAGAAGAGCAACAAGGAGGATTAGGGGACTGGAGACTAAAACATATGAAGAACGGTTGCAGGAACTGGGTAGGTCTAGTTTAATGAGAAGAAGGACCAGAGGAGACAGGATAGCAGTCTTCCAATATCTCAGGGGCTGCCCCAAAGAAGAGGGAGTCAAACTATTCTCCAAAGCACCTGAGGGTAGAACAAGAAGCAATGGGTGGAAACTAATGAAGGAGAGAAGCAACTTAGAACTAAGGAGAAATTTCCTGACAGTCGAACAATTCATCAGTGGAACAGAAGTTGCCTCCAGAAGTTGTGAAGGCCCCAACACTGCAAGTCTTCAAGAAGATGTGGGATAGCCATTTGACTGAAATGATATAGGGCTTCCTGCCTAGGCAGGGAGTTGGACTAGATGACCTCCAAGGTCCCTTCCAACTCTGCTATTGTATTGTATTATTGTATCTCTTACTGCTTTTTCCCTCTTACCTAATTTACTTACCCGATTTCTAGCTGAGTGGGACGTGCACTTTAATATCAAAGTCAGATGGCCGAAGACGTTCCAGCTTTGACTTTGGATGGATAGGATAGGATAGGGTCGATAGGATAAGGAATTGAATAGAATAGAAAATAGAATAGAATAAGAAAAAATTAGAATTAGAGTATACAGTAGAATAGGGTAGAGTAGAGTTGGAAGGGAGCTTGGAGGTCTTCTAGTCCAACCCCCTGCCTAGGGAGGAAACCCTAAACCATTTCAGGCAAATGGTTGTCCAAACTCTTCTTAAAAATGTCCAATATTAGAGCATTCACAACTTCAACTGGGATTAAGGGTTTTAATGTTGATATTTTAGCACAGGGGTAATTTAATTCGGTTTTAATATTTTGTATGTTGTTGTATTTATTTGATTTTTAATTTCCTGTGCGCCGCCCCGAGTCCCCATGGGGGAGAGGAGGCGGTCTATAAATTTAATAAAATAAATAAAATAAAATAAAATAAAATAAATGTATTTTAAAACCGGGATTTGTGCAAAAGCAAAGAAGAAAACACAAGACTTGCTCCATTAGCAAGAATTATCCATCTGGGTTTCCCCTCCAAAATGAACAGAAGAGGTTAGCCGTAAAGTACAAATGAAATGTTTCTACGTTCATTGACAATATTCCATTCCATCTGACAAGATAGCTCTGAAAACATCGGCTCTTGGGAATACTGTTTCTACAATATTACGAGGCTGCCATCTTGTGGGAAAGATGAACAATCTCAAAGGTTAAAAAAAAACCTGGTGGAGAGCTTTCTGAAATAGAAAAAAAAGACTTAAGAAATGGAGGGAGTGACCGACTTTATTTTCCTGGGCTCCAAGATCATCATCATCGGACAATGCCGACTGGCGACACCCAGGGGAAGAGCCTTCTCTGTGGCGGGCCCTGCCCTTTGGAATGACCTACCCCCTGAACTCCGCACCATCTCCGACCTCCGCCTCTTCCGCAAGTGTCTGAAGACACACCTATTCCACCTAGCCGGCCTAGCGTAACCTCCATACTGATTATTAGATAGTTTTAAATTTGGGATTTTAATTCGGTTTTTAGCGCAGGGTTTATTTATTAGAATAAGTATTTTAAATTTTGATATATTTTATATATTTTGTATCTATTTTAACATCCCTGTGCACCGCCCTGGGTCCATTTGGAGAAGGGCGGGGTATAAATTTAATAAATAAAAATAAATAAATAAAATAAAATCATAGACGGGGACGGCAGCCAAGAAATTCAAAGAGGCTTGCTCCTGGGGAGGAAAGCGATGGCAAATCTAGACAGCATCCTAAAAAGCAGAGACATCCCCCTGCCGATCCAAAGGGCGTCTAGTCAAGGCTGTGGTTTTCCCAGTTGCAATGGATGGCTGTGAAGGATGGGCCATAAGGAAGGTTGAGGGACAAAGAATGGAGGCCTTTGAGCTCTGGTGCTGGAGAAGAAGACTCCTGCATTGAGTCCCTTGGACTGCAAGGCCATCCAACCGGTCAGTCCTAGAGGAGATCAACCCTGACTGCTCTTTAGAAGACCAGATCCTGAAGAGGAAACTCAAAGACTTTGGCCACCTAAGGAGAAGGAAGAAGGACTCCCTGGAGAAGAGCCTCATGCTGGGAACGATGGAGGGCGAAAGAAGAAGAAGGGGACGGCAGAGAAGGAGGTGGCAGGATGGAGTCACCAAAGCTTCAATGGACTCCAGAGGATGGTAGAGGACAGGAAGATCTGGAGGAACGTTGTCCATGGAATCACGATGTGTCAGACACAAATTTGCTACTAACAATAAGATAGGTAGGCAGGCAGGCAGGCAGGCAGAAAGACAGACAGATAATAGACATAGAAAAAAAAATAGCAATAGCACTTAGACTTATATACCGCTTTACAGTGCTTTACAGTCCTCTCTAAGTGGTCTACAGAGTCAGCCTCTTTCCCCCCAACAATCTCAGTCCTCATTTTGAAATTTCCCGACAGTTAGGACAACCAGTGGAACTCCTTGCCTCCAGAAGTTGTGAATGCTCCAAGAAGAGGCTGGACAACCATTATGTCTGAAGCGGTGTAGGGTTTCCTGCCCAGGCAAGGGGTTGGACTAGAAGACCTCCAGGGCCCCTTCCAACTCTGTTCTTCTAATTCTCTTCCGTTCCACTTTGACTGACCGAGTTGGTCCTGCTAAGGATCGTCTCCCCAGCCAGCTGGCTTCAGGAGGCCCAACCCTGCCGCTGAAACGGGCCTCCAGGCTCCCCTCCCCAAGCCTAAGACGGGAGGGAGGGCAGTGCACCCAAGACCAGCGGGCTTCTCCTGCCTCGGCCCATCTCCCACTCCCCTCTGCAGGGGAGGGCAGCAGGCAAACATCTCGTCAGCTGGGACAGAAGCCAGCTGGGAAGATTTAGAGCGGAGACGGATTAGAGCGAGCGGCAGGGCAAGAGCTCCGAAAGGGCCCGTTGTGTGCCTGGCACCCAGGAGTGGAGCAAACCTCCCCACGTTTCCTCTTGGGACCACTACCCATGCCGGCAGGGCACTGGCCATGAACCCTCTGCTAGCTGGCATCGTCCTGGGTGGGTTTTCCCGTCTCCTGGCAGGTAAGGGCAACCCCCGGCTCTTTCTATGTGGTTGGGGGGGGGTGTTCTGTGTGGGTCTTCTGCACGGATCGGTGGGCAGTGCTTCTTGCCTTGGGGAAGGTTTTCTGGAGGGGGTGTCTCTGCTGACCCCTGGGGGAGGCAGAGCGGTTGAGCTTCACCCTCAAATGAACTCTGGTCTTCTTCCGTTCGGGCCAGTCCTGGGCAGCAAAAAACCCAGACTGTGAAAATTGTGCGTCTTCTGGGCAGGGGGAGAAATCCATTGTCTTCTAAGGAAGCAAGATTCCTCTCCAGTTAATGCCTATAGAAGGCATGCAAACACGAAGGTGAAATGAGGATAGAAGCATGGGTGGATGCATGCATGGATGGATGGATCGATGGGTAGATAGATAGATAGATAGATAGATAGATAGATAGATAGATAGATAGATAGATAGATAGATAGATAGATAGATAGATAGAGATAGATAGATAGATAGATAGATAGATAGATAGATAGATAGATAGATATGTTAGAGATATTGATGATTGAGATAGATAACCATTTGTCTGAAGTGGTGTAGGGTTTCCTGCCTAAGCAGGGGGTTGGACTAGAATAATAATAATTTATAATAATAATAATAATTTTTATTTTTAAACCGCACCCTCTCCCCACAGGGACCCGGGGCGGTGCACAGGCAGAATAAAAACAGTCAATAAATACATACATTTCTAAAAAACAATTAAACCAACCCTGTGCTAAAAATTCACTAAAAATATGCTACCCCATTAAAAACCCCAAAGACAGAGAGACTATCCTAGGCCGGCCAGACAGAAGAAGTGTGTTTTTAGCTTGAGACGGAAGGAGCGGAGGTCAGTAGTCATCCTAATATCGGGGGGAAGGTCGTTCCAGAGGGCCGGGCCCGCCACAGAGAGAGCCCTTCCCCTGGGAGTCGCCCGCTGACAGAGTCTAGTGGACGGCACCCGGAGAAGTCCCTCTCTGTGGGAGCGGATCGGCCGTGAGGAAGACCTCCAAGGTCCCTTCCAACTCTGTTATTCTATTCTATTCTGTTCTGTTCTTTTTCTGTTTTCTTCTCTTCCCTTCCCTTCGTACCTATTCTATTCTATTCTATTCTATTCTATTCCTCATTCCAATATTCTATTCCATTCCATTACATTCCATTCCATTCCATTAAACTCTCTGTTCTGTTCTGTTCTATTCTATTCCGTTCCATTCATTCCAATTCCAATTCCATTCCATTCTATTAAACTATTCTATTAAACTATTCTATTCTATTCTATTCTATTCTCCGTTCCAATTCCATTCCATTCCATTCTATTCTTCATTCCAATTTTTTATTCTATTCCATTCCATTCTATTCCTCATTCCAATATTCCATTCCATTCCATTCCATGCCATGCCAGGTTTGGGGGATGTCACAAAAAGAGAACGAATAAGGATTGGTCCCTAAAATAAATATACAAAAAAGAGTGAATTTGGCTGAGAGAGAAGCAGGACTCTTGAGATAAAGAAATCCCAGATAAGGAGGGCAGAGGAATGCAGGAGAAGCCGAGATGGTTGGGCCCGATAGAAAACCATGGAGTAATAAGTGACCCGGCGTTGGTATAAACTATTTAGCTCTGTTTGTTTTCCTTTCCTTTTTCTTATCTCCGCCCTTACGTCTTACTTCCATTCCTAGAGGGAGCAAGGGTGGGGTGGGGTGCCTGCTGATAGATCAAGATCTTCTGTCTGTCTGCTGAAGGGAAGGAATTCCCAGGAGACAGACGGACGCCTATGCTGGTTTAATGAGTCGCTTAAAACAGGAGAGAGAGAGAGAGAGAGAGAGAGAGAGAGAGAGAGAGAGAGAGAGAGAGAGAGAGAGCGCTATCCTTGGTGATGTCCTACCAACCTGCAGTTTTCCTTTGATGAAGCTTTGCTGCTCTGGGTGGAAGCTCCTGGGAGATAGGTCACCCGTACATATCCTACTGTTAGTACAGAGTCTAGAGCAAACACCAAGCGTAACATTAAAACATCACCCATTAACAGCTTGGGAGAACAAAATAGCAGCCACTTCTAAAAGTTAAATAAAGCAGACCTCAGCAGGTTCTCCAAACAGGGTGTGGATTTGAGGACTGAACCCCCTCAAATGTCACAGAGAGGAGGGGGTCAAGCTATTCTCCAAAGCACCCGAAGGCCAGACAAGGAAGAATGGATGGAAACTGACCAAGGAGAGATTCAACCTGGAAATAAGGAGGAATTTCCTGACAGGGAGAACAATTAATCAACCCATGGAACAGAAGTTGCCTTCAGAAGTTGTGGGAGCTTCATCCCTGGAAGCCTTCAAGAAGAGACTGAACTGCCATCTGTCAGAAATAGCATAGAGTCCCCTGCTTGGACAGGGCATTGGACTAGATGACCACCATGGTACCTTTAAGCTCTATTCTGATTGATTCAACCTAGAAATAAGAAGGAATTTTCTGAGAGTGAGAACAATCCACCCATGGAACAGAAGTTGCCTTTGGAAGTTGTGGGAGCTTCATCCCTGGAGGCTTTCAAGTAGAGACTGGACTGACAGAAATGGTGCAGCATCTCCTGCTTGGGCAGAAAGGGGTGATCTAGATGACCTAAAAGATCCCTTCCAACTCTCTTATTCTATATTCAATGGAGCAGAAGTTGCCTTCAGAAGTTGTGGGAGCTTCATCTCTGGAGGCTTTCAAGAAGAGACCAGGCTGCCCTCTGTCAGAAATGGTGTAGGGTCTCCTGCATGGGAAGGGGGTGGGGCTAGATGGCCTCCAAGGTACCTTCCAGCTCTATGCTGATTGATTGATTGATTGATTGATTGATTGATTGATTCAACCTAGAAATAAGGAGTAGTTTTCTGAGAGTGAGAACAATCCACCCATGGAACAGAAGTTGCTTTCATCCTTGGAGGCTTTCAAGAAGAGACAGGACTGCCATCTGCCAGAAATCATGTAGGGTTTCCTGCTCAGGCAGGGGGTTGGACTAGATGACCTCCAAAGTCCCTTCCAGCTCTATTCTGATTGATTGGATTCAACCTAGAACTAAGGAGGAATTCCCTGACAGAACAATTAACCCATGGAGCAGAAGTTGCCTTCAGAAGTTGTAGGAGCTTCATCCCTGGAAGCTTTCAAGTAGAGACCGCGATACCCTCTGTTAAAAATGGTGTAGGGTCTCCTGCTTGGGCAGGGGGTTGGTCTAGATGACCTCCGAGGTCCTTTCCAGCTGTGTTACTCTGTTATGTAAGCAACGCCACTTTAGCTGCAGGGATTTCTGTATCCCCCACATGGGATGGGGAGCACCCCTTGAAAACCCAAGGGCATTCCCGAGCTAACAGGCTGAACTATGGTGCATCTGAGCTGGCCTCCTCTTCCTTCCAAGGACTCCCTGCCCCCATCCTCCCCCAAGTCTCCTTCCTCCCACAAACCTGGATTGTAAAATATTTCCTGGCACATTCCAGCCTCTTTTATTCCGGCTGACAGAAAATGCCTTCAGCGGATTCTTATTTCCATAAAAGAAAGGGTGGATTTTCTTTGGATTCTTTGCAGAAGCAAAGAAATAGCTCAGTGGAAGAGAAGTCAGAATAGAGCTGGAAGGGACCTTGGAGGTCTTCTAGTCCAGCCCCCTAGTCAAGCACCCCAAAATAAATCAAGTCCCAAGGCAAAGTATTGCTCAAAGTTCCAATTGATGAAGAGAGCCATGTTGGCACATCTGGGGAAACCCAAATCTGAAAGCTTCCTGGTTTTCCCCATCCAGTTGGAAAAGTTCATTATCTTGCCCCCAACACCCACCAGTTCATCCCATGGTCCTATCTCCCACTGCCACGCTGGCAGCTTCCACTCATCCAGTTCCGGTCAGGTGCAGAGGTGCAGAGACAAAGGATGACCTTGGTTTTCTAGAAAGGAATTTTGTTTTGGCTACATAGCATTTCACTCCGTACAACACCCCCCCTCTCGTTTTCCCACCATAGAAAAGGCATAGTAGGATAATTGAAAGTGAGGCAGGCCAAAGATCCAACAGAAAAGATGGCTGCAGGTCTGACTCCTATACCATTTCACACAAGTGGCTGCCCAGTCTTTTCTTCAAAACCACCAGTGTTGGAGCATTCACAATGTCTGGAGGCAAGTTGTTCCACAGGTTAATTGTCCTCACGGTTAGGAGGTTTCTCCTTAATTCCAGGTTGCTTCTCTCCTTGATTAGTTTCCACCTATTGTTTTTTGTTTTGCCTTCTGCTGCTTTGGAGAAGAGCTTGACTCCCTCTTCTTTGGGGCAGCCCCTGAGATATTGGAAGGAAGGAAGGTGGGAAGGAAGGAGAAAAGAAAGGGAGGAAGGAAGGAGAGGAGGAAGGAAGCAAGGACAGAAAGAGGGAAGGAAGGAGAGAAGAATGGGAGGATGGAAGGAAGGAGAGAAGGAAGGAAGGAAGCAAGGAGGGGAAGGAAGGAAGGAAGGAAGGAAGGAAGGAAGGAAGGAAGAAGAGAAAGAAGGATTTCTCCTTGATGAGTTTCCACCCATTGCTCATTGTCCTGCCCTCAGGTGCTTTGGAGAAGAGCTTGACTCCCTCTTCTTTGGGGCAGCCCCTGAGATATTGGAAGGAAGGTGGGAAGGAAGGAGAGAAGAAAGGGAGGAAGGAATGAGAGGAGGAAGGAAGCAAGGACAGAAAGAGGGAAGGAAGGAGAGAAGAATGGGAGGGTTGAAGGAAGGAGAGAAGGAAGGAAGGAAGCAAGGAGGGGAAGGAAGGAAGGAAGGAAGGAAGAAGAGAAAGAAGGATTTCTCTTTAATGAGTTTCCACCCATTGCTTCTTGTCCTGCCCTCAGGTGCTTTGGAGAAGAGCTTGACTCCCTCTTCTTTGGGGAATCCCCTGAGATATTGGAAGGAAGGTGGGAAGGAAGGAGAGAAGAAAGGGAGGGAGGAATGAGAGGAGGAAGGAAGCAAGGACAGAAAGAGGGAAGGAAGGAGAGAAGAATGGGAGGGTGTAAGGAAGGAGAGAAAGAAGCAAGGAAGCAAGGAGGGGAAGGAAGGAAGGAAGAAAGGAAGGAAGGAAGGAAGGAAGGAAGGAAGGAAGGAAGGAAGGAAGAAGAGAAAGAAGGCTTTCTCCTTGATTAGTTTCCACCCATTGCTACTTGTCCTGCCCTCAGGTGCTTTGGAGAATAGCTTGACTCCCTCTTCTTTGGGGCAACCCCTGAGATATTGGAAGACTGCTATCCTGTCTCCCCTGGTCCTTCTTTTCTCTAGACTGGCCATACTCAAATCTTGCTGCTCCTCTTCCTATGTTTTCATCTCCAGACCCTTAATCCTTTTAGCTGCTCTTCTTTGCACTGTTCCCAAAGTCTCAACATCTTTTTTGTAAAGGGGTGACCAAAACGGGATGCTGCCTTCCAGGCGTGGCCTTACTAAGGCTTTCTAAAGCTTTATAAAGCGGTACGAATAATTGACCTGATTTTGGTTCTATGCCTCTGTTTATACCACCAAGGATTGTGTTAGCTTTTTTGGCTGCCGCTGCACACGGCTGGCTCGTGTTTAAGCGATCGTCCACTCCCTTGGCAAAATGTGACACGTTCCCAAACTTTAAAAGTATCCTGTTGTGGTTGTCGGTGTTTTGTGGCTTTGCACAAATCTTTGCAGGTGGTGTTAAATTTGATGCTGAAAGGCCAGCCCTGTTGAGTTGGCTAAGGAGCACAGCTTGAGCAATATTATAATACAATACAATAGCAGAGTTGGAAGGGACCTTGTAGGTCTTCTAGTCCAACCCCCTGCGTGGGCAGGAACCTTATACCATTTCAGACAAATGGCTATGGAACATCTTTTTAAAGACTTGCAGGGTTGGGGCATTCACAACTTCTGGAGGCAAGCTGTTCCAGAGGTTAATTGTTCTAACTGTCAGGAAATTTCTCCTTAGTTCCAAGTTGCTTCTCTCCTTGATTAGTTTCCACCCATTGCTTCTTGTCCTGCCCCCAGGTGCCTTGGAGAACAGTTTGGCTCCCTCTTCTTTGTGGCACCCTCTGAGATATCGGAACACTGCTATCATGTCTCCCCTGGTCCTTCTCTTCATCAAACTAGACATACCCAGCTCCTGCAACCGTTCTTCATATGTTTTAGTCTCCAGTTCCCTAATCATCTTGGTTGCTCTGCTCTGCACTCTTTCCAGAGTCTCCACGTCTTTTCTACATCGTGGCGACCAAAACTGTATGCAGTATTCCAAGTGTGGCCTTCCCAAGGCTTTATAAAGTGGTATTAATACTTCATGTGATCTTGATTCTCTCCCTCTGTTTATGCAGCTTAGAACTGTGTTGGCTTTTTTGGCAGCTGCTGCACACTGCTGGCTCATATTTAAATGGTTGTCCACTAAGATTCCTTAAATTGTTGTCCACTAAGATTCCTATTAACGTAAAGGTTCCCCTTGCACAGATGTGCTAGTCGTTTCTGGCTCTAGGGGGCAGTGCTCATCTCCCTTTCAAAGCCGAAGAGCCAGCGCTGTCCGAAGACATCTCCGTGGTCACGTGGGCGGCATGACTCAACGCCGAAGGCGCACGGAACGCTGTTCCCTTCCCACCAAAGGAGGCTCCTGTTTTCCTACTGGCATTTTTGACCTGCTTTCGAACTGCTAGGTTGGCAGAAGCTGGGACGAGTCACGGGAGCTCCCTCCGTTACGCGGCGCTGGGGATTCGAACCGCCGACCTGCAGACTTTTCCGATCGACATTCTCAGCGTCTTAGCCCCTGAGCGTCCCTTCTGAGCAATATTACACCTGGCCCAATGGAGGGTTTTCTCCCCTCTGTGGCTCCGTGGCTTAATGCTGGCTTGTGGCATTCAGTGAATGGCTTTTTCTCAACAAACATCCATGGGAGGCCAGATTGGAAGGAGGAATGGCTACTGATTCTTTATCCCCCTTAGCTACTCTTCCAAGGCGTGAGTTGGCTCCCTTGTGTAGTCCAGCTGTGAAGAGACGTGATCAGGGCAGGCTGGGGTGCCAGTCATCCCGGCAACAGATCTTCTCCACCGTGGCAAAACAAACCAAGGAAGAATCAAAACATGGCTTCCCAGGGGGAAAGCTCCATTCTGAATTAGCCACCGACAAGGGAACCCGAAAAGGCCGTGGGGATTAATTTGACTGTCGGGGAGAAGCGCGGGACTCGGAGATAATACCGCTCCCTCTCACCCCCCCCCCCCGGTTTAAGCCGTGCCAGCTTTGGAGAACCTTATTTTGAGAACGAGAGTGTATTAGAACAAGGAAAGTTATTTTCCCTTCCGAACGGAGGTCCGATGGGAACAGGAAGAAGACGTTTCTAGTCGGCCTCTTCCAATTGTCGGCCGGGCCAGGAAAAGAAATGACACGATGAGGGGAGCTAATCCTACTGTGTTGCGAAGCTGCATTCCAGACTCTTGCAAGGATGGTCGATCTCTCGGCGTCCTTTTTACAGCTTTGAGAAGTTAGGGAGGGTCTTTCCCCACCCATTACGCAGCTGGGTGGGTGGGTTGGGGTTGTCTACGCTTCCTCTTATCCAGGGATGGGCTTCAAAAATGTTAGGCAGGGGTTTTCTACCTGGCTGCTGGGGGGAGGCGGCATGGCCATGGCGGCATGGCTTTTTTTAGCCTCCGGGCGGGTGAAAACGCCGCGTCCAGCCTCCGCATGTGCCCTGCATTTACCTGCATCCAAAACGAGCCGCGTGGGGACTCCTGGGAGGGATGGAGTGGGCGAGGCCAGCCAGGAGTGGGATTTGGGGGTTCTCCGAATGGCACAGAATGTTAGCTAGAGGTTCTCCTGAACCCCTGTGAACCCTCAGCAGCCCACTCCTACCTGTTCATTTCCGAAGCAGCAACATTTTCCCTCGTCTCCTCCAAGGTCTTTCACACACCCCATTGCCCCAAACGTTCGCTTCATCGTCATTCACTCATACCGCTGCACTCTGGGTCCCAAATCTCAGTCGGGACTAAGATTTTGGGGCTCAGGGAACTAGAGGGGAGGCAGGACTTTCCCTCGTTTAGGGGTCGGCAACCTTAAACTCTCAAAGAGCCACAAAGGTCCTAACTGGATGCCCCCCGTTCAGTTCTGGAGCTGACCAGACGTCCGGTTCCCCCACCATAGAGTCTCCTCCTAGCGCAGCATCCTTTTTCCTCTGCTGACCGGAAGTCCGGTTCCCTCACCATAGAGTCTCCTCCTAGCGCGGCATCCTTTTTCCTCTGCTGATCGGAAGTCTGGTTCCCTCACCATAAAGTCTCCTCCTAGCAAAGCATCCTTTTTCCTCTGCTGACCGGAAGTCTGGTTCCCCCACCATAGAGTCTCCTCCTAGCATGGTGCCCTTTTTCCTCTGGTGACCGGAAGTCCTGTCCCTCCATCATAGAGTTTCCTCCTACCACAGGGTCCTTTTTCCTCTACCTGTCCTAACCTAAATCCCTATCAAATTGTGGAGCCGACCAGTGACAGGGAGTCGCAGCAGAGGGATGAAAGAGCCACATGCGGCTCCAGAGCCGCGAGTTGCCAACCCCTGCCCTATCTGTTCCTGCTTTGCATTGGCATGGATTAATTCATGTGATACCCTGGCATTTCTCGACCCCAACACGTTGCAGAAGATGACTGGAGCTCAGCATGCTGGCTGGAGGACTCTGGGAGGTCAAAGTCCACGCATCTTAAAAGTTGGTTGAGGTTGAGAAAGATTGGTCTTCTCCAGCTTTAATTGGCTGCAAGCTACCTCAACGTAGGGGGAGAGGAAGTTTTGCAAATTCCCTTTTGGTTGGGTTCATATTCCTTCCTGTGGGCAAGGGTAAGGCTCTTAAGAGAAAGAATCCAAAACTTTCTTTATCTGGCCAGCATTCTTGGGGATTAGTGGGAATATGTGTGAGGAGCTGGAAGGGGCCAGAAGCTGCTTAATCAGGGCTACTGACTCTTAAGAGTCCGCAAATACTTACGGACAACCCCCACCTCTATTTACCCTGGCAGGTATGTGACCTCCCAGGGCTGAAGGAAACCCAGTCCACCTGAGCAGAGATTTGCCTGAATGGTGCTTAGAGAAGAACCTCAATCAATCAATAAGGAGTAGAGCTGGAAGGGACCTTGGAGGTTTTCTAATCCAGCCCCCTGCTCAAGCGGGAGATCTTGCACCATTTCAGACAGGTGGATGTCCAGTCGCTTCTTAAAAACCTGACTGGCGCTCAATTTCCAGCACTGCCATACGCATGAAGGCCAGCTGATCATCATCCACACATGCGTGCCATAAACCCAGAAGAGGAATGGGCGATGCTGCGCATGCCAGGTGACATGGTTCCGCACGCCACTTTCGGCATGCGTGCCATAGGTTCACTATCATGGCCCTAGACTGTTTCAGATAAGTGACTGCCTAGACATCATCTTCTTTTAATGGCCCTGTAACCCCTTTGAGGTGGAGTCTGGCTAACTGAATGGAGCTAGCAGAGTGCTTTCATGGCCGGACACCCATCCTGTTGCCAATGTGGAGTTTTGTTCAGCAGATATATTCTCATTGAGCCCAGAGAGAGAAATACCTGCCTCTACCTAGGATCGAACTCACAACCTCTTAATTGTAAGGCAGGAGGTCCACTTTTGGGCCACACCACTCCAGATAAGTGACCTCCAGTGATGGAGCACCCACAACTTCTGAAGGCAAGTTGTTCCACTGGTTGATTGTGGAGTAGCTTGTAAGTCACATCTCAGAGTCAGCCAGAATAGAGCTGGATGGGACCTTGGAGTTCTTCTAGTCCAACCCCATGCTTTGGCAGGAAACCCTACAGCAGGTTGGACTAGAAGACCTCCAAGGTCCCATCCTGTTCAAGCAGGAGATCCCATACCATTTCAGACAAGTGACTTTCCAGTCTCTTTTTGAAAGCCTCCAGGGATGAAGCTCCCACAACATCTGGTGGCAACTTCTGTTCCACGGGTTGATTGTGGAGCAGCTTGTAAATCACACCACAGACCCACAGCTCAGAATCAATCAGAAAGATCTGGAAGGGACCTTGGAGGTCTTGTAGTCCAACCTTCTGCTCAAGGAGGAGACCCTAGACCATTTCAGACAAGTGACTGTCCAGTCTCTTTTTGAAAGCCCCCAGTGATGAAGCACCCACAACTTCCAGAGGCAACGTCTGTTCCACTGGTTGATTGTCCTCACTGTCAGGAAATTTCTCCTTCATTCCAGGTTGCTTCTCTCCTTGGTTAGTTTCCCTCCCTTGTTCCTTGTTCCGCCCTTTTGATGCTTTGGAAGATAAATGCACCCCCTCTTTGTGGCAATTTCACTGTGTACGGTTGTGCAAACTCACAAGCTCATTCTTCTTTCCCCTTGCCCATTTCTCTCCGCTAGGGATCGAGTGTGCCAACGAGATTGATGAATGCGAAGACTACCCTTGTGAAAATGGAGGTACCTGCGAAGACGCCATCGCCGACTATATCTGCCGTTGCCTCTCCAACCCAGACGGGGTAGCCTGGGGAGGGAAGAACTGCTCCGTAGAACTCGTGGGGTGCAAGGCCCACCACTGCCAAAATGGGGCGGTGTGCGTCCCCACCTACCAATCGGAGGCCCATGGCTACCTGTGCCAGTGTCCCCCTGGGTTTTATGGGCCCACCTGCTCCACCCCGACCACCTTCTCCCTCACCGACAACGGCTACCTCTTAATCAATGCATCTGCAGAGGATCACAAGAACACAAGTGACCACGGAGCCAGCGTGGCGCTCCGGTTCCGGACCACTCTTCTCAACGGGCTCCTTTTCTACCGAGGCCACCAAACTGAGCACCTGCTCCTGGAACTCTACGCTGGCCTTCTCCAGGTGATGTTCTTGACCCAGGAGGCCAACGTATCGTTCACGCTGGAGGCCCCGCCGGTGAACGATGGCCACTGGCACAAAGCAGAAGTCTCCCTGCAGGAGTCTCTTGAGTTCAGGCTGTGGCATGAAGCTTGCCAAGGAGGCATCTGCCTGTTCAGCCATCCCCTTGGCGAGACCACCCCTCTTCTGCCCTCATTTCTGAATATATACGTTGGAGGAGTTGAGGAGGCGTTGATGATCAACTGTACGGGACACTTCACTGGTTGCCTGGAAGATCTGCAGATTGACTCCAAGATACTCCTGCCAGAGGACGTAGAAGGTCTACAGCTTCCTGGATTTCAGCTGGGTTGTGAGAGGACGGAATGGTGTCAGTCCCAGCCTTGTTCCCACGGCGGCCAATGCATTGACTTCTGGACGGACTTCCGGTGTCACTGTTCCCGGCCTTACGAAGGACACACTTGCTCCTATGGTGAGTAGCATGACACGGTTTCTATTAACCTCCGTGAGACACCAGAAAGTTGAGTAAGAGATAAAAATATTCCCAGAAACAATGATCGGAGTGGGCGGTAGGTGGGGAATTCATCTGCTTGGCTTTGGTAGAATAACAGGGATTTGTTTTGGGGTTCTTATCCAAGGGGAAGAGAGAAGGATGACAGAGAGAAGGAAGTGCCACAACCAGTGGTGGGATTCAGCCGGGTTCGCACTACTTCGGGAGAACCAGCTGTTAACTTTCTGAACAGTTTGGTGAACTGGTTGTTGGAAGAAACCATTAGGGGAAGAGAACCGGTTGTTAAATTATTTGACTCCCACCACTGGCCACAACCATTAAATGGCCTCATGTTACAGCGTAAAGTTGGAAGGGACCTTGGAATTCAAAATTCAAATTTATTCGATTTATAAACCGCCCCCTCTCCCGAAAGGGACTCGGGGCGGTGTACAGGAAAAATTAAAAAACCATATAAAACATACAATATATACAAAGTTAAAAATGAATTAAATTAAACCTGTACTAAAATTTAAAAACATTTAAAATACAACCCACCTATGCTAAAATTCCCTAAAGTCTAATATCCATATACGTATTTGGCAGATGTTATATTGAGAGAGTCAGAACTGTTACACAAGACCAGCTTGCTGAAAGAGATAGGTTTTAAGTGAACGGCGAAAGAGGGGAAGGTCCGTGATAGTGCGAAGTTCGGGGGGTAGGTCGTTCCAGAGGGCCGGCCCTGCCACAGAGAAGGCCCTACCCCTGGGCACCGCAAGCCGGCAATGACCGGCGGTTGGTACCCTCAGTAGGCCCTCCGTGGGAGCGTATTGGACGCAGGGAGGTGTGTGGCAGGAGACGGTCCCACAAGTAGCTAGGCCCCGAGCCATGGAGCGATTTGAAGATGGTAACAAGCACCTTGAAGCGCACCCGGAAGGCCACCGGTAGCCAGTGCAGCTCGCGCAGGAGAGGTGTTACGTGGGAGTAACGAGACGCTCCCAGAATCTCCCGCGCGGCCGCATTCTGAACCAACTGGAGCCTCCGGGTGCACCTCAAGGGGAGCCCCATGTAGAGAGCGTTGGAGGTCTTCTAGTCCAAACCCCTGCTCAAGCAGGAAACCCTATAACATGTCAGATAAATGGTTACATCTCTTCTTGAATTCTTCCAGTGTTGGAGCATCCACAACCTCTGGTGGCAAGTTGTTCCACTGGTTGATTGTCCTCGCAGGAAATTGCTCCTTAGTTCTAAGTTGCTTCTCTCCTTTCCACCCATTGCTTCTTCTTTCGAGTAGCGCCTTAGATATTGGAACATTGCTGTCATGTCATCTCTGAGCCTTCTTTTCACTGAACTAAAAAATGGCAAAGGTTCCCCCTTGCACAGGCATGCAAGTCATTCCTGGCTCTAGGGGACTCATCTCCGTTTCAAAGCCGAAGAGCCAGCGCTGTCCAAAGACGTCTCCGTGGTCATGTGGCCGGCATGACTCAATGCTGAAGGTGCACGGAACTGCTGTTCCCTTCCCACCAAAGGTGGCTCCTATTTTTCTACTTGCATTTTTAACCTGCTTTCGAACTGCTAGGCTGGCAGGAGCTGGGGCGAGTCACGGGAGCTCCCTCCATTAAATTGCGCTAGGGATTTGAACCGCTGAATGGCCGACTTCCTGATCGACAAGCTCAGCGTCTTCGCCCCTTCATTAAACTAGACACACTCAATTCCTGCTACTGTTCTTGATATGTTTGAGCCTTCGGTCCTAAATGTAGAGATTATACCAGACATTTCTGGCACCCAGAACTCTCATAGTCTTCAGAAATACTGTCACCTCTAGTAGAAGCTACTCTGAAAACTCTCAAAAAGATGTGATGGTTGAACCAGTGGTGTGGGATTCAGCCAGTTCCAGCCAGTTCGGGCGAACCGGTTGTTAAACTACTGGCAGGCCCTGCCCCTTTCTGACTCGCCCCTTCCAGGAGTCCCCCATGCACCCCATTTTGCCTCCAGGTAAGTGCAGGGAGGCCTAATAGGCCCAAAATAGGGTGTGGGGAGTGTGCGGTGAGCCACCCCCCATGGCCCATTTTTGCTCCCAGGATGTTGCAGGAAGGCTTACTAGGCCCAAAACAGGGCATGGGGGTGTGGAAAGCATGAGGGGGCATGAGGCTGCTCCCCCCACGGCCTGTTTTTGCCCCCAGGGGGTGCAGGAGGCCGAGTGCTGCCTGTCAAAACCCCTGCCCATGCTCACAATGGCCACACCCACTCAGCCAATACTTAGTGCAGAGAACTGCTGGTTAAATTATTTGAATCCGACAACTGGGTTGAACCCAGAGAGGTTTCCGAGTAGTTTGGTTCTCCTTGGGTTGGAACTGGAAAGCTTTTTCTCTCTCCCTCTTTTCCAGAGTCACCAGCCGCGACGTTCGGCCAGGACAATTCTTCTAGCTTTGTCACCTTCGAGGTTCCTGACAGCCTCGGGCCCGACTTCAACCTCTCCTTTTTCATCCGGACACGGAAGGCCAGTGGCCTCATCTTCCAGATCAGCAACGGAAGCGATGTTTTCCTGACGGTCTACTTGAAGGAGGGGAAGCTCCAGGTGGAAGCAGCGTCGGCTGCTTCGGTGGGGTCATCTGGGAATCTGGCCGACGGCACCAGGCACTTCGTGGCGCTCTCCTTCCACGAAGGCCTCGCTTGGGCCAGCCTGTTGAACAGAGAAGAAGAGCTGGGAGAGCTGGCCGTCGCCTTTCTCGCTGCCAATTTTGAGATTCATGTGGGGGGTCTCCCCTACCAAGAAAACCTGGACCCCTGGGGGGGTCCTTTTAAAGGCTGCCTGCAGGATATCCAACTCAATGACCACCAGATGCAGTTCTTCCCTCCCCCAGATAATGACAGCCTCCCACAGGAGATGTATGTGGGGCAAAACCAGAATGTGGTTCCAGAATGCGTCTCAGATGATGCGTGCAAGGTAAGGACCAGGCTATAGGGCCCCCCAGATGCACCCAGATATTTCTGAATGTGGGGAAAACATCCCTATGGGTGGGATGAAGCAATGTGTCAGGTGGTCCAGAGGCCAGTATATGTGTATACTGGCCTCTGACCTTATATTTTATAACAACTCCTCTGACCTTATATTTTATATATATTTATACATATTTATATATATCATATTTATGACATTCACCATGAAGTACTCTAAGGCAGACCTTTTCTACTGCGGGAGTCCCCCTACTCGCAGGTATGGCCCTCCGCGTCAACGAGGGCCCACCTTGATGAGGGATTCTGTATCAAGAGAGGTGGGCGGGTCGCAGTTCTAGGGGTGTTTGAACAAAATTCTTAATTTGGCTTTTAGGGGGTTCCAGGGAGGAGGGGAGGGATAGTTTACAATTTAAATGGGGGATTTAATCTGGTTTTAGCGCAGGTTTTGTCATTTAATAAGTTTTTAAAATTATAATTGGTACTATTTTGTATATTGTTTTAAATTCCTGTGCGCCGCCCTGAGTCCTCTCGGAGAAGGGCGGGATATAAATTGAATAAATTGAAAATTGAATTGAATTGTAGGATTATATCCCTGAGGTTGTTAAATTATTGAGGGACCTCAATTGGGGGATGATTACGGGCAAGATAAGAGCTCAGCAGAACCCCTGGCTAAACTCCTCCTCGTGGCATAACTCCTGTGGAGGAGAGCTGTGGCAACCAAATTTGTCAGAGAAAGCGTGGTGGTGTGGCGCAGTGGCTCCACACATCCATGCTGAAACGCTTCAGCAGCCGCAGTTCAGGAAGCCTCTGGCGGGTGGCAGCTTCTGCTCTAACCTGGTTTGGAGAATAGCCTTAGCCGAGATCGGTGAGACTAGCCTAGATGCTCCTAGAGATATCGCATTTCCTTGCTGTGTTCTTACTTCTCATGCGGCCAGAAGGAGAACGATCTGGAGAACAAGACTAATGAAAGCCAGCAAGGTGAGGTATGGATCTTCTCTTTATCTTCAACATGTCCATTCATGTCCCCGAGCTGTGTTTATTAAAAAAACCACATTGTTGTGGTCCACTGACGGCCTGCAAAGCTGGCGGCAGAGTCAGAGACAGTGAGGAGGGTTGGGGAGGAACCTGGGCCAGTCCTGGAGTCTGGGGAAGGCTCTGAGGAGGGCTCTGCGTCGTAGGCAGAGAGGGGACAGTTTTGTGCTGCCTCTGGAGCCTCCATATTTGAACACCAGCTAGGCAGAGGAACAGGGGGAGCCCAGTGAACGCATGCACAGAGCTAAATAAAACTCCGCATTGGCAACAGGGAGCGCGTCCGGCCAATAAACACTCAGCTCCATTCAGTTGCCCCGACTTCAACCCGGGGGTCAGAGGAATGACAGAGGAATTAAAAGAGAGAAAACGGGATAGTTGCTGGTGGTGGATAGGTACAAATAGAAATTAAATCTGGGTCTACCAAGAAGTACCAAGAAGATGTAGATCTGCTAGTATACCAGTGGTGGGTTCCGGGCGGTATGGCCCGATACGGCTATACCGGTAGTAGGTGTGAGGAGCGGCCACTATACTAGTACAGTGGCTTGTCGGTCCACCCGCACGCCCGTGGTCCTTATCTGTTTTTGAAGCAACCATGCCAATTGTGCATGCACCTGCATGACCTCTGGGTGTCGCAGGGCGGTGATGTTTGCATGCATGCACAGTGCGTACACCCAACAAGGATGCCCGGCCCTGTGCGCAGCGTAGCGGTGGTGACAGGAGCCGGAACCCACCACTGAAGTATACCTAAATTCCATATCTACTACCAGCTACAGAACCAAACTTCTTTCATCATTTCACCCAGGGCCCTCCAATCTAGTGGACAACTAGTGGACTAGTCAACTCCCAGAATTCCTCAACCAGCACAGGGGATTTGGGGGATTGAAGTCCACAAATCGTAACATGGCCAAGGTTGGAGATCCTCGATTTAATCCACTGGGACTCAAACTGTAGCCTCCGTTTTTATTCCCAGAGATAAAACAGGACCACTTTCCTCCTGATTGTGTTCCTTCTGCCTTTCAGTCTCTTCCTTGTCTCAACGGGGGCCTTTGTACCGTCACCTGGAATGACTTTAACTGCAGTTGCCCACCCAACTTTACCGGAAAATGTTGTGAGGAGAAAGTCTGGTGCCAACAGGATTTGTGTCCTCCGCCTGCCACTTGTGTGGATGTCCCCTCTGGTTACGTTTGTAAGTGTTCCACCAGGACTGGGGTGAAATTCAAATTTTTACTACCGGTTCTGGGGGCGTGGCTTGGTGGGCATGGCAGGGGAAGGATACTGCAAAATCCCCATTCTCTCCCCTCTCTGGGGGAAGGATACTGCAAAATCTTCATTCCCTCCCCACTCCAGGGAAGGGATACTGCAAAATCCCCATTCTCTCCCCTCTCTGGGGGAAGGATACTGCAAAATCCCCATTCTCTCCCCACTCCAGGGAAAGGATACTGCAAAATCTCCATTCCCTCCCCACTCCAGGGGAAGGATACTGCAAAATCCCCATTCCCTCCCCACTCCAGGGGAAGGATGCTGCAAAATCCCTATTCCCTCCCCACTCCAGGGGAAGGATACTGCAAAATCCCCATTCTCTCCGCACTCCAGGGGAAAGGATACTGCAAAATCCCCATTCCCTCCCCACTCCAGGGGAAGGATATTGGAAAATCCCAATTCTCTCCCCACTCCAGGGGAAGGATACTGCAAAATCCCCATTCTCTCCCCACTCTAGGGGAAGGATACTGCAAAATCCCCATTCCCTCCCTACTCCAGGGGAAGGATACTGCAAAATCTCCATTCCCTCCCTACTCCAGGGGAAAGGATACTGCAAAATCCTCATTCCCTCCCCACTCCAGGGGGAGGATACTGCAAAATCCCCATTCCCTCCCCACACTTGGGCCAGCCAGAAGTGGTATTTGCTGGTTCTACGAACTACTCAAAATTTTCGCTACCGGTTCTGCAGATCCTGTCAGAACCTGCAGTATTTCACCCCTGCTCCAGGAATTTTAGGCGACTGCAAAAATGTCCTTTTTATATTTATTTTTTTAAAAAACAGGCTCACCCAGGATCTGGAGACCCTTTCCTTCTGCTCCCAACCTAGTATAAATCTGTGGTAGATCCCATTACACTCAGCCTGCTAATTCAAGATGTCTTGAAAGTATTACCAGCAGTTGCTAATCCAAGTCATGGGGTCATGCACAAATCCTGAACATTCTTCTCTGTAAGCCTGTGTACGCTCTTGTTTTCCATTCCAGGAAATTCAAATTCAGTTTAAACAAGGGTTTTTCCAACTCCCTCTTTGAAGAAGCTCAAGAAATAGGATTCACATCCACTTGTTTAACTTCTCAGCTTTAGCTTCAAGAAAAACTTTCATTTATTATGTCTTATGTTTCCTCTGATTGTCCCAAAGGTGCTTTTTCAGGAGGCAACTGGACTTCCTTGGTTTTTCTTTAAAGACCTGTTGCTTCTCCTCCAAGAAGCTTCTTCAGCTCTGACTGGATGATGGTGGGGAATGGAAGGATTGATGCTCCTTGCAGACAGCTGGTCCTTTGCATCCTTTTGGAGGGTCCTTGAGGCCACTTGGAGGTTTTATCTGTGTCTTCTTTAAAGACCTTTTGCTTCTCCTCCAAGAAGCTTCTTCAGCTCTGACTGGATGATGGTGGGGAGTGGAAGGATTGAGGCTCCTTGCAGACAGCTAGTCCTTTGCATCCTTTTGGAGGGTCCTTGAGGCCGCTTGGAGACTTATCTGTGTCTTCTTTAAAGACCTTTTGCTTCTCCTCCAAGAAGCTTCTTCAGCTCTGACTGGATGATGGTGGGGAGTGGAAGGATTGACGCTCCTGGAAGACAGCTGGTCCTTTGCATCCTTTTGGAGGGTCCTTGAGGCCGCTTGGAGACTTCTCTGTGTCCTCAGGGTCATTGGTTACTGTAGTCTGCAATTTTTCCTCTGGATAAACCGCCAAGTGCTTCAATGACCCTCTAAAACAGGAGTGTCAAACTCACGGCGGTGTCACGTGACATAACAGGACATTTCCCCCCTTCGCTAAACTGGGCATGGCCAGCTTGTGATGCATTCGGCCCACGGGCGAGGAGTTTGACAGCCCTGCTCTAAAAGAATGCAAACAACCAGCTATCTGCAAGGAGGATCAATGCTTCCATTTGCCACCATCCAGTCAGTTGAAGAAACTCCTGGGATGGGAAGTGAAACGTCTTCTAAACAAAATAACAAGAAATGTTCAGTTGCCTCCTGAAGAAAAAGCATCTCTGGGACAACCATAACCTGGTTGTCTACAGGCTTTCCTCTGCTTGATTTCTCTTCGTAAGGAACTCTGCTTATGTATCTGAGTATTTTAGTATTTCACTCCTGGTAATGCCTTTAGAATGGTCTTGGATGAGCGTTCATTTTCCTTGAACTTCCTGTTGGAGATCTTTGAGGTGCTCCTTGGTATCTCCACTGGACAACCCTTCCACTCGTGATCTTTGGTTACCCTGTCATCCTGCAGGTCTGGCCAATGCCACATTTGACGAGCACGACGCGGTTGAATTCACGGCAAACAGCTCCGTCGCCAGGGCTCTTCACGGCCTCCGCCTGGACTTCAGAACGCGGGACAGCGACGCCATCTTGCTACAAGCCGCAGAGGAAGTAGACTCTCTCCTGGTGGCTATTCAAAACTCCTCGCTCCTGGTTGAAATCCGGAGCGGGAATGGAGTGGAGGGAGCAAGCTTTCTCAGACCCGTGCCCATCTCTGACGGCTCCTGGCACACCCTCTCGTTGACCATGGAAGAGCCCTCGGCCTATTCGTCGAGGTGGCACCTCCAACTGGACGATTCCACCAATACCACTCTCCTGGGTAATGCCGGCAACCTGGATTTCTTAAAGACCAACACATTTATTGTCTTGGCGGAAAACTTCACGGGCTGCCTGGGACACGTAGACATCGGGGGGCTGTTTTTGCCTCTGTCTAGCCACCCGTTTTACCCGCAGCCGGAACAGTTCGTTCAGGTGTCCAGCAGGCCCCTCCTTCTGGGCTGCCAAGGAGAAGACATCTGTTCTTCCAATCCATGTCATCACGAAGGCTCCTGCTTGGACCTCTTCAACGCCTTCCGCTGCGCCTGCCAACCTGGGTGGGAAGGGCCGCTGTGTGAGACCGACACCGATGACTGTAAATCCATCCCGTGTCTTCACGGCGAGTGCGAAGACCTCGTGGGGGACTTCCAGTGTATCTGTCATAAGGGTTTCATCGGGAAACGTTGCCACATCAACGTAGACGACTGCGTGAGGCACCAGTGCCAGAATGGAGGGACCTGCGTGGATGACGTCTACAGCTACTCCTGCAAGTGCCCGCCAGAATACTCTGGCCCCCACTGCGAGTAAGTCTGTAGGAAGTCCGAAGAATGGCAAGAATGAGAATTCTGGAGATGGTTTTCTTTTCTTGCTCTTTCTCGGAGTTGGGGCAGAAGGTGGGAGGTGTGGGAATCCCACCCAAACCTTTCTTTCCAACTGGATGTCCCAAAAGCCCACTGGATTTTCTTCGTCCTTTTCCTTGAAAATTGTTTTGCTTCTTCAGTTCACTCAAGAACTGAAGAAGCTTCTTTGATGAGAAGCAAAATGTTTTCAAGGGGGAAAAAAAACAAGAAAGTCCAGTTGGTTTTGGGAAGGGGGGGGGGAAGCCCCTTTGGGACAACCATGACCTGGATGATTGAGAATCTCCATTAGACATTTTTCCAAGCAGACCGTCTACGGTCATCTCAGTCCTAACCTTCAAACAGTGCAGGAGGACAACCGCTTTGCTGACTACATACATTAGTGGGACAGCAGAGGTGAAGACGGTGAGCCACACAGAAACTTGACATACCAGCGGCCAGCACAGTTGGCGGCAGATTCGGACAGTGAGGAGGGTTGGGGAGGAACCTGGGCCAGTCCTGGAGTCTGGGGAAGGCTCTGAGGAGGGCTTTGTGTCGGAGGCAGTGATGGGGCCAGGGCCGTCTGACAGTGATCAGCTGCCTTCGGAGTCAGGCATCAGTGGGGCAGAAGAACATCTGGAGCCTGTTCCCAGTGTGTGCATGCGCAGAGCTGCCAGAGGAAGGGAAGAGCTAAGGAACAAGGGCCCATCCCCCATGCATGAGGGCACGTGTCCGCTGCCTGTGCCCTACCACCCAGATGCATGGCAGAGACCCAAAGACTAGCTGGCCAGCGGGAGGTGCACACACGTGTGGTGGACTGGGCTGGGATGACGGCTGGTGTGCCCGCAGGGTGCCACAGGTCCACCATCACGGAACTCTAGGGCTGCAGGAGCAAGTTGCTAGTCAACCTTTTGAAGCACGCCTACATAACGTCTGGTTTCTGAATCAAGGTTCTTCTCCCTTTCCTCTTCTTAAATTCCAGGTGGCCCTTCCCTCCGGAGCAATGCGGCCAGAACTTCACCTGCTTGAACGGCGGTAAATGCCTGAGCGGGCCTTGGGGGGCCAACTGCAGCTGCAAGGACGGCTACACGGGAAAGAAGTACGATGGCGTTCTTGACACCTCCCGCCCCTCATCTCTCCAGGATTAAAGGGGGCTCTTTAAAAAACCCCACTTGGATCCTCACCCCGTTGCCCGTTTCTTTAAGCCCTTGGCTGATCCCTACCTCGCTTTACTTCCAGGTGCCAGATCAACGTCAGCGACTGTGACCCCAACCCTTGCAAAAATGGGGGGACCTGCCAGCACTCCATGAATCGGTTCTGGTGTATCTGCGGCGCCAACTACGCTGGGGAATATTGTGACGTCAGTGTAAGCATGAGCCTCCCTTACAATATACAATACAATGCAGTAGCAGAGTTGGAAGGGACCTTGGAGGTTTTCTAGTCCAACTCCCTGCTTAGGCAGGAAGCCCTATACCGTTTCAGACAAATGGCTATCCAACCTCTTCTTGAAGACTTGCAGTGTTGGGGCATTCACAACTTCTGGAGGCAACTTCTGTTCCACTGATTAGTTGTTTTAACTGTCAGGAAATTCCTCCTTAGTTCTAAGTTGCTTGAGTTTCCACCCATTGCTTCTTGTCCTGCCTTCAGGTGCTTTGGAGAATAGCTTGACTCCCTCTTCTTTGGGGAATCCCCTGAGATATTGGAAGGAAGGTGGGAAGGAAGGAGAGAAGAAAGGGAGGAAGGAAGGAGAGGAGGAAGGAAGCAAGGACAGAAAGAGGGAAGGAAGGAGAGAAGAATGGGAGGGTGAAAGGAAGGAGAGAAGGAAGGAAGGAAGGAAGGAAGGAAGGGAGGAAGGAAAAAGAGAAAGAAGGATTTCTCCTTGATGAGTTTCCACCCATTGCTTCTTGTCCTGCCTTCAGGTGCTTTGGAGAATAGCTTGACTCCCTCTTCTTTGGGGAATCCCCTGAGATATTGGAAGGAAGGTGGGAAGGAAGGAGAGAAGAAAGGGAGGAAGGAAGGAGAGGAGGAAGGAAGCAAGGACAGAAAGAGGGAAGGAAGGAGAGAAGAATGGGAGGGTGAAAGGAAGGAGGGAAGGAAGGAAAAAGAGAAAGAAGGATTTCTCCTTGATGAGTTTCCACCCATTGCTTCTTGTCCTGCCATCAGGTGCCTTGGAGAATAGCTTGACTCCCTCTTCTTTGGGGAATCCCCTGAGATATTGGAAGGAAGATGGGAAGGAAGGAGAGAAGGATGGGAGGGTGGAAGGAAGAAGGAAAGAAGGAAGCAAGGAGAGAAGGAAGACATCAGAGGGACAGAAGAACATCTGGAGCCTGTTCCCAGTGTGCGCATGCGCAGAGCTGCCAGAGAAAGGGAACAGCTAAGGAACAAGGGCGGACTTGGGAGTAAAGCCACAAGTGGACGGTGAATGGCCCATCCCATAGGGAATAAAAGAGGAGCAACTAGGGAGTGGAGTTTGCAGGAGACAATGAGTTCAATTCATTAGGGTGAAGATCTATTCCTGACTTCTTGCCAAGTAATTGCTGCTACAGCATGGAGTTTGGAAGATATCGACTTGGTAGCTCTCCAAGCCTGATCAAGGCCTGTAGTTGGTGAAATCTCAAGAAAGGCTGCTGGCCGGGACTTTGCTGGAAATTCCCTTGAACCTAAATAAAAGGGGGTTTATCGGGACGAGAAGTCAGCTTCATGGTCTTGGGAAGCCTGTCAGAACACATTGTAACATCGAACGGCCACTAAATGAACCATTGCAAGTTCTACCTGTAGTTTCCTGCTGGAAGCTTGGTGGTCTTCGAAATATTTTACAGGGGCCCAGGGCAAAGTGTGTTTGAAAGATTAGGGGCCGAGGACCGTCGGAAAATCTGGGAGCAGCGGTAGACAAAACCACACAATAAGTCCATTTTCCAAGCTGGTGGACCGAGCTCTTGCCCCAAAGGAATCCTTAATGCAATGATCCGGCTCAGGTAGAGAGAGTCCAAGATCCATGCACTTGTTTTGATGTAGACCTCAAAATCCCCCTCTGATCTACTTATACTCCTCCCTGTCCTGGTTTCTATCCTAGCGTTGCTAGGCTCTCAGGTGTCTCCACCGTTGAGATCACGACCTGGTATTTTGAGCACGGCTTACACCAGCCTCACGTGGCTCGGCGAGGAAGCTGCGCCAGGTTGGAGAGAGAGCTTCTGCAGGTGAAGGGTGTGTTTTCAGAAGGTGCTTTAGGTAGCCTGAAGGACAGACAAGGGACAACGGATGGAAACTGATCCAGGAGAAGATTCAACCTGGAAATAAGGTGGAATTTCCTGACAGTGAGAACAGGCAACAATCATGGAACAGAAGTTGTGGGAGCTTCATCCCTGGAAGCTTTCAAGAAGAGACTGGACTGCCGTCTGTCAGAAAGGGTGTAGGGTCTCCTGCTTGAGCGGGGGTGGTGGTGGTGGACTAGATGACCTACAAGGTCGCTTCCAACTCTCTTCTGATTGATTGATTGATTGATTCGACCTAGAAATAAGGAGGAACTTTCTGACAGTGAGAACAATCTCACTGTTGCCTTCAGAAGTTGGGGGAGCTTCATTCCTGGAGGCTTTCAAGAAGAGACTGGACTGCCACCTGTCAGAAATGGTGTAGGGTCTCCTGCTTGATCGGGGAGGGGGTGGACTAGATGAGCTACCAGGTCCCTTCCAACTCTGTTACTCTATCTAGCCCAGGAGGGGTTCTTGCACAGAACTTAATGACTCCGGTGGCTGGTAGTTGTGTGAATTGGCAAAATTTCCTCTCCAAGTTGATAAGTTCTTCCTGCTAAGTTCTTCCTGTTCTCCTTTCCATTAGTTCAGCCTTCCAACTTCTACAGCGGAGTTCCCCAACCTCTTCTAAGTTGGCAGCCCAGAGCAGGGGAGGGGGGTGGTTTTGTGGGAGGGGCAGGCGGGCACCCGTTACTCGTGACCTAGGCTTCCCAAGATCACGAAGCCGATTCCTCATCCTGATAAAACTCCTTTTATTTAGTTTAAAGGGAATTCCTCTCCAGCAAAGTCCCGACCAACAGTCTTGCAAGACATTTCACAACTACAGACCTTGATCAGGCTTGGAGAGCTGCCAGGCTGAGATCTTCCAGTGTCAACATCAACGTCTTGCCCAAAGGATCATGGGTTGCCCCTCTCCCCTCTTTGGAACAGCTTTATAGCTCCCGCTGCCTTAAGAAAGTTCAAAACATCCTTAAAGATCCATCTCATCCTGGGCACCCTTTTTTTTAAACTATTACCATCTGGTAGATGGTACCGGACAATAAAAACCAGGACAAATAGGCTGAAAAACAGCATCTATCCCAGGGCAGTAACTATATTGAATTCTATGGTATTTTTGTTGTTAGTTGCAAAGTTGTGCCGACCCATCACAACCCCGTGGACTATGTTCCTCCAGGCCTTCCTGTCTTCTCCCATCCTCTGGAGTCCATTGAAGCTCACACCAGCTGCTTCAGTGGCTCCATCCAGCCACCTCCTCCTCCTCCCTCCATCCTTCTCAGCATGAGGCTCTTCTCCAGGGAGTCCTTCTTCCTTCTCATCAGGTGGCCAAAGTCTTTTGAGTTTCCTCTTCAGGATCCGGCCTTTTAAAGAGCAGCCAGGGTGGATCTCCTCTAGGACTGACCGGTCGGACGGCCTTGCAGTCCAAGGGACTCAATGCAGGAGTCTTCTTCTCCAGTTCAAAGGCCTCCATCCTTTGGCTCTCAGCCTTTCTTATGGTCCAACTTCCTTTATGGTCCAACTTTGACAGCCAATCTGAAGTGGTCTATGGTTTAGTGCAATGTTGAGTTTTCAATTCAATTGTGAAGGATGTGTGTTTGTGTTTTTATTTTTATGAGTTATAATGTATACAGAAGACGGCATTTAATTTCATTGTACGAAGTGCAAGGAGAATAAATTTAACTAATCTAAACTTTGTTACTTTCTCTGCAGAGAGGGAGTCTCCCAGGCCCTGCCTTCCCTTTCCCCTTGGTCGAAGTGGCAGTGCCAGTTGTCTGCAGCTGTCTGTTTCTTCTCATCATCATCCTCGTCCTGATGATCTTCACCGCCCGGAAAAGACGCCAATCCGAGGGGACATACAGCCCGAGCCAACAGGAAGTGGCCGGAGCTCGCCTGGAGATGGACAGTGTCCTCAAAGTCCCACCAGAAGAACGTTTAATATAAGCAAGGAGGGGATTTCATAAAATTGGCACTTGGTGGCCGGGCAGAGTAGGTCTTCTCTGCTCCCTGCAAAAGGCCAAGATGGCGGTGGAATTGGACGCCCATTGAATGGTGGTCCACCTGTGCATCTGGGACCTTTGAGGGACCTATACATCTGCCTTGGGGGTTCCTCTGGCAGTGGCAACCACTGGCCTTTCAATCCTACTACGCCTGTCTGCTCCCATGGTTCGGAAGTGCTGCTCCAAGCCAACAGGCTATCTTGGCAAGTTGCTGTGAGGAAGGACAATCACCTACAGACTTCTGAACATCAACCAACCTGCAAGAGAATCAACACAGAAGCCCTGCCTCTCTCCTTGAGGTTGTTTAAGGGTGACTCTCTTGTGATGGCCTCCAAGCATGGGTTAAACAGTGGTTGTGTTGGGTTGTTGGATGATTGTGGCATTCTCACATTCTCTACTTTTTTAAGAGGGTTGTGGTGGCTCTGGTTTTGGCAGGCGGGGAAGGATTCGGAGGCTTCATTTCTAGAGGCAGGGATAAAGGTTCCCCTCGCATATCTGTGTTGGTCGTTCCTGACTCTAAGGGGCAGTGCTCATCTCCGTTTCAAAGCCGAAGAGCCAGCGCTGTCCGAAGACGTCTCCGTGGTCATGTGGCTGGCGTGACTTAACACCGAAGGCGGACGGAACGCTGTTCCCTTCCCACCAAAGGTGGTTCCTATTTTTCTACTTGCATTTTTAACGTGCTTTCGAACTGCTCGGTTGGCAGAAGCTGGGACGAGTCACGGGAGCTCATTCCATTATACAGTGCTAGGGATTCGAATCGCCAAACTGCCCACCTTTCTGATTGACAAGCTCAGCGTCTTCGCCACCGAGCCACCGTGTCCCCACTGAGGCAGGGACAGCATTTTCTCAATTGTCAGGATAGGCGTGACAAAAGACACAAACAGATGGGCCAATGCCCATCCTCACCTTTGGCATTTGAACCCTGTTCTTAGATGGGTGCATTGTCTACAGGACTGGTCTAGGGGGACCTTGCTAATGGCGCTCCCTTATAAATGACCAAGTTATGGACAAGGCTCACGAGGAAAGTTCTCAACCACTGTTCCAAGTGGTTAAGGACGTCTCGACCTATCCTGGGGATCAACGCGAGACCCTGTCAGTAGCTCCATGCTTCTTGGAGCAGTTGGAATTACTGAGTTGCTCCTCATCCTTCCAGACATCTCAGGTGCGGCCATAGAAGAGGACATGGACAACTTGGGAAGCCAACCAGCCAAGCCACCAGGAGACCACGGGGCATGAGCCGAGGTGCTGAATGTCCAGCCGCCCTCTGCTGAGTTGAATGCCAGTCGATAGAGAGGAGTTAGGTCCAAAACATCTCTGCCCCTCTCATCTATTGTAGTTGACTATAGTAGTCTCCTCTGGGTCCTGCCTGCAGCCATACTGGTTGTCCAGAAGGTCAGGACATTCATAGGTCCTGTAGGACTTTAGTCTTTGCAAAACAAGCCACTATGGTTGAACGTAAACTAGCTGAGAGGTTACAAAGGAAAAAGCGCTACGACTGGGTGAAGTGTATTATTGTTTTGGACTGTGAAAGGCTGAGCAACTCATGGCTGGGAAACTCAACACAAACTGCACACCGATCATTAGCCGCACCGCAGCTGCGAGTCAAAGAGGCTGAGCAACAAAAGCTGCTTAACCCCACTAGCCCACCACAACAAGTCCAAAATCTCTACTCCTATCCTCTCACAGAACAAAACATCTTCTTCTCATTGCCTACCTCTGGATGAGAGTCGAGTACCTACAATTCCCGTGACCTCCTTCACGTGTTGGACCATCCGAAAGTGCCTTGTAAACAAACCACTTGAAACAGTATTAATCCCAAGATCCCCTCTTCTTCCTCACTTCACTTCACCCTTCGGTTATAATTTTTGATAGACGTAGAAATGATTCCACTCCAAGAACACTTCTTAAGAGCCATCTACTTCTCCCAGGGAAAGTTCAAGTTTCTACACTAAAACGTAGCGGGTTAGAAGTTTAATTCTCGCTAACAAAGATTTCTCCTGTTTTAGTGTAGGTTGGATGCATTTGACTGTTCCTTCCTTCCTCCTTGGTGCATCCACAGGAGGTCCAAGGAGCTATAGACAGGTGTGGTGACAACTCTGACCTCTTCTCCTCCTCTTGCCCTCCAAGAAGCAACCACAGAACCCTGGTTGGAGAAAATACACCTCATCCTACACGGTGAACCAGACCCTTGTTGACCTTGTGTCTCGCAATGCTCCTGGTTCATTACGCCAGCCTGTCCCTTGAAGACCTCCGAGGTGTCCATTCAGAAGGCAAGGATCTCCCAGCAAAAATAGCTTGGCCAATTTCCTTTGGTCCAAGCCCCCACCGATGGAAAATGGATGCCAAGGTACCAAACTCAACTGAGCCATCATTGAGCTTCTCTTGGTCATGGCCACACTCTTCTAAAAAAAGATCTCTTCTGGGACTAGAATAGCTACACATTTCAAGGCATCAAGATGTACTGAAGATGGAGGTGGGTCTGAGTCAGCCAGAATAAGAGCTGGATGGGACCTTGGAGGTCTTCTAGTCCAACCCCCTGCTTTGGCAGGAAACCCTACAGTAGGGTTGGGCTAGGAGACCTCCAAGGTCCCATCCTGTTCAAGCAGGAGATCCTATATACTATTTCAGATAGGTGGTTGTCCAATCTTTTCTTAAACACTTCCAGTGATGGAGCACCCACAACCTCTGGTGGCAAGCCATTCGACTGGTTCAATCAAGCGACCAGGACAGACCTGGAAGGGACCTTGGAGGTCTTCTAGTCCAGCCCCCTGCTCAAGCAGGAGACCCTATGCCATTTCAGACAAATGTCTGTCCAGTCTCTTCTTAAAAAGCATTCACCACTTCTGGTGGCAAGCAGTTCCCCTGGTTAATTGTCCTCCTTGTTAGGAAGTTTCTCCTCAATTCCAGGTTGCTTCTCTCCTTGGTTAGTTTCCATCCACTGTTTCCGGTCCTGCCCTCTGATGCTTTGGAGAATAAGTTTCAGTCTTCGCTTTACTATCCCTTGACTCATTCATCTGGACCCTGCAATGCTGCACTGATACCTTGTCTTAGATGTGTTCTTGAGGACTAGCCACTACGCCAAAGGAGTTCCATTTCATTCCATTAAAAGCTTGCCCTCCTTTACAGAGAAGTAGCCGTTCTCCCCCCCCCCCCCCCGTTCTCGAAGCCCCATTAGATCCTCCCACGACGAAACCTTTCTGCCGTTTAATTTATTTTCGTTTTCTAATGTGAACTTTTGATATTTAAATGTGGGGTTTATTTTTTCACGAAACGCTTGCTGCCGATGTAAGAAACCCAATCCTGGTACTCCTGGTTGCAATTAAAAACGGACACAAGAAACATTCTCTGGGCTCTTTCGCTTGAAACGGGTTGATGTGGTATCAGCTGGGGCCATCCGCTTGTCGTGACCCAGGCTTCCCAAGACCATGAAGCCGACTCCCCGTCCCGATAAAAAACCCTTTCATTTAGGTTCAAGGGAATTTCTCTCCAGCAAAGTCCTGGCCATCAGTCTTTCAAGAAATTTCAGGCTTGGAGAGCGGCCAGGCCGATATCTTCCAAACGCCAGGCTGTAGCAGCAATTCCTTGGCAAGAAGTCAGGAACAGACCTTCACTCTAATGAATTGAGCTCATTGTCTCCTGCAAACTCCACTCCCTAGTTGCTCCTCTTTTATTCCCTATGGGAGGGGCCATTCACTGTCCAGCTGGGATTTACTCCCGAGTCGGCCCTTGTTCCTTAGCTGTTCCCTTCTCCTGCCAACTCTGCCCATGCGCACACTGGGAACAGGCTCCAGCTGATCTTCGAATCGAATCGAATCGAATTTTATTTATAACCCGCTCTCTCTCCCCGAAGGGACTCGAGGCGGGGCACAGGGAATTAAAAACACTTAAAAAAGGAATACAAAATTTAAAACAATAAACATACATAAATACTACTAAAAGGCATATTAAACAGAAAACCCTGCGCTAAAATTCCCAATTTTACTAAAAATCCCTAAACAATCTTCTGCCCCACTGATCTCCGACTCCGAAGGCAGCTGACGACTGTCCGAATCTGCTGCTAGCAGACAAGTCATTGTCTGTGGCAATCTCTGCGGCCAGGAAGAGGATGCACCGAGGGTGGGGGACAGTGGGTTTTCAACCTCTTTTAGGGGGGTGGGGGGAAGTGTGTTATGTTTCAAAAAATACAGTACACCTTTGTGGAGAGAATATAAGGTTAGACGGATCTCTAACACCAGCCCAGCCCAGCCCAGAAGGTCAACCACAGAAGGCCTGAATATCGGTACTCTAGTCCCATTCCGTAGACCAACACTTTGAAGAAGCAAAGCAACACACTGTGGCCCGTTGGATGGGCTTCAAATATTTTACTATCCAGAAGTAGGTAATATAAAAAAAAAACATATTCCTTCCCCTCCCCCCACCCCCCAGGAAAAGGGATCATATAAAACATGGAAAGGGCCTTGTCAAATGCAACGGTTTTTGGACAGAGGCCGACAGAAGATCTAGAGGTGGATTGTCCCCATGTCTGGAGGAATCAACCATGTTCTTGGGGTCTACAGGCTCAGGTGTGGAGATGGAAGCCAAGCGAACACTTCAACCGGTAGGAAAACCTCATCGAGGGCGATAGAGACGAGAGGGAAACCCATCGGAGAGCCAAAGAGATGGCGTGGAAGAGTGGCGGTTCTACGCAGTGAGTTCTTGTGGACATAGACAATTGGCTAGCCTAATTCCCACACGACAAGTGATTCAAACAACAGCAAACGGCCCAGGTTTTTTTTTTAACCCCCCTCCCCCCCCCAAATTTAAGCGAGGAACAGAAAAGAGAGGCAGGTGTAACAAGAGGTCCATGAGAAGGTTTGAATTTTGTGGCGTGGGGGGTCCTTTCCCAAAACATCCTAGAGGGAAAACTTGGTCTTCAGCAGGAGTTGAGAAATCAGACGAAGCAGAGGCAGAAGTACTTCTGGCTTTCAGGTTATGAAGACCGACGCCGATTAGTCCACAACCAGGGGTGAACAGTCATTTTGTGTCTATCACCGCCGTCCTACCACCAACACCACCATCCCTGTTTCATCACGCAGCAGGTGGATGCTGTCGTCCATCGACATCTTTCATAACAGACCAGGGTATCGCCGAGATCCTCCTCCTCCCATCCAGGGGAGGAAGCCGCCGAGTAACACTTTGATAACTCTACACATACATGTTCATGTAACGCCAGCACAGTGAGAGGAGGGCTTGGGGACACCACGATTGTGTGTCTTGCTCTAAAAAAAAACACACGTAACAATTGCTGGTAGTGCCAACTGGTAGATGGGTACGAAGAGTTGTGTCCCAGCTTCCCTGAAAAGTGGTGTGGTGCTACCACATGAACGCTAAAACCTGGGTGTGTGTGAAAGGGGTGGCTTAGGAAAGGGAGGGGGGGGACTGTTGTGCGCAGAGATCCAAAGGGACCGGGGAAGGGAGTTGGAGGGACCGCAAGGGGGCCTTGAACCCACGGGGCCAAACGTACGTCAGAGAAGGTACGACAAAATGAACAGGAAAGGTTCAGATCATGATCGACGTGGTTTGGGTTGGGCATCTGGTCATGGAGCCAAGTGCTAACCTGGGGGAATGTGAGAGGACCATGATTATGGGGATGCAAGGTTGGCCAAGAAGAGATCGGGGTTGACCTTATGGTCTACTCATCTTGAGGAAAAGTGGAAGAACGTCAAGGAGCCCAGACCACCTTTCCAAGGACGGTGGTGGGTGAAACGGTGAAGAGGAGGAGGGGGTCTCCTTGTTCCTATTCAGGGCTTAGCCAGGCCTTTCCCTTAATAGGGAGGAAGCTGTGCCAACTGGTTGACCCATCTTTGCTTGGGAAAATACTGCTCTTTCTGTTGACCCAACACCCAGTAGTCTCGGACGCCAACTGGGCTCACTCAAACGTTTCCCACTGCCTTCTTAACTGCTCAACTTTACCGGGCGTGACGGACACTTCCTGCTTGGTTTTATTTAACAAGTCTTCAAAGGGATCTTTAGCCAGCGGAGTCTTAGAGGGACACAAGGCAGGTTCTCCAACCTTGGTCTTGGGGGGCAGGAGCGGGAGGTTGCTGGGCCTCGCCGCCAGCCTTGTCTTGACCGCAGAATGAGTAAGAGGCAATGTCCGGATCTTAGAAGGGCCACAGGGCTGTGTCGGTCGAAGGAGGCCGCTCTGGGAAGGAGGCTGAGATGGCGGTGGAGCCGAGGGAGACTTGGCAAAGAGGTTGGGCATGGAGAGGGTCAGAGGATTGAGGGGAGGCCTCTGGGGCTGGAAGAAGCCAGAGTTGGACGTGATGTAGCTGGAACTGTAAGCGTGGCCCAACGAGGGAGCAAACGGGCCGCTCGGGGGCCTGACCAGGGTGAGCGGCAGCGGCGCTGGCACGGCCTGCACGAAGGGGTTGAGAGACGGCAGCCCGAACGGCGACACCGAGGGAGGGTATCCCAGCAGTTGACGAAAGGGCGCTGACGTAGAGGGCATGAGGTCTTCTCCTGTGGATGGGAAGCTGCCGGCAGGGCTGGGAGATGAGGAACCCAGCTGGCTTCGGGAGCCCGACGGAAAGCGGGCATCTTGACCTTCTCCTGACTTCAGTGGATCTAGAAGAGCAAGGAGGGACTCGCTGTCTCCACTCGTGCCTTCTGTGTTGACCTTGACGGGTTGCAGCAGATCTCCTTCGGTGACGGCAGTGGATGAAAGCTGGGCTTGGTGAGGAGCAAAACCAGCCAGTGGCTGGTCCAGAGAGACGTTCCTGGATGCAAAGGTCTCCTGCAGAAGCTCCGAGGACAAGTTGCCAGGCCCTGCAAGGCAAGGGGTAGCGTCTGGGGGTGCCTGCTGCTTGGAAAGCCGGGGTGGAGGTGGAGGTGGGACTATGCCCAACTCTGGTGTCTTCCTCCCCTGGGGCCGCGGGATGGTGATATTCCCTTGGGCAGCGGGAGAACTTCCAACTTCCTTCTCGGGAAGGTCCAGCGTGGCCTCTTTGCTCTGAGGCCTCCTGGGGACAGGAGGCACGCTTCTCAGGGGTCTCTCTGGAGACTTGGGGGAGTACTTGGTGGAAAGGGCCATGTCGTCGTGGCCTAGGCCCCAGAACTGCTTATAAGGGTGAGAAAGCTTCATCCCAGGAGTGGTCCAGCTCTTTTCGGCAAAACCAAGATCCATCCTCTGTCAGAGAAAGAGAAAAATCATGGGTGTCTTCCTCCAACCTTTCTGCTGTTTCTCTCCTTTCTAACTGACTCTCCAGGTCTTCCACTAGGACAGGGGTGTCAAACTGGATTTCTTTGAGGGCCAGTTCAGCATTCTCCTCTATGGGCCAGTGGGGGGGAGAGAGGGAGGAGCAGGAGGGGGGAGATGGGATGGATGCCTCCTGCAGCACTCTGCTGTCTGAAAACATTTTTGGTTGGCAGAATGCTGCTGGAGGCCAGACAGGCAGAAAACAGGCCATGTGGAGATCCCGAAGGGCCTCCGCATGGCCTGTTTTTAGCTAGCAGTGCTGCTGGAGGCCAGGGAGGGTGAAAACAGGCTGTATCAACATTGTAGTTCTCCTCTATTGAGTTGGTGGGGGGTGTGGGAGATGGGATGGATATCTACTGCAGCACTCTGCTGGCTGAAAATGTTTTCCATTGACAGAGTGCTGCTGGGGGCCACAGAGGCAGAAAACGGGCCGGATCAGCATTGCAGTTCTCCTTTTTGGATTGGCAGGGGTGGGTGGGTGGGAGATGGGATGGATGCCTCCTGCAGCACTCTGCTGTCTGAAAACATTTTTGGTTGGCAGAATGCTGCTGGAGGCCAGAGAGGCAGAAAACGGGCCATGTGGAGATCCCGAGGGGCCTCCGCATGGCCTGTTTTCAGCTAGCAGTGCTGCCGGAGGCCGGGGAGGCTGAAAACAGGCTGTATCAGCATTGTAGTTCTCCTCTATTGGGTTGGTGGGGGTGTGTGGGAGATGGGATGGATATCTACTGCAGCACTCTGCTGGCTGAAAACGTTTTCCATCGACAGAGTGCTGCTGGGGGCCACAGAGGCAGAAAACGGGCCGGATCAGCATTGCAGTTCTCCTTTTTGGATTGGCAGGGGTGGGTGGGTGGAAGATGGGATGGATATCTACTGCAGCACTCTGCTGGCTGAAAACGTTTTCCATCGACAGTGTGCTGCTGGGGGCCAGAGAGGCCAAAAACGGGCCGCCTAGAGGTACCGAGGAGCCTCCACATGGCCTGTTTTCAGCTGGCAGTGCTGCTGGAGGCCAGGGAGGCTGAAAACGGGCCAGATCAGCATTGTAGTTCTAGTCTGTGGGTTGGCAGGGGGGCGAGAGATGGGATGGATGCCTCATGCAGCACTCTGCTGGCCGAAAATGTTTTCCATCGTCAGAGTGCTGCTGGAGGCCAAAAATGGGCCACACAAAGGTATCGTGGGGCCCCTGTGGGGCCTGTTTTCAGCCACAACCTGCCACAACCTACAACCAGAAATCCAGTTCCAATTATGGTTGGAAGTCAAGGACTATCTGTACCATCAGTTCAGATGTTTTTGGCCATCTCCACCCACTCAAGTCCCATACCTGATAATCGAAGGAGCCTTGCTGGTCTTCTTCCTCTTTGGAAGTCCTCAGATCTTCTAAGCTCCTGGCTTGGCTGAGCGGTTGTGGTTGCGTTGCCACCTCCAGCCCTGCAAAAATGTCTTCCAGGAGACTGATATCTGCAGGGCTTTCTGGAGTGGTGGGGTCAACCTGGATGTCGTCTTGGAATCTCTCAGGACTGATGCCTTCTTCCCCATCGCCGCTGTCCGATTCCTTCAGAGCTCGATAGGGCTGAGGCCTGTCAGAAGGAACACAATGGGTCATTCAGAGATCGGATCCCTCTGGAGAAATCTACCTAAGTCCTTCATGGTCAGAGAAAGCCAGGAGGAGCTGATGGGTGTGTGATGAGTGACAGTTCCACATGATCTCCCAGCTGGGAGCTGAGGCATTTAAGGAACAGCCTGAGATGTGGCCACAACGTACTCCATTTGGCAAAGGCCACACAAATGAAGACTGAGGAAGCTCATCAAGGGCTGCGTTGCTTAACGCCACAAAACTACACTAGGGTTCCGCTGGGGTTTTTGTGTGCTTTCAACACAAAACAAGACACAGCCCAGCTCCAGATGGATGACACCAAGCATGCATTTCTCACAGCAAAAACCAATGAAATGAGAAGTGCCGTCAAGGGAAAGAGGGGAGAATCTTAGCCAGCGTGAGACACCAGGACTCTGAAAACCCGGGAGGGAGTGGGCTGAAAACCCGGGAGACATGGGCTTCCTGGGTCCAAGAGGACAGCCTACTTGTTAAAGTATTCATGGCTGGGAGAGACATGGGAACAAGGCCAGCCGAGGAATAGGCATAGCAGCTAAGTCAGCCAATGGGAGTTTAAACAGATCTGAGTCTGTGCAGAGAATTGAAACAGAAACGTAAGCAGTCTGCTGCTCTGAGAAGTAAACTAGCAGTCTGTCTGAGCTTGTCTGCTGATATGAAGCTAACTGCTTGGGTTTGCCTGTAACTCTCCTGCCTTGTTTTTACTCGGAAGAAACATCTGTTGGTATTGTACATTTATTCATGTGTTATTATGTATATAAAGAAGTTAATGAATCCTGCTGCATCAGTTATCTGGGTACGTTTCTGGATTTGAATTGATGCAACAAGCTCTGACACTACTGAGCAAGAAAGTCATGCGGGCGCCTCTGAAGGACCATGAGGAAAGCTCTTCCTTTGGCTCCAGAGGACTCTGCGCAGACCATCCCTGGTGAATCTTGGATTCTTGACTCCTCAAGCAATCCACAATTCTTAAAACAATGTCTCCTCCATGAAGGAACACCATGGTCCATTAGGAGGACGACAGGACTGAGCAGGGAGCAGACTGTTGTGGCCCACCGGCCGCCTGAAGAGCTGGCATCAGAGTCAGATAGTGAGGAGGGTTGGGGAGGAACATGGGACAGTCCTGGAGTCTGGGAAGGCTCGGACGAGGGCTCTGCGTCGGAGGCTGAGAGGGGGCCAGGGCCATCTGGGAGTTATGTGCTTCCTCCGGAGATGGACATCAGCGAGGCAGAGGAACAGGGGGAACCTGTTCCCAGTGCGTGCCTGGGAAGGGCTGCCAGAAGACACAAACAGTTAAGACAAAAGGGGCGACGCGGGAGCAAGGCTTGGAGGTGATTGGCCCCTCCCATAAGACACAAAGGAGGAGCAAAAGCAAAGCGAGCCTTCGCAGGAAGCAACTTGGTTCATTGTGGTCGGTTTTAAACTCCGAAGCTCCGTTTTGACTCTGTGCTCCGTGGGGCCTTTGCAAAGCTAATCGCCCATGAGGTCTTTGGCAGCGCTTCAAGGGAGATAAAGGTGGGTGCTTATCAGCCTTATCCCGAAAGACTTTGGCAGACTTCTATCGGACTCTTCACAAACTGCTCGTGACTCATGACGGGCCACGAATGAACAGAATTCACAACCTTTGAATTAACAAGAGGGGTTTGGGGACTAAGCATGTGGTTTTCACTATCTCAGGAAGCCTCGGCCAGAACACAAGCAAACCCTGGGACTTGGACCCCATGCCTATGTTAGAGGATGGCAGTGCAAGCCACATCCAATGAGCACCCCCTCCCCCAACTCACACAGTCTCCAGGGTGGTTTTGGAGTGGCATTCAAAACAAGACTTGCGATGGAAGGAGACACTCAAAAGACAGAAAGAGCTGGGCAGGAGCTTGGTTCCATCTCTGGTGCCTCCACTCATGGGTAGTTCATTAGTGGAGAATTGTCCCATGCTCTGTTAGAAGAGGCGACGTGGTTGGGACAATAATGAGTTTTGGGGCTTAGGACACACAGTGGTTTGGATTCCCACCTGCATTAGGCAGGGTGCCCTACTACTAGAACCAGATGGGCATGGATACTCAAGAATTTCACATTCTCTGCTCTGATGCTTCAGGAGGAAAGTCTTGGAGGAAAGTCCCAGCGTCTACTTCAACCTGAATAGCCCTTCAACCAAAGATGAGGTGGACTCCCTTCCATCATCCAGAGTTGATGAGATTTGGCTTCATCTCCCTCGGTCCTTCCCAGGCCCCAGGCCCACCTAGGCGGCGCAGTGGTCAGAGTGCGGTACTGCAGCCTACTTGTGCTGACTGCCGGCTGCCTGCAATTTGGCAGTTCGAATCTCACCAGGCTCAAGGTTGACTCAGCTTTCCGTCCTTCCGAGGTGGGTCAAACGAGGACCCAGATTGTTGGGGGGGGGGGGCAAGAGGCTGACTCTGTAAACCCCTTAGAGGGGGCTGTAAAGCACTGTGACGCAGTGTATGTCTAAGTGCTATTGTTCTATCTATCTATCTATCTATCTATCTATCTATCTATCTATCTATCTATCTATCTATCTACCTACCTACCTACCTACCTACCTACCTACCTACCTACCTACCTACCTACCTATCTATCTATCTCTAAGAGCCATGGTAGCACAGTGATTAAAATGCTGTACTGCAGGCTGACTCTGCCCACTGCCAGCAGTTCGATCCTGACCAGCTCAAGGTTGACTCAGCCTTCCGTCCTTCCGAGGTGGGTCAAACGAGGACCCAGATTGTTGGGGGGGGGGGCAAGAGGCTGACTCTGTAAACCCCTTAGAGGGGGCTGTAAAGCACTGTGACGCAGTGTATGTCTAAGTGCTATTGTTCTATCTATCTATCTATCTATCTATCTATCTATCTATCTATCTATCTATCTATCTATCTATCTATCTATCTATCCATCCATCCATCCATCCATCCACCCACCCACCCACCCACCTACCTACCTACCTACCTACCTATCCTGTTTCCCCGAAATTAAGACCTCCCCGGATAATAAGCCCAATCAGGCTCTTTGAGTGCATGCGCTAAAATAAGCCTTCCCCTGAAAATATTGCAACAAAGCAGCAGCCATCTGCCTGCCTGCCTGCCTGCCTGCCTGCCTGCCTGCCTGCCTGCCTGCCTGCCTACCTACCTACCTACCTACCTACCTACCTATCTATCTATCTATCTACCTCTAAGAGCCATGGTAGCACAGTGATTAAAATGCTTTACTGCAGGCTGACTCTGCCCACTGCCAGCAGTTCGATCCTGACCAGCTCAAGGTTGACTCAGCCTTCCGTCCTTCCGAGGTGGGTCAAATGAGGACCCAGATTGTTGGGGGGGGGCAAGAGGCTGACTCTGTAAACCCCTTAGAGGGGGCTGTAAAGCACCATGAAGCGGCACGCAAGTCTAAATGCTCTTGCTCTCTTCCCCAATGGCTTTCTGCTTGCAGCTGGCTATTCAGCTTCATCGTGCTGCTAGGGATGGGCAAGACAGTCGGGGCAGAGGCAGGAAAACCAAGTGCCAATCCAAGCCACTCCTTGGCCGGAACCAGAATGCGTTTGCTTTGTCGCCAGGGGTATATAATGCGGGGTGGGGGGACATGCGCACACAGAGAGATGACACTCGCCACAGAAGCCTCAAAGCAAGGGGGGAAAGGCCGATGGGTCAGCGGAGGGCTCCGAGCAAGGCAAGGAAGGAGAGCGAGCGGTAGCAACAGTCGAGGTAGAGACCATTCGAAAGGAGCGGAGAAGAGGAAGCTGTCAGAGAAGGCAGAGGCCGGCCCGTCTTCCCGAGGAAGCTCATCGCCCGAAGAATCCTCCAAGAGGAAGACCGTATAGTGACGGGTGGGCTTGACCAGGCTGAAGGAAGACAGGGAAGAGGGAGAGAAAAGATTATATATATAGATATCTCTCTCTCGCCGGACCGATACCTGCGGAGGGGGAAAGGGAAGCCGGAGGGAAGGCGTGAGGAGTGAGGGGGGGGGGAGGAGAAAAGGGGAGAGAGGGAAAGAGAGAGGGGGGGAAGAGGGAGAGAGAAGGAGACAAGAGAGTGAGAAGACCGATACCTGCGGAGGGGGAAAGGGAAGCCGGAGGGAAGGCGTGAGGAGTGAGGGGGGGAGGAGAAAAGGGGAGAGAGGGAAAGAGAGAGGGGGGGAAGAGGGAGAGAAAAGGAGACAAGAGAGTGAGAAGAGAGAAAGCAGAGAGAGAGAGAGAGGAGAGAAAGAGGAGAGGGGGGAATGAAGGGAGGGAGAGAGAGAAGAGAGGAGAGAAAGAGGAGAGGGAGGAATGAAGGGAGAGAGAGTGAGAGAAGAGAGGAGAGAAAGAGGAGAGGGAGGAAAGAAGGGAGAGAGAGAGAAGAGTGGAGAGAAAGAGGAGAGGGAGGAAAGAAGGGAGAGAGAGAGAGAAGAGAGGAGAGAAAGAGGAGAGACAATGAGATAGAGAAGAGAGAGAAGGAGAGAGAGCACAGAGTAGAAAGAATGAGAGAGGAGAGAGAGAGAGAAGGGGAGAGACACATGAGAGAAAGAGAAGAGAAGAGAGAGGGAGAGAGGAGGAAGAGAGAGAAGGAGACAAGAGAGTGAGAAGACCGATACCTGCGGAGGGGGAAAGGGAAGCCGGAGGGAAGGCGTGCCGAAAAAAAAAAGAAGAAGTCCTGGGCTACTTATTATATTCACACACAAACACACCTCCCACCTTCGCTGAAGGCATCCGAGCCTCTTCCCTCATTAACCCGATTCGGTGTGCTTTCTCTCCCAGCGGCTGCCACCCGCCACCGACTCTCACGCTTGGCATACAAAGAGCTGTCTTTGCGGGAAAAGGTGGTTGGTTGGGCCCCGGGCTGAACGGCAGCCTGTCCGTCAAACCCCGAAGGCTCGGCACGGCTGCAAGGCTGCAGCGGCCCTCGTCTTCTCCCCCCCCCTCGAAGCTCCCATGCAGATGGCTTGCTGATCTCCTTCTAATGTTTAGTTTAACGTGTCTCCGGTTAGTGGCGGCGCCTGACAGCCGTGACAGCCCGTAGCTGTTCCTTTTTAAATATCATGTCAGAAACACGACTCCATAAAGCCGGGGATGTATTCCGCGGCAGCTCTGTCTCCCTGTTCGGGAGAATCGGCGCTTCGGGTTTTTTAATGAGGACAATCTGCATTTCGGGGGCTTCCAACCCCCCTCCCCACCCTGTCCCCCCCCACCCCCCACCCCCCATATGTCAGGATGCCTGGACATAATCCGCAGCCATCTCGCGGCTGGCCAAAAACCAAGAGCTGACAAATGTAGATATTTCAAATTTAATTGACACCTAAATGTACTTAAGACAGATAAATGAGAGGGAGGAGTGAGGGGGGGGGAAGAAAAGGGGAGAGAGGGAAAGAGAGAGAGGGGGAAGAGGGAGAGAGAAGGAGACAAGAGAGTGAGAAGAGAGAAAGCAGAGAGAGAGAGAGGAGAGAAAGAGGAGAGGGAGAAATGAAGGGAGAGAGAGAGAGAAGAGAGGAGAGAAAGAGGAGAGGGAGGGATGAAGGGAGAGAGAGAGAGGAGAGAAAGAGGAGAGGGAGGAATGAAGGGAGAGAGAGAGAGAGAAGAGAAAGAGGAGAGGGAGGAATGAAGGGAGAGAGAGAGAAGAGAGGAGAGAAAGAGGAGAGACAATGAGATAGAGAAGAGAGAGAAGGAGAGAGAGCGCAGAGTAGAAAGAATGAGAGAGGAGAGAGAGAGAAGGGGAGAGACACATGAGAGAAAGAGGAGAGAAGAGGAGAGAGGGAGATAGGAGGAAGAGAGAGAAGGAGACAAGAGAGTGAGAAGAGAGAAAGCAGAGAGAGAGAAGACAGAGAAAGAGGAGAGGGAGGAATGAAGGGAGAGAGAGGAGAGAGGAGAAAAAGAGGTGAGAGAGACAATGAGATAGAGAAGAGAGAAGGAGAGAGAAGAGAGAAGAGTAGAGAGAAAGAGAGAGAAGAGAGAGAGAAAAGGAGAGAGAGCAGAGTAGAAAGAATGAGAGAGGAGAGAGAAAGAGACGGGAGTTAGAAAGAGAAGAGGACAGAGAGCGAGAAGAGCGAGAGAGAGAGAGGAGGAAGAGAGAGAGGAGGAGGAAGAGAGAGAGAAAAAAAATAGTGAAGACATACTGAGTGAACAGTTGAGGTTGGCATTCAACGACAAGAGTTTTTGTCAGGAAAAGGCTGCTCCTGCAAAGAGAGGCTGTTGCGTTTGGTGGATATGAGCAGTAGCCTTTGGTGACCCTCAACTTTAGATGTGCTGATCCAAAACTGGTCCCCTTCCACGGACAGGGGGGCTGGGGAGTGAAGCAGGTGCCACTCCAGGTGGTGTCCAGCCAGCCCACCTGGAGAAAGCCCTTGGGCTCTTGAGTCTCTAGAACGTAGTAAGATGTCCAAGGAGAACCTCAAGAGAAGTGCTGGGATGGTGTCCTTCCTCACCAAGAAACGGGGGGAGAAAGCCCAAAAGGCAGCTTTTTGACGAAGGATGGGGAGACGCACAGAGATGCTCCCTGTGCCAACAAAAGGTCTCTAGATCCACCACCAGGACAAAGCAAGCAACTTCTTCCCTTCTCCTGTCTTCTCCACAGGCTAATAGGAAGGTTGGCCTCGAAAGGCATCAACTGTCCTCTGTGAACCAGAGAGCATGGAAAGGATGTTCTAGGCCCGTGATGGCGAACCTATGGTACACACGTCACAGGTGACACGTGGAGCCATATTTGTATGGCACGCCAGCCGTCAGCTCCAGCACGCATGTGCACACTGGCCAGCTGATTTTTGCCCTTCCGGAGGGCTGGGGGAGGCCCTTTTCGCCCTCCACAGGCGTCAGGAAAGCCTCCAGAGGCTGGGGAGGGCGAAAAACGACCCTAAGGAGCCAACCGGATGTTCATTCCCACACAATTTTGGCCCGCCATATGAGAAAGGGTTCGCCATCACTGTTCTAGGGAGAGGTGGGATTCGGCTGGTTCTGACCGGTTCGGCCGAACCAGTAGCAGACATTTTAACCGGTTCGGAGAACCGGGAAATACCACTTCTGAGTGGCCCTGCCCCTTCTGCCTCTCCCCCCCTTTCAGGAGTTCCCACGCATCCCATTTTGGTTCCCAGGTAAGTGCAGGGAGGCTTACTAGGCCCAAAATGGAGGAGCAGGGTTGCGCCTCATTTTCGCTCCCAGGAGAAAAAGGAGAGGAAGGAAAAAAAGGTGCTTTGAAACAGCAGAGCAATCCAGGGCTGGAAGGGACCTCGGAGGTCATCTAGCCCAACCCCCTGCTCCAGCAGGAGACCTTATACCATCTTGGGTTATTTATTTTGGTGTCTCTCTAACGCAGAGGAGAATTTCCTCTGCTCAAGTTTATTATTTTATATTGCTTATGCATATCCATGCGTGGACAGTGAGATACCTGGGCATCATCATCATCATCATCATCATCATCATCATCATCATCATCATCATTATTATTATTATTATTATTTTATATACCGCATCCTCTCCCCAAGGGGACTCGGAGCGGTGTACAGGGAAAAATTAAAACACATAAAAATATACAAAAATAGATACAATAAATAAAAACAAATTAAATTTAATTGTCCCTGCACTAAAATCCCCATATTAAAACTAATATTCCCTAAACTCTAAAAAGGTAGAGACTAACCTAGGCCGGCCAAGCAGAAAAAGTGTGTTTTTAATTTTAGACGGAAGGAGCGGAGGTCCGTGGTTGTTCTAATGTCGGGGGGAAGGTCGTTCCAGAGGGCTGGGCCCGCCACAGAGAAGGCCCTTCCCCTGGGCGTCGCCCGCTGACAAAGTATAGTGGACGGCACCCGGAGAAGCCCCTCTCTGTGGGAGCGAATCGGCCGGGAGGATGTATGGGGCAGGATCCGATCCCGCAGATAGCTAGGTCCCGAGCCATGGAGCGCTTTAAAGATGATAACTAACACCTTGAAGCGCACCCGAAAGACGACAGGCAGCCAGTGCAGCTCGCGCAAGGCATCATACATTTTGATACAAGTAAACATAATATTATTTCATTTTCCTTGTTTCATATTGGGTAAACATAACTGATACTATCACCCTTTACTAAACCTCCCTCTTATTATTACATATATTTTGTTATGTTAAAATATATGTACTGCTGTCTCCCTCTTATTTCTATCCCTATTGTAATTCTTATTCAGGTCACTGTAATATTCAAAGATGTTTCTTTTCTGCCTTCCATCTTTCACCTGCTTTTATTATTCATACTTCCCTTATTTAACTCTTCACATTTATTTATATTAAAGTTTCATCCTTCATTCTTTCATCGCTCAGCGTGTCAATCTACAATTCCAATACCAATCACAATATCATTTAAACATATAGGGCCGATCGATTCATCCAATCCATAGGCAAAAGGTAAATGTTCCCCTGGCACATCTGTGCTACTCGTTCCCGACTCTAGGGGGCGGCGCTCATCTCCGTTTCAAAGCCGGAGAGCCAGCGCTGTCCGAAGACGTCTCCGTGGTCAAGTGGCCGGCGTGACTCAATGCCGAAGGCGCACGGAACGCTGTTCCCTTCCCACCAAAGGTGACACCTATTTTTCTACTTGCATTTTTTACGTGCTTTCGAACTGCTAGGTTGGCGGAAGCTGGGACGAGTCACGGGAGCTCGCTCCGTTACGCGGCGCTGGGGATTCGAACCGGCAAACCACCAACCTTTTCTGATCGACAAGCTCAGCTCTCTTAGCCCCTGAGCCACCCTTGACAATTCTAGTCACCATATCATTTAAACTCGTAGGATAGATCGATTCATATTTCTTCCATTCATCCCATCCAAATAATTTTGCTATTAATTACACCCGCTGAGATTAAGAGATATTCTTTCATTGATCTAATCACTCACTGTTTGATTTTTATTATTTCACGGCTAATCCTTATATTTTCAGGCAGGTTTAATGACACCCTCATTCAATCTCTAATTTTCCAATTAATCTGGGAGGCTCCCTGGCGTCGCAGTGTTCGTGCATTGTGTTGATTTTGGGGGGGGGGGGGGGGAGAGAATCTGGGCAGATTAAGACCCTCGCGAGCGGCTCTCGCCGCCTTGATGTTTTAACTGACTGTTGTGCGTTGTTCTTCTTTTGCAAAAAACCAACAACGAAATAGCCTTCCCAGCAAAAAAAAAAAACCAACCCAAAACCTCAGGGGTTCCCCAAACTCCCCCTGGGAATCCCAGCAAGGAGACTTCAGGCTCAGCTTAACACCCCCCTCCCTGCCCAACCACCGAAGTTCACCCCACCCTAGATGAAAGCCACTGGGGAAGACGCTTCGTTTGTCCCCCCCGTTCCCTTGAGCCAACCTTGTTTGTTTCACGCTGGAGGTGCCAGTAGCAACTGGTCCCTTGTTGGGTGAGACAACGAACGCGGAGCATTTCTGAAGGTCTGCAGAGAAAATGGGAAGCGGGCCTTGTCCTGCGGAATATGGGGTGGTCCGAGTAACACTAAATAGGAGGCCACTAGGTGTCACACCTGGAAGCCATCCCTTACATTCGGGCCTTCAGGCCTGCCACATTTTCTGCGGTGGGACAATGGGAGGGGGGATTGTACAGAGTCGTGATGGTGAACGATGGTACGCGTGCCGCAGGTGGCGCGTGGAGCCATATTTGCTGGCACGGCAGCAGTCAGCTCTGGTGCGCCAGCTGATTTTCAGCCTTCCGGAGGGGGGAAGGCAGTTTTCGCCCTCCTCAGGCTTTAGAAAAGCCTCTGGAAGCTGGGGAAGTCGAAAAAAAGGCCCAAGGGCCAACTGGAAGTTCAACGGTATAGAGTGTGGGTGATATGTAGCCATAACAACATTCTTCCTCAGAATGTCAAGGTCACCTGCTGCAATGAGGCGACTGGAAGGCATCTCCAGTTTTGGACAGTGCCTGATTGGGCCATGGGACGGACGTATGGGCGCTGGCGGCACATGGAGCCATATTTGCTGGCATGCCAGCAGTCAGCTCTGGTGCGCCAGCTGATTTTCAGCCTTCCGGAGGACCGTGGAGGGGGGAAGGCAGTATTCACCCTCCCCAGGTTTCAGGAAAGGCTCCGGAGGCGGGGGAGGGCGAAAAACAGGCCAAAGGGCCAACCGGAAGTTCAACGGATCGGAAATGGATCGGAAACAATCAGTTTCTGGCTTCCGGAGGGCCTCTGGGGGGACTGGCGGAGGTCGTTTTCACCCTTCCCAGGCTTCAGGAATGCCTACGGAGCCTGGGGATGGGTTGTGCGCCCGTGTGCACGGTGTGTGTGTTGCACGCATGCACAGGTGGGTGGGGAGGATTGAATTGATGTGGGCAGGAGTGCATGCACAATAGTGCGTTCACACACACAATTTTGGTAGGCCATTAGAAAACGTTTTGCCATCCCTGGTATAGAGTGTAGGTGATATGTAGCCATAACAACATTCTTCCTCAGAAAGCTAAGGTGACCTGGTCCTACCAGCTGCAATGAGGTGACCGGGAGGTATCTCCAGCTTTGGACGGTGCCTGATTGGGCGTGATGGACATGTGGGTGCTGGGCAGGGACTGGAACTTTCTTTTGGGTGGGTGGGGGGAAACCTGGAAGATTTCAGATTCGGGTTTTCCCAGATGTGCCCATGTGACATCTCTAACAAAATGAAACTTTGAGGAGCCTCAATCCGTGGAGTCTTCTTGCATTGGGGAGGGTCTTACTTGGAACCCCGACAGCAGGAGGAAGCCCCCACCTCGAAAGCAGCCAAAGAGGTTCTATTCTCCAAGGCACCTGGGGGCAGGACAAGAAGCAATGGGTGGAAACTAATCAAGGAGAGAAGCAACTTAGAACTAAGGAGAAATTTCCTGACAGTTAGAACAACTAACCTCTGGAACAGCTTGCCTCCAGAAGTTGTGAATGCCCCAATCCTGGAAGTCTTTAAGAAGATGTTAGATAGTCATTTGTCTGAAATGGTATAAGGTTCCTGCCCACGCAGGGGGTTGGACTAGAAGACCTACAAGGTCCCTTCCAACTCTGCTATTGTATTGTATCTTTTCTCCTGTCCCTGAGGGAAATGGAGACCTTCCACCGTTTCCCCCCCAAAATAAGGAAACCTTGAATAATATCTTTTTTCTGTGGCCTGGGATAAATGAGTCATCGGCAGGAAATTGCTGGCATATTTACCACGAGACATTCCAATCTCGTGTTTTGGACATGTGATTATGGATTTCCACCAAAAGCTTCCCCACCTGCTTCTCCTCACCCTCTCAAGGATCAAATTGGCAGTGGGTTGGAACTACAACCGCGAGGATCGTAGTAAAATCCACAGCACGGGGGAGGTCTGACTCATCCCAGAGTGTCCTTTCCAAAGTTTTATTTTCCAGCAAGAGTTGGTGAGCGAGACACATTGGCAAAAAAAAGTCAGGACGCAAAATACAAGCTGGGTGGACACGACCTTGCAGGCGGCCCTCACTCTGTCAAGGACCTAGGAGCGCTCATCTCAAACGATCTGAGCGCCAGAGCCCACTGTAACAGCATTGCCAAAGAGGCATTGAGAGTCGTTCACCTAATCTTGCGGTAGCTTCTTCTCTGGTAATATTGTTACATAACCTTTGCTAGACCGATTCTCGGATACAGCTCGTCTGCCTGGAACCCGCACTGCCCATCGGACGTCAACACAATCGAGCAAAAAGAATACCTTATGAAATTTGGGGCTTAGACGACTTAGAACTACGTTGCCTTCGGTCTGGCCTAAGCGTAGTACACAAAATTATCTGCTACAACGTCCTACCTGTCAACGACTATTTCAGCTTCAACCACAACAATACACGAGCACACAATAGATACAAACTATTGGACCGGAATGCCCTCCGCACGGTCACTCATGCCCTCGTGACATCCCGTCTAGACTACTGCAACGCTCTCTACATGGGGCTTCCCTTGAGGTGCACCCGGAGACTACAGCTAGTTCAAAATGCGGCCGCGCGGGCAATTCTGGGAGCCCCCAGGCACTCCCATATAGCACCGCTCCTGCGCGAGCTGCACTGGCTACCTGTGGTCTTTCGGGTGCGCTTCAAGGTGCTGATTACCATCTTCAAAGCGCTCCATGGCACGGGACCTAGCTATCTGCGAGATTGCATCCTGCCCCATACATCCCTTTGGCCGATTCGCTCGCACAGAGAGGGACTTCTCCGGGTGCCGTCCAATAGGCAATGCCAGCGGGCGACTCCCAGGGGAAGGGCCTTCTCTGTCGCAGGCCCTATCCTATGCAACGACCTACCCCCCGACCTCAAAACAACTCCGGACCTCCGCTCCTTCCGCCGAAAGCTCAAAACGTATTTCTTCCAACAGGCCGGCCTGGCCTAATCTATCTTTCCTACCTCCAGTCTGTATATTTACATTTTTAATTGGGTTTTTAGGGGGTTTAGTGTTTTAGGTTTTAGGTTTTAGCGCAGGGTTACTGTAATTTAATCTGATTTTAGATATTTATATTGTTGTATGTTTTTATGTTTTATATCCCCTGTGCACCGCCCCGAGTCCCTTCGGGGAGAGGGAGCGGTATACAAGTAAAAATTTGATTGATTGATTGATTGATTGATTGATTGAAACTTAAGCTCCAAACTCAATTGCAGAAAATACGACTTCAGCTAGAGAGTGGTCAACACCTGGAATGCTTGACCTGACTCTGTGGTTTCTTCCCCCAACCCCCCAAACTTTAACCGTAGACTGTCCACCGTGGAGCTCACCCCATTCCTCAGAGGTCCGTAAAGGGGGCACGCATAAGCGCACCATTGTGCCTGTCGTCCCTGTCCTACTGTCCCCATTTATTTGCATCCATATCATGCATTCAAAATCATGTTTATACTTATATATGTTATCTAATACAGGGGTGGGCAAACTTTGCAACTTTAAGTCTGAAGGACGTCAGCTCCCAGAATTCTCCAGCCAGCAAAGCAAAGCTGGCTGGTGAAGTCTGGGAGCTGAAGTCCTTCAGACTTAAAGTTGCAACGTTTGCCCACCCCTGATCTAATACACGCTTGATGAAATAAATACAATACAATACAATACAATAGCAGAGTTGGAAGGGACCTTGTAGGTCTTCTAGTCCAACCCCCTGCGTGGGCAGGAACCTTATACCATTTCAGACAAATGGCTATCTAACATCTTCTTAAAGACTTCCAGGGTTGGGGCATTCACAACTTCTGGAGGCAAGCTATTCCAGAGGTTAATTGTTCTCACTGTCAGGAAATTTCTCCTTAGTTCTAAGTTGCTTCTCTCCTTGATTAGTTTCCACCCATTGCTTCTTGTCCTGCCCCCAGGTGCCTTGGAGAATAGTTTGACTCCCTCTTCTTTGTGGCAACCCTCTGAGATATCAGAACACTGCTATCATTTCTCCCCTGGTCCTTCTCTTCATCAAACTAGACATACCCAGTTCCTGCAACCGTTCTTCATATGTTTTAGCCTCCAGTCCCCTCATCCTCTTGGTTGCTCTTCTCTGCACTCTTTCCAGAGTCTCCACGTCTTTTCTACATCGTGGCGACCAAAACTGTATGCAGTATTCCAAGTGTGGCCTTACCAAGGCACATAATAAAACATAAATAAATCCCTCAACCAGATCCACCCTCTCTAACTTTTCCCATCCCAAAACACCAAAAAGGAAAGGAAAAAAAATAAATCCAGTGGACAACAGACAGCAGAATAAATTCAAGGGTAAGGCTGAGACAAATGCAGGAATATTGTACAATTGTCCGGGTAAGCTGCGCGGTAGACCAAATCATGGCCTATTAGGGCAAAATAGGACATCTTCTGTCTTGTTCGACACGGTTGGTCACACAGCCACATGTCTAGCCTGGATTTGACCTTTTTATCCTCCTTATTATTATTATTTTTCGCGCATGGGGATTTCTCGATTTTAACTCTACACTTTGCAAGGGCGAGGAGGAGCAGAGGAGGAAAGTAGGGGACCAGGTGCCCAGAAGCAACAGGACACGGAGTCTGCAGATTTCCTCCACCAGAGGGCAATCGCGTTCCACCAAGTTGTAACCAAGGAGCAATCTGAGATTGAGATACTCACTGTTCTGGGCTGGAGACGGATGTCCTTCGACCATCCGTAGCAACGTTGCCTTTGGGTCTTCGCACAACTTGGGGTCTGGGCGGCCGAACCTACGGGACACCAAGTGGAGATGCACCAGTGATTGTGACATGCGCCGGAGAAGGAATACGCTACAATCCTTCCCCAATTAAAGATCTCGCCACGATGTTGTACCATCTTTTGCTAAACCCACCAAGCAACCTTTCTGGGCAAAGATACCTTCGTGGACCACGAGAACTACAGTGCAGACAAAGCCACGGGGCCAACATGTGGTGGGACTCATTTCTGAGAGGGAGATGAGTCTGTCTATTGAGATGAAGTGGACCGGTTGCTTTCGTGGTGTGGAGACCATAACTTGGTCCTTAACCCCAATAAGACCAAGGAGCTTATAGTGGACTACAGAATGAAAGGACAATCCAGTCCTTGCTTATCCATGGAGACTGAGTGGAGCAAGTGGCCAGTTTGATCAGCTGTGAGGTGTAATTTACCGTATTTTGGGGACTATAAGATGCACCTTTTTCCCTCAAAAAGAGGCTGAAAATCTGGGTGCGTCTTATACACTGCATTTTTTTTGGCCTCTCGAAACTTTGTCCCCTTCACCAAAATGGCCATGCACAGTGTTTAGGAGGCTTTCAGAGTGCTCCAGGGGGGCTGGGGAGGGCAGAAATGAGCAAAAAATGGGCCTCTACAAGCCTCCTAAAGGTTATGCATGCAATTTGTTTGACAAAAAACAAATTTGCTCATTTTCGGGAGGGGGGATCCCCCCAGGAGCACTCTATAAGCCTCCTAAAGGCTATTCATGCCCTTTTTTTGGGGGGGGGGGAACACAACCAGGCCCGTTTTAGTGAAAAACGGGCTGTTTTTGGGAGGTCTGCAGAGTGCAAAAACTTTTTTTTTTAATTTGCTTCTTCAAAACCTTGGTGCGTCTTATAGTCTGAAAAATACGGTAAATTCGCCAGAAAGCAGGATTTCCTACTTTCTACCTAATCTCAATTGCGTGGCACAGCGGATTTCTCCCCTCCCCCACCTCGCTGTTCGCTTACCTTTGCAGGTGTGCTTGGTCGCAGGCTCTGCCCTCCCACCCAGATGTCACCCTGTCCGTTTTTGACCCTCTGCGCATGCACGCACGCGCTCACATTGCTACCAAACCGGTAGCAAAGCTAAGTGGATTTCACCCCGGGCTTGTAACATCCATTGCACTTTAGGCAGGACATCGCAAACAAGGAGAAATCGAGGCACGGCTTCCTATCACAGCATGAATCAGAGGGCGGGTGAAACCAAGCAACTGCACAGAGGAAAATCAGACGCGAGTTTGTGCCCCAAGAATGACAAACCCAAGAATGACAAGATAAGGGCGACACGATCGATTCCAAGAATTGATAAGACTGCCGCAAAGAGGATGGGATGAACTTATTCTCCAAAGCGCCAGAGGGCAGGACAAGAAGCAACGGATGGAAACTTATCAAGGAGAGAAGCAACCTGGAATTGAGGAGAAACTTCTTAACAGTGAGGACAATTAACCAGTGGAATAGCTTGCCACTGGAGACTGTGGGTGCTGTTAGGATATTCAGCCTTATATTGGGTTGACAATATAGATGAGCCTATGTTCTGAAGGAGTTATGTAGCTTTAAGAACTGTCTTCAATTCTGATTGGCTGTGAGTATCAGCTCTACCATATAAGCAAGGTCAGGAAAACAGCCCATTCCCTGTTCGACTCCTTGTGATTCCTGTGTTTCCTGATTGCCGTTTGAGAAGCTGAATATTGAAGAAGGAGGAGGATTTGTTTTGCATCACTGTGAGATAACTCTGTTTGGTGAAGGACTGTTATTTGTTTGAGAAGTTAGTCGGAAGAAGTATTTTAGTTGCTACAATTTATTTTCTTACTATCACTGTTTTAGAGTTTGTTTGTGGTTACAGCGTATCTCTTTACTGTCCAGTGAATTACACTATTCCGCATTCATTTGCTAACACTGGTTAAGGGACCAGAGTTGTAACACTGGTTCTGAACCCAGAGTTGCTAACAGGTGCTTCATCACTGGGGGCTTTTAAGAAGAGATTGGACCAGTGGTGGGTTTCAAATTTTTTAGAACCTACTCTGTAGGTGTGGCCTATTTTGTGGGCATGGCTTGGCAGTCATGTGACAGGGTGGGAGTGGCCACCTTTTAAAATGTGGTGAAACTCATTTAACAACGCTCTTGCTTAGCAACCAAAATTTTGGACTCAATTGTGATGATAAATTCTTTCTTTCTTTCTTTTTCTTTCTTTTTTTCTTTTTTTCTTTTTTTCTTTCTTTCTTTCTTTCTTTCTTTCTTTCTTTCTTTCTTTCTTTCTTTCTTTCTTTCTTTCTTCCTTCCTTCCTTCCTTCCTTTCTCCCCTCCTTCCTTCCTTTCCTTTCCTTTCCTTCCCGTTGGGTCACTGGCAGCGGCGGGCCAGATTTACTTCCAGGTACGCCGGTGGAACCCCCTCTCACCGGTTCTCTAAATTTCACCAACCGGCTCTCGCGAGTAGGTGCGAGCCTGCATAAACCCACCACTGGATTGGACTGAAATATCTAATAAGTACTTGAGGTAGCAATGGACTGGCACTGAATATGTTGTATACTCCATGGGAACATTAATGGTAATCTGAGCACATAATGCTCAACAATAGCGATGTATTGAGATATGTTGGATGGATAGTCTGTGATTCTAATTCTAATTGTAAAAACGGATGCACAAAAGCTTGTAACCAAACAACATCCTTGATGAAACTGAGGAAAGTATTGTATATGTCTTGTTTTGTCTTTGTTTTAAAATATGTGTGTGTGTGTGTGTGTGTTACGTTTTTGAGCTGATCAATAAATAAATCAGGGAGACTAGTATAGATCTATTTCGAGCTTTTTAGCTCTCATCAGCTAGCCACACCCTTACTGGGATTCGAACCGGGGATGTTTTACATGCTAGGCAAGCCACTTGTCTGCAATGGTATAGGGCAGTGATGGGAAACCTTTTCAGCGGCGAGTGGCCAAACCAGAATGCGCGTGCATACACACCAGCCAGCTGGTCTTTGGGCTTTTAGTGCTGTGGCGTGCATGAAGACCAGCTGGCCAGTGCAGCGCGGATGCCCACGGAGAAGGGTCTGCGTGCTACTTCTGGCCCACATGCCATAGGGTCGCCTACTCTTCTGACCTAGGCTTCCTAAGAAAGCATAAATCCCAATCTTAAATCCCCCAAACCCACTTTTATTTCTACGGCTGTAAATTATGGTCATTCCCAGTCCGCAAGGCTTCCCAAACAGCCTGTGAAGAGCCTGACAGATGTCTGCTGGAGTTGCCACAGTCTTTCAGGGGAATGTTGATAAACACGCACCTGATCTCCCTGGGAATGCTGCCAGGGACCTAATGGCCCAATGCAGAGCAAGGTCAAACTGAGCACAGAGTCAAACAGAAGCTTTCCGAGCTTGAACCGACCAGATGAACTAATTGCTTCCTGCAAAAGCTCAGATACCATTCGGTCCTCTTTTACGCCTTATGGGAGGGGCCAATCCTCTCCAAGCCGTACTCCCCAAGTCGACCGTTTTCTTAATTTTTCTTGCCTTCTGGCAGCTCTGCGCAGGCCCACACTGGGAACAGGCTCCAGCTGTTCTTCTGCCTCACTGATGTCCGCCTCTAAAGGCAGCTGATTAACTGTCAGAGGGTCCTGGCCCCCTCTCTGCCTCCGACACAGAGCCCTCCTCAGACCCTTCTCCAGACTCCAGGACCGGCCCAGGTTCCTCCCCAACCTCCCCACTGTCCGAATCTGCTGAAGGTAGCTGATAACTGTCAGATGGCCCTGGCCCCTTCTCTGCCTCCCACACAGAGCTATTTTCAAAAGCACCTGAAGGCCAGACAAGGAATAATGGATGGAAACTGATCAAGGAGAGATTCAACCTGGAAATAAGGAGACGGTGAGAGCAATCCATCCATGGAACAGAAGTTGCCTTCGGATGTTGTGGGAGCTTCATCCCTGGAGGCTTTCCAGAAGAGACTGGACTGCCATCTGTCAGAAATGGTGCATGGTCTCCTGCTTGGGTTGGGGGTTGGACCAGATGACCTACAAGGTCCCTTCCAACTCTATTCTGATTGATTGACTCAACCTAGAAATAAGGAGAATTTTTCTGACAAGGAGAACCATCAACCCATGGAACAGAAGTTGTCTTCGGAAGTTGTGGGAGCTTCATCCCTGGAGGCTTTCAAGAAGAGACTGGACTGCCCTCTGTCCGAAATGGTGTAGGGTCTCCTGCTTGGGCAGAGGGGGTTGGACTAGATGACCTCCAAGGTACCTTCCAACTCTTCTGTTATTCTACATTCCTGGAGGCTGTTGAGCCCTTGGCCAAAGGAAAGGGGTCCTCCTTGGTTTGAGCTGCAAGGAAGTCCTTCTTGGGTCTGAAATGCTCTATCCGGAGGGAGCCCAGCCCCACGGATGAGGGCTGGAGGAAGAGGGGGGAGGGAAGGGAGCGTGTCCGTGGGTCCTCTGGAGAGACACTGAATGTCATGGCCCCCCTCCCCACATGGAAAGGACGGGGGGGGGGGGTGTCAGGTGCCAGAAGCCCCCAGGGCAGAGATCACAAGGCAGATCTCTCTCCCTCCCGCCCGCCCGTCCGTCCGTCCGTCCGTCCAGAAGAGGCTTAAGAGCGGCGAATTTATGGCAGGCGAGGAAGGATTAAGTTTGCAAGGGGGTGTAGAGGGAACGACACACTTCGTGTGAACTTGCAAGGCGGAGGAACATCGGAGGAAAAGAACAACAGAGCTAATTAGAGGAGCTGGGCTGTCAGAGCAGGGCTGCATGGCTGAGTGCCAGGAAACAAAAGAGAAGGCTTGGCAATCAGCAGGATGGATGGAAGAGACTGCTTCATTAGGGATGATAAAACGCAGGGAGGGAGGGGAAGAGGGGAGAGGGAGGAAGCCAGCCGGGGAGGGAGGGATGGGGACTTGGAGGGGGAGGGGAGGGAGGAGGGAGAGACTGTTTAATTAAGCCTAAAGCTGGTTTGTCACTTGCTGCAAAGCCTTTCACCTTTGAGTTGGCCTTCTCGGAGAGGGGACTTCTCTGCCAGAGATGGCAATTCCACTGCTGGGGCGAAGGCTCTCTCTCTCTCTCTCTCTCTCTCTCTCTCTCTCTCTCTCTCTCTCTCTCTCTCTCTCTCTCTCTCTCTCTCTCTCTCTCTCTCTCTCTCTCTCTCTCTGTGCTTCTCTCTCTTTTTCTGTGTGTTTCACTCTCTCTCTCTCCCTTCCTCCCTCTCTTTACCCCCTTTCTTTCTCTTTCCCACCCTCCCTCTCTCCCTTTCCCCCTCTCTTCCTCTCTTTTTCTCTCTGTTTTTCTCTGTGTGTTTCTCTCTCTTTTTCTGTTTCTCTCTCTCCTTCCCTCCCTCTCTTTATCCCCTCTCCTTCCCTCCCTCTTCCCCCCTCTCTCTTTCTCTCTCTTTCTCTTTCTGTTTTTCTCTCTGTTTCTCTTTTTATCTGTGTTTCTCTCTCTTCCCCCTCCCTCCCACTCTTTACCCCCTCTCTTTCTCTCTTTCTCTCCCTCCCTCTCTCTTTCCCCCTCTCTTCCTCTCTTTCTCTCTCTGTTTTTCTCTCTGTGTGTTTCTCTCTCTCTGTTTCTCTCTATGTGGGTCTCTGTTCTTCTTTCTCTCTGTTCCTATCTCTCTCTCTTTTTCTCTGTGTGTTTCTCTCTCTCCCTTCCTCCCTCTCTTTACCTCCCTCTCTTTCTCCTTTCCATCTCCCTCTCTCTCTTCCCCCCTGTCACTCTTTCTCTCTCTCTTTTTCTCTCTCTTTTTCTGTTTCTCTCTTTTTCTCTGTTTCTCTCTCCCTTCCTCCCTCTCTTTCTATTTCCCCCCTCTCTTTCTCTCTCTCTCTTTTTCTTGCTCTGTTTCTTCCTCTCTGTTTCTCTGTGTGTGTCTCTCTCTGTTCTTCTTTCTCTCTCTCTGTTTCTCTCTCTTTTTCTCTGTTTCTCTCTCCCTTCCTCCCTCTCTTTCTATTTCCCTCTCCCTCTCCCTCTTTCCCCCCTCTTTCTCTCTCTCTCTTTTTCTTGCTCTGTTTCTTCCTCTGTTTCTCTGTGTGTGTCTCTCTCTGTTCTTTTCTCTCTCTCTCTGTTTCTCTCTTTTTCTCTGTTTCTCTCTCCCTTCCTCCCTCTCTTTCTATTTCCCTCTCCCTCTCCCTCTTTCCCCCCCTCTCTCTTTTTCTTGCTCTGTTTCTTCCTCTCTG
>CM077652.1:9495083-9622583 GCA_039707465.1 Rhabdophis nuchalis | reverse complement strand
AAATGTAGAGGAGAGCGGGAAGCCATGGCTGATCCCTGCAACATATGAAGAACGGTTGCAGGAGCTGGGTAGGTCTAGTTTGATGAAGAGAAGGACCAGGGGAGACATGATAGCAGTCTTCTGATATCTCAGAGAGTGCCACAAAGAAGAGGGAGTCAAACTATTCTCCAAGGCACCTGAGGGCAGGACAAGAAGCAATGGGTGGAAACTAATCAAGGAGAGAAGCAACTTAGAACTGAGGAGAAATTTCCTGACAGTTAGAACAATTAACCTCTGGAACAGCTTGCCTCCAGAAGTTGTGAATGCCCCAACCCTGGAAGTCTTTAAGAAGATGTTAGATAGCCATTTGTCTGAAATGGTATAAGGTTCCTGCCCACGCAGGGGGTTGGACTAGAAGACCTCCAAGGTCCCTGCCAACTCTGCTATTGTATTGTATTGTATTGTATCTTCTCATTAATTTAATTTCATAGAGCTGGAACGGAGGTCTTCTAGTCCAGCCCTCTGCTCAAGCAGGAGACCCTAATCCTGTAGTAGCAAACCTATGGCGCGCAAAGCCCTCTCTGCGGGCACGCGAGCTATTGCCCCTGCTCAGCTCCACCATGCATGCAAATGCGCCTCCCGCTGGCCGTGGTCTCTGCCGTGCATGCGCAAGGGGAGGGGCACATAGGGAGATGCCCTCTCCCCTCCACAGCCTGTTTTTGCTTCCAGGAGTCTGCAGAGAGGCGTACTAAGCCCAAAATGGGCCGCATGCGGTTCACGTATCCATGCACAGTGGATGGGGTGGGGTGCACGCAGACGCATTGTATTATGGGTGTGCCCGCGGTTCGCCCTCAGTGCCCCTTACCTCTCTGGAGAAACGATGGTCTCCCCCGTTGTTGTTAAATGAATCCCTTCAGGGGTTCAGTTCGCCGCCCGGTCGTTAAGCGAACCCAGCTTCCCCCATGGACTCTGCTCGCCACTGTTGCAAAATCAAATCACTTCAGGGTCTTCAGTTCGTTGCCCGGTTGTTACGCGAATCCTACTTTCCCAGGGACGTCGGTCGGCGGAAGGTCGCAAAAGCGTAAATCCCCTGACCCCGGGGGAGGACTGTCGTTAAGTATGAATCGTATGCCAAGCGTCCGAATTCTGATGGCGTGACACCCACACCCCAGGATGTTGCAACAAAACCACTTTTTGGGGGGTGCCGCCGTGACTTTCGTCACTAAACAAATGTCGAGGACTCTTTGTATTGATCTGCCAAAGTAGGTCCATGAAATGGGGGGGGAATGGAAGATGGGGGGGGGGGATCCCGGGAGGTGGGAGGGTGTCTACCCTGAATTCTGGACCTCTCGCCTCTCTTCTGCTCAAAAACACCAGAGAGATGGATCGTTAATACGGGAAGCAGGACCTGATTTGCAATTAATTTGTTGATGCAGCAAAACGCATCGTTTGCCAAAAGGTCACAAAAACCGGGAAAACTCTGGCGGAGAATCTCTTAATTACTCGCGCCGCGTCGAGAAAACGCCGTGAATGCCCAATTTGGAGATGGCTTAAAATGACGATGGACGGTTTGTGTTTAAAGGACCAGCCGCACAACCGGTGTGTATGTGTGTGTGTGTTTGTGTGTGTAGAGACAATCCAACAACTGTTTTAACTGGCTCTTAAAATGGGCTACGGTGGCTCCACGGCTAAGACGCTGAGTTTGTTGATCAGAAGAGTTCGGCCGTTCGGCGGTTCGAGTCCCCAGCGCCGCGTAACGGAGGGAGCTCCCGTGACTCGTCCCGCTCCTGCCAACCGAGCAGATCGAAAGCACGTTAAAAAAATGCGAGTAGGAAGACCTTTGGTGGGAAGGGAACAGCGTTCCGTGCGCTTTCGGCAATGTTGAGTCATGCCGGCCACATGACCACGGAGACGTCTTCGGACAGCGCTGGCTCTTCGGCTTTGAAACGGAGATGAGCAGTGCCCCTTTTGCGATCTTCCGATAAGTCGAGTCAATGAGGGAAGCTGGGTTCACTTAACAGCCATGTTCACAATTGAACGTCTGCCGCGATTCGCTTAACAACTGCATCGGGAAAGGTCAACCTGTGCACTGCCAAGGAGTCTGCTGGAATCGCGGACTCGGGATGGGGAAGCAATAGCACAGGTTGTCTTCGACCTACGACCGATCACTTAAGCACCTAAAGTTATGACAGATCTCCCAGGGACTCTTTACAATGCAGTTTCCAAGTTCCCGTAACCTCTGGCCCCTCCCCTCCAGATTGCATTTCGGGTGCTGAGCAATCCACCTGCATCGCAAATAATTTTTCCGCATGCTACCAAAATTTTCTCGTGGACCACCACTTGGCGACTGCTGATCTGAATCTTCCAGCCCTCCGAAGGGTCCCCATACCTTCAGAAGGACATTATGGAAATGGAAAAGGGGCAGAGGAGGGCAACCAGAAGGATTAGGGGGCTGGAACCCCTTCCTTACCATCTGAGGCTGCAATGGCTGGGCCTCTTCACTCTAGAACGACGGCGCCTGAGAGGTGACCTGATTGAAGTCTATAAAATCATGCACGGTGTGGACAAAGTCGGAAAGGAAAAACTGTTTTCCCTATCGCACAACACTAGAACTAGGGGGCACTCCATGAAACTTTGGATAGCTAGACCTCAAACAAATAAGAGGAAGGACTTTTTCACCCAGAGGATCCCTGGTCTATGGAACTCCCTGCCAGAAGAAGGGGTGACAGCTGTCAGCCTCAACACCTTTAAGAAAGGATGAGAGGAGTTCATGGAGAACAAGGGTATCCATGGCTATCATGATGGATGCCTAAGGACACCCTCCGGGTTGGAGAGATAGGCAGGAGATCTCTCAAGGCCATTTGCAGGGAATCATAAGCAGGTGAAGACATCTGCTTGGGAAGACCCTGAAGCAAATGGGGAGCCACTGTGGGAGACAGAAGGCTGGACTGGATGGGCTGCGGCCTCTTCCAGCAAGGCTGTTCTTAGGTTCTTAGGTTCTAAAGGGCACCACAAGCTGAAGGGGGCAGACCCCAAGTTCACTTTCTTTACCAGTGTCAAGCTACATTCATTGCTATCGCAATGATCATCGCATCTCAGCTGGCCAACAAACTGCAGGGTGGGGGAGGCTTTGGCAGGTGTTTACAGAAGCCAACAGGACCTTCTCACAACAATATCTGGAGAGCCTCTTGGACAATGTGACCGGGATTAACGAAGGGGTGGAAGAATTTGAACTTGAACCACAGGAGTTTGTCTGTGCAGGTAAGCTCTAGATCTGGTTTTGTCTCCCACTGTGCCAAAGTGATGGACTCAATCAAGTTTTCGGCAAAGAGATTGGATCGTGTAAGGCAGGGATCTTTTTATTTATTTATTTATTTATTTATTTTATTAGATTTCTAGACCGCCCCCTCTCCCCGAAGGGACTCGGGGCGGTGAGTTTTACTGAGCTAACTTGGTAGCATATGCTCTTTAGTATATGCTTTAACCTTTTTTTAATCTATCTTTTCTTAGAATCTTGGCCGTCACCACTTTGGGCCAAGGAGGAAGCAGTCAGAGCCTGCTGTGATTGGGCAATAAAGAGCAGAGCTGAAACTGCTTAGCTGCTGGACAATCACCTCCCTTATTTCATAAAAATATACGAGACCGTCTCCTGCCCCATACATCCCTTCGTCTGCTCCGCTCCCACAGAGAGGGTCTTCTCCGGGTGCCGTCAGCGGGGCAATGCCGGCTGGCGACACCCAGGGGAAGGGCCTTCTCTTTGGCGGGCCCGGCCCTCTGGAACCACCTACCCCCCGACCTTCGCACTATCTCGGACCTCCGCCTCTTCCGCCAACGTCTTAAGACGTATCTATTCCAACAAGCCGGCCTAGGATAGCCCCTACTTCTGACTTTTAAAATTAAAATTAATTTGGTATGGTTTTAAAATGGGTTTTTAGCACGGGTCTAATAATTTAATATATTTTAATCGATTTTGTATTTTGTGGTTTTAAGAATGCCTGTGCGCCGCCCTGGGTCCTAACAAGGAGAAGGGCGGGGTATAAATTTAATAAAATAATATATAAAATAAAAGCCATCAGGCAGTAACTGAAACTAATAAATACAGAAAATTGGCAAACACAAGATAGAAGCCCCTTTCAACCTTTGTTATTGTGAGGCCACCTGGATCTAAGATGAACATTCCCACTGACACTTTCGGACAATATGGAATTGTACCGATGCTCTTCTTCTGGCTCCAATAAAATGAGGGAGGCCTGCTTTTTTTCTCCCCTACTTTGTGGAAAATCTAAAGAAGATGAATAGGGAAGAAGAACGCAGAACTCAAAACGTAAACGGAGAAGAAGGCAAACTACAAAAAAGAAGAAAAGTGTAGTGGAGGCTGACTAGTGATTAGAGGGAAGAAGGCATGCTCAATCCATCCAGATCATACCCAACTAGCAATGTCCACAAAAGATAGCAATGACTTTAGGACACAAGTCCCACTCTTGCTACTTGTGCTGACATCTGATGAAATAGCACATTGGCAGCATGACAAAGTCGTCACGGGCCAAAAGTGCATGCACGCGTGTGCAATAGCGGGCATGCACGACGCCCCATGCACCACACACACACACACACACACACACGGGTGACCCCCCCCTGGCATTCATACGTGGCACCGTCCCTCCTTACTCCATTTTGGGCCTAGTAGGCCTACCTGCAACCTCCCGGAAGCAAACAATGGGCCGTGGGAGGGGGGCACGTCTCCGGCGTGCGCCCCAGAGACCCGGAAATCAGCGGGAGGTGCGTGTGAATGCATGGTGGAGCTGAGCTGGGATGACAGCTCACGTGCCCACAGAGAGGTCTCGGGGTGTGTGTGTGTGTGCTTCGGTTGGGTTCGTCAGTCGGACCTTTGACAACCGGGCTACGAGATGCTTGGGAAAATCTTGGCAAAACTCTCCCAAAATCGCAACACGGAAATGTCCCTGCGTGAAATCCTCCGAGACCAAGCAGGGAGGAGGCGGGTTCTCCCCAAATTCGCAAGAGGCCGGTTCCTCCCCCCGCCCCCTCACCACCTCCCCTACACGCCAGAAACCTGTCCATTCTGGGGCTCGGGCGAGTGTTTAAAAAAAAAAAAATCACAGCTAATAGGTTAACAACTCTTTTTCTCGGGCTTCAAATGAAGAATATCAGAAAGCCGAGGGAATATTCGGCTTTCCAATTTGTACCAACCGCTCCGTGCTCCTTGCAATGTGTGTTTGACAGAGCTGACATTTTGTACCGCTGCGCGAGACGGGAGGAGCGGGTGTGACATTTTTATTCATGGTAGCGAACGCCCTTGTAATGATCAGCCTTGGTCGATGCGCTGACTGCAGCAGCCCCGAGCCCTCGGAGAACAAACACGAGGCGCAGGCGAAGGCGGCGGGCTCGGCTGCCTTGTTAAGACAGCGCCAGGATCCTAACGAAGAAGCAGCAGCAGTAGCGGCAGGGGGAAAAAAAAACCTCACTGTCAAATCCTCAAGGACCCTGTCAACGGAGAACTAACGGCATACATTTCTGGCGGAAAAACGCAGGAAATTCACCCGACGCGCGGGAAGCAAAAGGCACAAAGCTCGGCTGGGTTTTTAAAAACTTTAACTTCTTCTCTTTTTCTTTAAAAAAAAAAGAACAATAAAAAAAATCCCTGGCCACATTTCATTGCTTCCCCCCTTGTGGGGCTGGTTCCTGAGCTCAAAGACGCAACCCGTAATAGCAGCCGCCGTTAAGGTGAACACTAAGCTGCATTTGATTACCTGCAGGGAAGGACTGTCTGTCCTGCAGGTTGGGGTGTGCATATCAAATATGTTTCCCGCCCAGAAACCTCCGAGAAACACGAGTGTGTGTTTCTAAAAAGGGTGTCGCACTTTTAGCTAGGTGAACCTGGCGGCCGCAGGAATGTATCGCGAGATTCCTGGCCATGCCTGGTCAATGTAATGGATGTTCTGACCGAGGCTTCCCGCGAGCCTGAAGCCAACTCCTGGTCCCGACAAAAACCCCTTTTGTTCATTGACTGTGAATTCTGCTCATTCCCATCCAGCAAAGTCTTTCGAGGGAGGATTTACGGTCACAGACCTTATCTGGCTTGGAGAGCTGCCAGGCCGATCTCTGCAAAACCTGGCAAGGAGTCTCGGAGAGTCACGGACCAATGAAGCGAACAAATGGTCTCCTGCAAACTCCACTCCCCTTTCGCTCCTCTTTTATTTCCTCTGGGAGGGGCCATTCATCGTCCACCTGTGGCCTTCCTCCCAAGTTCCTCCCTCACTCTAATTATAATATCCTTCCTTCCTTCCTTCTTTCCCTCCCTCCCTCTTCTTACTCCTTTCTTCATCCCCCTTTCCCTTCCCTCTTCATTCTCCTTTCTTCTTCCTTCCCCTCTTCCCTTCTTTTTCCTTTCTTGCCCCCTTCCCATCTTCCCTTCTTTTTCTTTCCTCTTTCCCTTTCTTCTTTCCTGTCCCTCCTTGCATGCTCAAATGCTCTGCCATGCAAATCAGTTGAGTGTTATGGCCTGCCGGCAGCAGAGTCGGACAGAGAGGAGGGTTTGGGAGGAACATGGGCCAGTCCTGGAGGTTGAAGAAAGCTCAGACAAGAGCAGAGAGGGAGCTAGACAGCAGTGAGGCAGAGGAACAGCTGGACCCTGTTCCCAGTGGTGCACATGCACAGAGCTACCAGAAGAAAAGAACAGCTCAGAAAGCAGGGTTGACTTGGGAGTAAAGCCACACCTTGGAGGGGATTGGCCCCTCCCAGAGGAAACAAAAGAGGAGCGAATGGGGAGGGGGCTTTTGCAGGAAACAATTTGTTTGCTTGCTTCAAGAGTAGAACGTTCTGGTGGGGATGATAAGAGACTCCATGCCGAGTTTCGCTCTGTTATCTAGCAGTGCTCCATACGAGATAAGGTGCCTGTGGATAAATATTCCTCTGAAAGACTGTTTGCCTAGCCTTACTGACTGGGAATGAAAGGAACTGACAGTCGTGTCAATAAAAGCGGTTTTGTCAGGACCGAGACTTTGCTTCGTGGTTTCTAAGGAAGCCTGGGTTAGAACACTGAGAGGATATAGGTAAGTAAAGCACAGGGGCGGGGCGGGGGGGGGGGCACTGGTCATCAGAGCAAACCGGTTCGCTCCCAGCTGATCGTCGGAGCTACCGCTTCGCCTGAACCGCCTGAATCTCACCCTTGATCCTCCCCGTATGCCAAAAGGTTGTTTGCCAACGCAGGAAGAAGAAGAAACCACGCTGCGTCGTGCCGGGGAGCGGGAACGACAACAGCAAAAAGTCAACGGCGCGCACAGCCGAAAGGTGTTTATGCTGTCGTCGCTTCAGCCAGCAGGCGGTCGTGCTCCATCCGTCCTCTTTTGTGAGCAGATTAATGACTGCGACCGGTGGGCGAACAAGACACCCATGACCAACTGTCAACTCCAGTTGGGTGAGCCCCTAATGAGTTAAAATTAAACGTTGCAGTTAGGCTCGGCAACACACACACACACACACACACACAAACACACACACACCCCTCGTCCCCTTCTGTTAATCTGTCACTTAATGAAGAAAAGCGCCTCGGACAGAGACAGCCGGAGCGAGGAGCTGCCGGCTGACTTACAGCGGGCTGATTAAGGATGTTCCCTCCGCAACTGCAGCCAGTGGACTTCGGCGAACAAAATAAATAGACTCTATGCAAATGTGTTTGTCACTCTGACAGCACAACTCAATTAAGGCCGGCTCTGCAGGGGCTGCGAGCAGGCAGCCGCCACTGCCGAAACTTGGGGGAAGGATATTGACCGCCGTCGGATTTGGTGCATCGTTTGGGTTGGGGGAGGAAGACATTTGCATGTGCATCTTGGCCTCTTAAAGTGGCCTCTCCAGCGCTTGTGCCCCAAAGGGTAATTTTATGTTCTTTTCATTTGGCATTTGAAGGGGTAAAAAGGGAGCCCGAGTTGATTTTTCTTTTCCTTTCCTTTCCTTCCTATCTTCCTTTTCTCATTTTCCTTTCATTTCTCCTTCCTTCCTTTTTCTTTTTTCATCCTTTGCTCCTTCCTTCCTTGTTTTTCCTTTCCCTCCCTCCCTCTTCCTTTCTTCCTTCTCGTCCTCCTTGCTTTCCTTTCCTGTTTTTCTTTCTTCATTCTATACTCCTTCCTTTCTCCCTCCTTCTTCCTTTCTTCTTTCCCTTCTTCCCTTCCTGCTTTTCCTTTTTTCTTTTTTTCATTCTTTACCCCCTTCCTTGTTTTTCCTTTCCATTCCTCCCTCCCTCCTTCCCTTGCTTTCTCTTCCTTCCTTCCTCCCCTTCCTCCTTTCTTTCCTTTCCTTTCCTTTTTTCATTCTATACTCCTTCCTTATTTTTCCTTTCCCTCCCTTCCCCTTCGTTTCTTCCTTGTCTTCCCTCCTTTCCTTCTTTCTCTTCCTTTTTCCTTTTTTCATTCTTTACTCCTTCTCACCCTCCCTCTTCCTTTCTTCCTTTTTTCATTCTTTACTCCTTTGTTTTTCCTTTCCCTCCCTCCCTCCTTTCCTTTCTCCTTCCTTCCTTCCTTCCCTTCCTCTTTCCTTTCCTTTCTTTTTCTTTTTTCATTCTATACTCCTTCCTTATTTTTCCTTTCCCTCCCTCCCTCTTCCTTTCTTCCTTCCCTTCTCTCCTTCCCTTCCTTCCCTTCCCTTTTCTTTTTTCATTCTTTACTCCATCCTACCTCCCTCCTTCCCTCGCTCCCTCTTCCTTTCCTCCTTCCCTTCCCTTCTTTCCTTCCTTCCCTTCCCTTCCCTTCCCTCCCTCCCCTTCCCGGTCTCTCTTTGACACTTATTTTTAAATACTTGGCCCGCCGTTCGTGGGACAGTCTTTGATGCCACCTCCCTCAAAGAAGCTTCCAAAGGAATTTCTTCTCCAGGTGATCATGGGTTCAAGTGGAAGGACCTTCCCCAGGCATACAGAGTCATCCCATAAAGACTAAAATCAAGGTTGGCAACTATAATCCGCCAACCATCACTCGGTTGAGTGGGGTGGCTATAGGAATGGAATACGTGCATTCATTTCTTGAAGAGCCTGCCTGGGCCTCTGTTTTTGGCCAAAAGCCGCACGGGGCTGAAGAACTGATGGCCACACTAGAAGGATGGGATGGAGAAAGGCAAGTTCCTCTTGGGTAGGTTTCAACGAAATCAAAATTCATTCTGATTAATTAGACAGGAAGGCCCGGAGGAACGTGGTCCATGAGGTCGCGATGGGTCGGACACGACTTTGCAACTCGCCACAAATGATAAGCCGCTTCATCCTGGCTGGTTTTCACCAATGGTGTGTCAGAGAGCATCATAAAAACAAGCCAGCTTGCTACCCCACGAGAGGCATTGTCCAGCCGACGGCACCCTGAGAAGGCCCTCTCTGTGGGAGCGGATCGGTCGAAGGGATGTATGGGGCAGGAGACGGTCTCGCATATAACTAGGTCCCGAACCATGGAGCGCTTTGAAGATGGTCGTCAAAACCTTGAAGCGCACCCGAAAGACCACAGGAAGCCAGTGCAGCTCACGCAGGATTGGTGTTATATGGGAGTGCCTCGAAGCTCCCATAATCACCCGCGCGGCTGCATTATGCTAGCTAATGCCTTTTCATTTCTTCTCCAGTCTTCTCCCCATCATCCAGGACTGCTGGTGGATCAGTGACTCCCCACCACAAGTCCTCCCCTTGCAGGTACATGTCCATCTTTACACTCCAGGAGAGGTACTGTATTTTTCGGAGTATAAGACGCACCGTTTCCCCCCGCCCCACAAAAAGAGGGTGAAAATCTGGGTGCGTCTTATACACTGAATACAGCATTTTTGACCTACTGAAAACACGTCTCCTTTGCAAAAATGGATTATGCAGAGGCTTTGGGAGGCTTGCAAAGTGCTCCTAGGGGTTGGGGAGGGCAAAAACAAGCAGAAAATGGGCCAGTTTCCCCCCCCCCAACAGCAGTCTACAAGTCTCCCAAAGCCTCTACATGCCCTGTTTCCCCCTCCCCAAAATGACCCGTTTTTGCAAAAAACAGGCAGTTTTTTGCTCATTTTTTTGAGTCCTCCCCAGGGGCGCTTTACAAGCCTCCCAAAGTTCTCTGCATGCCCCCCCCTTTTTTTTTCTTCCAAAACCAAGGTGTGCAGATGGTTTGGGAGGCCTGCAGAGTGCAAATTTTTTTTTAATATATTTACCTCTTCAAAATCATGATGCATCTTATACTCCAATTGAGTCTTATAGTCTGAAAAATACGGTACTTTCCTCTCATTATGCTGACGGAAGCCATGCTGCTTGATTCTGTTACAAGCACTGACCATGAACAAACCACGATGCACAACCCCCTTTGACTCTGGCGCAAGCTCTCCCTGGGTTTCTCTAGTCACTCGGGCCTTCTCTCCGGACTGGACCCATAGCCAAGTCAGAGTGCGCACGCGCAGTGTGACTATGTGAGACAATCCAGAGGAAATCTCATCAAACAGTGGTTTGTAAGAATGAATAGCGGTTCATCTATACCGAAGAATATACATACACATACTAGGCAAAGGGCAAACAATCAGCAGCTACAGCAAAGAAGAGCGTACGGAGAGAGAGAGAGAGAGATGCCTCAGTAGGGCCTCTCTTAGAATAGAGACTCTTAAAGTGATAACAGTCAAAAAAAATCCTGCTGATTCATGGGTACCATTACATCATCATTACAGTATTGGGTCAGCTCTTCAAATATATGATTGCTCCATGTACTAGCAGGCATTGCCCATTGCTGAAGCTTTCCGTTTCTTCCTGACAGTTTGCGAAGGTCCTGATTATGAGTGATGGATCTTTCATGAATTCTTCCCTCGGCATTCAGAGAACCATGGGGTGTAACCTAGACCAGTGTTTCTCGTTGTCAACCTTGGAGACTTTGAGTTGAAGCGTGGACTTCAACTCAATTCTGGAAGTTGACGTCCACCCACCTGAAAGTCAACTTCAAAGGTTTCAAACCAGTCTTGCTCCAGAGGAAGTTTCAAGTCACCTCCACAGCTTACCTGGCCAAAGTGAACGGTGATGGGTCGCCGGTCATCTCGGAGTTTGGGGTCCCGCTTTTCACCCAAGGGAGAAGGCGCCGTCCTTGAGGTCGACTCTTCTGGCATGGTGGGACAGCCGTTTTCACTGATGTCCTGCCCAGGAGAATAAATAGAATTACATCACCCTTCATTCGGTCCTGATCCAGGCTTCCCGAGAGCCTGAAGCCAACTCCTGGTCCCGACAAAACCCCCTTTTTATTAATTTGCTGTGAATTCTGCTCCTTCACATTCAGGAAAGTCTTTCGAGGGAGGATTTACGGTCACAGACCTTATCTGGCTTGGAGAGCTGCCAGGCCGAGATTTGGAAAACTTGGCCAAGACTCTCGGAGAGTCACGAACCGATAAAGTGAACTAATGGTCACCTGCAAACTCCACTCCCCTTTCGCTCTTCTTTGATTTCCTCTGGGAGGGGCCATTCATCGTCCACCTGTGGCCTTACTCCCAAGTCGACCCCTGTCCTTTAGCTGCTCCCTTCGTCTGGCCACTCTCTGGGAACAGGCTCCAGCTGTTCTTCTGCCCCACTGATCTCTGACTCCGAAGGCAGCTGATAACTGTCAGACGGCCCTGGCCCCCTCGCTGCCTCCGACACAGAGCCCTCCTCAGAGCCTTCCCCAGACTCCAGGACTGGCCCATCTTCCTCCCCAACCCTCCTCACTATCCGAATCTGCTGCCAGCTCCTCTGGTGGGCCATAACAGATTCTGAGGGTGAGGACACGATTCAGGATGCTCGTTGTGGCTTCTACAATTTCCCAGAAACGTGTAATACTTGTGTCTAGGTAATTAACCAGTTGGTGAAAAGCCAGGTGGGTCTACGAGAGTGCAGGACGGAGGGAACGTGTAAAATAAACCAGGCGAGATTCAGCCAAGTTAAGGACCAAGATGCCCGCCACACAATGTCCTCCAAGATTAGAGCTAATGAAAAGACTTCAGCCCGTCCGCCGTGCAATGAAGCCAGCTGTGCAGGAAGCTGCAACCTTAAACTTCTTTGTGACAAATGTCGAGGCGCAAATGCCTGGTAAATCGGGAGACATGTGACCTCGAGGCCAGGCTGCTTTGATGGTTGACCTCTGACCTGCCCCTCAAGTTCTCCTCTGGCTTAAATACTCTAATGAGGCCGGTAAGCCGATAGCCAATTAGAAGGCATTCTTTGGGGGGCACAGAATGACCTAAACCCCTTGGTCCTACACAACAAAAGCATAGATGGATCTTGTGGAAGATAGGGGGAAAAAAAGAGAGCTAAGGTTCTCCACAAGACGAAGGAAAAATGTGTCACAGAAAAATGAAGGACCTGTAAAAATTTTAAAAAGGAAAAGAGGACTCCCCATCCAGGAGGAGACTTCATATAAACTGTACGCCTCCATCTTGTCTTTGTGGAGCTTGGCTAACTCAACGAAGGCCCCAGACAAAAGAGAGACTAGAATAGAATAACAGAGTTGGAAGGGACCTTGGAGGTCTTCTAGTCCAACCCCCTGCTTAGGCAGGAAACTATACACCATTTCAGACAAATGGTTGCCCAACCTCTTAAAAACTTCCAGTGTTGGAGCATTCACAACTTCTGGAGGCAACTTCTGTTCCACTGGTTAATTGTTCTCACTGCCAGGAAATTTCTCCTGAGTTCTAAGTTGCTTCTCTCCTTGATGAGTTTCCACCCATTGCTTCTTGTTCTGCCCCCAGGTGCTTTGGAGAATAGCTTGACTCCCTCTTCTTTGGGGCAACCCCTGAGATATTGGAAGATGCTATCATGTCTCCCCTGGTCTTTCTTTTCTCTAGACTGGCCAGACTCAAATCCTGCCACTGCTCTTCCTATGTTTTAGTCTCAAGACCCTTAATCCTTTTAGCTGCTCTTCTTTGCATTGTTCCCAAAGTCTCAAGATCTGCTATCAAGTCTCCCCTGGTCCTTCTTTTCATTAAACTAGACACACCCAGTTCCTGCAGCCATTCTTTGCGACAATGTTGGAGACCATCTCTAGTTAGAACAACAACAAAAAGAAAAAGTGGATAAATGAGGACCATGTTGGCGCTGGAACCCCTTGGGAGATGCCTCCAAGACCACCGTTGGACATGGGAAGTAGGTCAAAAGCTTGTTTGCAGGTGGCCGCAAAAATGCAACCATCTGGAAGGGGTGGGTCAGGCTGTCCTCCTTGTCGTTGACCTGGCCAATTCTACGAAGCTGAGGGTTCAATGGAGACAATGGTTATGGTCCACCGGCAGCCAGTGGAGCTGGCAACGGAGTTGGACAGTGAGGAGGTTGGGGAGGAACATGGGCCAGTCCTGGGGGGATTGCGGAAAGCTCCGACGAGGGCTTTGCATCGGAGGCAGAGAAGTGAGTCAGACAGCAGTGAGTCAGAAGAACAGCCCAGAAAGCAGGGTCAACTCAAGAGTAAAGCCACACCCTGGAGGTGCTTGGCCCCTCCCATAGGAAACAATACAATACAATACAATACAATAGCAGAGTTCGAAGGGACCTTGGAGGTCATCAACTCCCTGCCTAGGCAGGAAGCCCTATACCGTTTCAGACAAATGGCTATCCAACCACTTCTTAAAGACTTCCAGTGTTGGGGCATTCACAACTTCTGGAGGCAACTTCTGTTTCACTGATTAATTGTTCTAACTGTCAGGAAATTTCTCCTCAGTTCTAAGTTGCTTCTCTCCTTGATTAGTTTCCACCCATTGCTTCTTGTTCTGCCCTCAGGTGCTTTGGAGAATAATTTGACTCCCTCTTCTTTGGGGCAACCCCTGAGATATTGGAAGACTGTTATCATGTCTCCCCTAGTCCTTCTTTTTATTAAACTAGACATGCCCAGTTCCTGCAACCGTTCCTAATATGTTTTAGTCTCCAGTCCCCTAATCCTCTTTCTTGCTCTTCTCTGCACTCTTTCTAGAGTCTCCACATCTTTTCTACATCATGGTGAAAACAAAATAGGAACGAATGGGGTGGGGGCTTTTGCAGGAAACAATTCATTCCTTCGGTCCGAAAAATTCTGCTTGGCGACTCTAAGAGGCGCTGTGGCAAGTTTTGCCTTGCCCTGCATTGGGAAACAAGTTATCTGGCAGCGCTCCAAGCGAGATGAGGTGCGTGTGGATGAACACTCCTTTGAAAGACTGTTTGATAAGCCCTGCCGACTGCGAAGGAAAGGAATTCACAGTCGTGTCAATAAAAAGGGTTTTGTCGGGACCCAGACTCTGCTTCTTGCTTTCCAAGGACGCCTGGGTCGGAACAGCAATGCTGGGAATGCGTCGTTTTCTTTGACCCACCAAACGAAGAAAAGTCACCGCGCTCCATTAGCCGTCTTCTTGCGGATGGCTGGAAGGAAGCCACGGATGCTTTCAACGTCCCGTCCCGCAAATGACAGCAGGGATCGGGAGGGAGCGCCATTTAATCACCGCGACCGTATTAGAGAAAGGACCTCCAAGACACCGAGCTGACCTTTGCAGAATTCAAGCCCGGGTCTCTTATTTGCAATTCAAAGTCAACGTTGGAGGAGACCGAGGGCAGAGAGAGACTCTTGATTATATCCGAGGGGTCACCATTGCGAGGCGCAGTCAAAGAACAATGGCCTTCCCACGCCTTTGGTGCATTTCAAAATTTCTCCTGCTGGCGTCACTCCTATTTGGCAAGCCGGAACCTCAAAGGTGAAATATAAGACTTAGCCTATTCTCCTAAAAAGCGGGACATTTTTCGGGCTAATGTGAAGAAATGGAGAGTGGCAGTGGGGTTGGTTAGATCCTCAAATTAAGTCAGCCAGAAGACGGGAGAGACACCAGCCAGTCTCGGAGCGAAGAGGGGAAGCTGCTGTCTAGAAAGCCAACACAGTTCTAGGCTGCATCAACAGAAGGAGAGAATCAAGATCGCGTGAAGGGTTAATACCACTTTATAAGGCCTTGGGAAGGCCACACTTGGAATACTGCATCCAGTTTTGGTCACCACGATGTAGAAAAGATGTGGAGACTCCGGAAAGAGTGCAGAGAAGAGCAACAAAGATTGGACTGGAGACTAAAACATATGAGGAACGGTTGCAGGTACTGGGTAGGTCTAGTTTAATGAAAAGAAGGACTAGGGGAGACATGATAGCCATGTTCCAATATCTCAGGGGTTGCCCCAAAGAAGAGGGAGTCAAGCTCTTCTCCAAAGCACCTGAGGGCAGACCAAGAAACAATGGATGGGAACTAATCAAGGAGAGAAGCAACTTAGAACTAAGGAGAAATTTCCTGACAGTGAGGACAATCAACCAGTGGGTGGAAACTCATCAAGGATAAATCTATCTATCTATCTATCTATCTATCTATCTATCTATCTATCTATCTATCTATCTATCTATCTATCTATCTATCTATCTATCTATCTATCATCTATCTATCTATCTATCTATCTTTCTTTCTTTCTTTCTTTCCTTCCTTCCTTCCTTCTTTCCTTCTGTCCTTCCTTCCTTCTCTCCTTGCTTCCTTCTTTCCTTCTCTCCTTCCTTCCACCCTCCCTTCTTCCTCTCCTCCCTTCCTTTCAGTATCTCAGGGGCTGCCCCAAAGAAGAGGGAGTCAAGCTATTCTCCAAGGCACCTGAGGGCAGAACAAGAAGCAATGGGTGGAAACTAATCAAGGAGAGAAGCAACTTAGAACTGAGGAGAAATTTCCTGACAGTGAGAACAATTAGTCAGTGAAACAACCTGCCTCCAGAAGTTGTGAACACTGGAGGTTTTTAAGAAGACGCTGGATAGCCATTTTTCTGAAGTAGTGTAAGGTTTCCTGCCTAAGCAGGGGGTTGGACTAGAAGACCTCCAAGGTCCCTTCCAACTCTGTTATTCCATTCTGATCTTTATTCTATTATCTTCTTAGGGTCCATCACCTATTTTCAGGTGGGAACAAAGCTTGAACAGGACGGGTGGGACCTTGGAGGTCTTGTAGCCCAACCTGCTATAGGGTTTCCTGCCTAAGCAGGGGGCTGGACTAGATGACCTCCAAGGTCCCTTCCGCCTCTGTTATTCCATTCTGATCTTTCTTCTGTTGCCTTCTTAGGGCCCATCACTTATTTTCAGGTGGGGACAAAGCTCTCCAAAGGGGAAGGTGACACCTCCTCCCTCTCCCCATCATTCGGGCTGTCAGATCAGTGTGTGCCAGAATGCGCCAAGAACGGGCACATGCTTAAATCGCTTAAATCCGGGGGAAGAAGCACACGCGCCGCGTGATTCTTTTGGCACGGGGCCCACCGAGCACACACGACAACCGCACACTTTGAGGCTGGCTCCCAGGAAAGACGGCACCCTCGCAAGCCCCAAGTGGGCAGGCTCCATTCTCTTGGCCGCGTCCCATTGGGAGGGGAGGGGAGGGTGAGCGCACGAAGGAACAGCCATTCCACGCCAGGCCTTAATGTATTTGCTTTTTGTCTGTGAATATTTATAACAGTGGGGAGGAAGAAATCCGGGACAGCTGGTAATGCATTTTGAAGTGTGTTAACAACACAGCACCAAACGGCTCTCTATTGATCCGTAATGCCTTTTTTCTTTTCTTCCCTCCCCCCCTCCGCCCTCTTCCCGGCCGAGCATTTCTTCTGTTTTTCTTTCTGTGTTTCCCCCCCTCCCTCCATACCCCTAAATACATACTTCAAGTACCTTTTGCTTCAAGCGGATTTTCACCTCCCGTATCCCCATTTTTGCATGGTCTTTCGCCTGCATGAGAGAGAGGTGGGGGGAAGAGAGAGAGAGAGAGGGAAAGAGAGAGGGGGGAAAGAAAGAGAGGGACAGAAAGTAAGAGAGAGAGAATGAGAGAGAGGGGGAGAAAGAGTGGGAAAGAGAGAAAGAGGGGGAAAGAGAGAGGGAAAGAAGGACAGTGGGAGAGAGAGATGGAAAGAGGGAGAGGGAAAGAGAGGGAAAGAGAGAGGGAAAGAGAGAGAGAGGGAAAGAGAGACAGTGGGGGAGAGAGAGGGAAAGAGAGAGAGAGAGAGGGAAAGAGAGGGAGAGGGAAAGAGAGAGAGAGGGAAAGAGAGACAGTGGGGGAGAGAGAGGGAAAGAGAGAGAGAGGGGGAAAGAGAGGGAGAGGGAAAGAGAGAGGGAGAGGGAAAGAGAGAGTGAAAGAGAGACAGAGAAATAGAGAGAACGAGAGGGAAAGAGGGAGAAAAGAGAGAGAGAGAAAGAGAGAGAGAGGGAATGAGAGAGAGAGGGAATGAGAGAGAGAGGGAATGAGAAAGAGAGGGAAAGAGGGGGAAAGAGAGAGAGAGAAAGAGAGAGAGAAAGAGTGAGGGAAAGAGTGAGAGAGAAAGAGAGAGGGAAAGAGGGGGAAAAGAGAGAGAGAAAGAGAGATGGGGGAATAAGAGAGAGAGGGAATGAGAACGAAAGAGAGAGAAGGAAAGAGAGGGGGAAAGAGAGAGGGAGGGAAAGAGAGAGAGGGAGGGGAAAGAGAGAGGGAGAGAGAGAGAGGGAAAAAGAGGGGGGAAAGAGAGAGAGAGAAGGGGAATGAGAGAGAGATGGAATGAGAGAGAAAGAGAGAGAGGGAAAGAGAGGGGGGAAAGAGAGAGGGAGAGGGAGGGAGAGAGAGAGAGAGAGAGAGGCTGTTAGTTTAAGAGAGAAACCCCTATTTGGCTCCCGAGACAAGGGGCTTTGCACAGCCCACCCAGGTCCACCTTGTCTGATTACGGAGAATGGGAGTGGGAGGTGGAGAATGGACCATCGGTGGGGGGAAGGCATAATGGGCATAAAAACAAATAAGGAGACAAGAGGTTAAAAAAACAATCTTTAATGAGAGGAAGAGATTTCTCTTGGTGGGAGAACATCCTGCTTTTAAAGCGAGAGGTTCTTATTTTATCCCCTAATTATTTTTTATCTCTGCTGCGTGGTCTCTGCTTGAGGGATTGAGGGAGAGGCCAGCTTCTACATCTGCCTGGTCTGATGCAGAAGAGAAAACTCTGGAGCTCAAACCAAGCAGGAGACACCAGCTTTTGGAACCTCTGTAGGTCAACCTGAGGTCCCCCACCGAAAGAACCAGCCGTGCAGAAGGAAGGTGGCGTCTACGAGTCCTTTTCAACAAAGGTTTGAGGCAGTGGTGAAATTCATTTTTTTACTACCAGTTTTGTGGGCGGGGCTTGGTGGGCGGGGCAGGGAAAGGATACTGCAAAATCTCCATTCCCTCCCCACTCCAGGGGAAGGATACTGCAAAATCTCCATTCCCTCCCCACTCCAGGGGAAGAATACTGCAAAATCTCCATTCCCTCCCCACTCCAGGGGAAGGATAGTGCAAAATCTCCATTCCCTCCCCACTCCAGGTGAAGGATACTGCAAAATCCCCATTCCCTCCCCACTCCAGAGGAAGGATACTGCAAAGTCCCCATTCCCTCCCCACTCCAGGGGAAGGATACTGCAAAATCCCCATTCCCTCCCCACTCCAGGGGAAGAATACTGCAAAATCTCCATTCCCTCCCCACTTCAGGGGAAGGATACTGCAAAATCCCCATTCCCTCCCCACTCCAGGGGAAGGATACTGCAAATTCCCCATTCCCTCACCACTCCAGGTGAAGGATACTGCAAAGTCCCCATTCCCTCCCCACTCCAGGGGAAGGATACTGCAAAATCCCCATTCCCTCACCACTCCAGGGGAAGAATACTGCAAAATCTCCATTCCCTCCCCACTTCAGGGGAAGGATACAAAATCCCCACTCCCTCCCCACTCCAGGGGAAGGATACTGCAAAATCTCCATCCCCAGGTTGCCAATACCAATTCGCCCAAACCAGTCCGAACCGGCTGAATACTACTGAATACAGCTGATGGTTTTTTTTTCCAGAGATAACCAATGCTCCGAGGTGCGCCCTTCACTCCAAAGACTAGCTCTGGACACTTACAAATTTGTAGACGGTCTTCATAGCAGGGTTTGCCTTGGTCTTCACAGTGTTTAAGATGGCCCCGCTTCCTTTCTATGGGGACGAAGGAAAAAAAAAAGCCATCAGAACGACACAGAAGCACAGCTGAGCTTGCGACGTTTAACACACAATTATCAACATCGAACCAAATGAATTCTCACGAAGCGCCTGCAGGATTGTCTCAATGACCAATGGCCCTTAGGCATGGTCACATTCCTCCCAAGGAAGGGATGGGGTGGGTATATATCTAATCATCATCATCATCATCTTTATTGTCATTGTAATAAGATTGTAATAAAATTACAATGAAATTGGTTCGAGCGCTCTGCCAACATATATATATATGTGTGTGTGTGTGTTAGTTTTATGAGCTGATCAATAAATAAATCAGAGAGACTAGGATAGATCTATTTCGAGCTTTTTAGCTCTCATCAGCTGGCCATACCCTTACTGGGATTCGAACTGGGGCTATATTGCATATCAGGCAGGAGCCTGTAACCATTCAGCCAGCCAGGCTCTCCCAATTGCATCAGCTGAGGCAGGAGGATTAGTATCTATTAATAATAATAATAATAATAATAATAATAATAATAATAATAATAATAATAATAATAATAATAATAATAATAATAATAATAATAATAAAATTATTTATAACCCGCTCTCTCTCCCCGAAGGGACTCGAGGCGGGGCACAGGGAATTAAAAAACAATTAAAACAGACAAAGTACAAAATTAAAATCAAATTAAACTTACCCTGCGCTAAAAACTTCTATGAAATTAAAACTATCCCTAAAAACCCCTTAATAATTTAAAATTTAAATTACCCTAGGCCAGCCAAACGGAAGAAGTGGTGTTTTTAATAGCTGTCGGAAGGAGCGAAGGTCCGTGGTTGTTCTGATTTCGGGGGGAAGGTCGTTCCAGAGGGTCGGGCCCGCCACAGAGAAGGCCCTTCCCCTGGGCGTCGCCCGCTGGCACAGCCTAGTGGACGGCACCCGGAGAAGTCCCTCTCTGTGGGAGTGAATCGGCCGCAGGGATGTATGTATTCCACAACACCCTGTTAGGGCCCCAATTAAGGGAGGAGACATACTGTTCCCTTTTCTGCCTTTCGGGCTCATCACCAGAGACCATCTAGACTGAAAGCCATGAGTTCCGTTGTGTGATTTTTTTAAATATGTGTGTTAGTTTTATGAGCTGATCAATAAATAAATCAGAGAGACTAGGATAGATCTATTTCGAGCTTTTTAGCTCTCATCAGCTAGTCATACTCTTACTGGGATTCGAACCGGGGCTGTATTGCATATCAGGGAGGAGCCTGTAACCATTCAGCCAGCCAGGCTCTCTCAATTGCATCAGCTGAGACAGGAGGATTAGTATCTATAAATGATTTATTTATATTTTCATAGATTTGCACGGGTGTAGGTATGCTGGTCTTGTTGTATTCGGGTGTTTTCCCGTGTAAGAATGAGATTGTTTTTGCAACGTTTCGGCAAGATCTCACTTGCCATCTTCAGGCTTCACAGACCGTCACAGACCGAAGCCTGAAGATGGCAAGTGAGATCTTGCCGAAACATTGCAAAAACAATCTCATTCTTACACGGGAAAACACCCAAATAAAGCAGAGAGTTTTGCCTTCCTTTTCAAATTAAGTGCTGGATTTCATCATGCAGGTCGCCTCACATGGAATGCAATCCTCGGGATAAATGTGGAACGAAGGGCTCTCGTTTCCACGCTCACAATCTTTGAATTTAGCCTGCAGAATCACGGTCGGGTTTTTAACAACACAAGCCAGCCTTCGATGCAAACCCAAAGAAAAGCCCTTCCACCTCTTCTCTTTCGTTCTCTTTTTTCCTCTTTCTCTCTTTTTTCTCTCTCTTCTCTTTCTTTCTCTCTTTGTCTTTTTCTTTCTTTTTCTCTTTTTCTCTGTTTTTCTGTTTTCCTCACTTTCTTTCTTTTGTTCTGTCTTTTACTTTCTCTTTTTTCTCTCTCGTTCTCTTTCTTTCTCTTCCTGCTTTCTCTCTCTTTCCTCTCTGTCTCTTTTCCTCACTCTTCTTCCTTTCTTTTTCTTTATGTTTTTTTTCTCCCATCTCTCTCTCCTCTCTCTTTTCTTTCTCTCCTGTCTCTTTTGCTCACTCTTTCTTTCTTTCCCTCTCTTGTTCTCTCTCTCTGCTTTTTCATCTCTCTGTTTTCTCTCTTCCCCCCTCTCTCTCCTCTCTCTCTGTCTCTTTTCCTCTTTCTTTTTCTCTCATTCTTTCTCTGTTTTCTCTCTCCCCCTTTCTGTGGTCTCTCTCTTCTCTCTTTTCCTCACTCTTTCATTCTTTTCTCTCTCATTATCTCTCTCGCTCTGTTTTTTCCTCTCTTTCTCTTTCTCCCCCTCTCTCTTTCTCTTTCCCTCCTCTGTCTCTTTTCCTCTTTCTTTCTCTCTCTCTCTCTCTCTCTCTCATTCTGTTTTTTCTCTCTCTGTTTTCTCTCCCCCCTCTCTGCCTCTCTCTCTCCTCTCTCTTTTCTTTCTCTCTCCTCCCTCTCTTTCTCCCTGTCTCTCTTTCTTGCTCTTTCTCTGCCTCTCTCTCTCTCCTCTCTCTTTTCTTTCTCTCTCCTCTCTTTCTCTGTGTCTCTCTTTCTTTCTCTTCCTCTCTCTCTCTCTCTCTCTCAGGTCTGTAAATGAGGGGAGAAAGCATGCCAAGGAAATTTCAGCCAGGCTGAACTTCGCATCCTGATGGCCCCTCCAAAGGAATTGTCAAGATGCTGACCTCTCAGACAGAATTCGTAAGCAGATCTGTTTGTGCTTTCTTTATTCGGCAGGACAAGCTGTCTTGGGCTGGGTAATGCATTATTTTGATAAATAAAAATTAGCATGCATAAAGGAAGGAACCCTCCATTCACACACAGAGAGAGAGACACACACACAGAGACAGACAGACAGACAAACAGACACAGACACACAGAGAGAGATAGAGACAGAGAGAGACACACACACACACACAGAGAGAGACAGACAGACAGAGACACACACAGAGAGACAGAGACAGAGAGAGACAAACACACACAGAGAGACAGACAGACACAGACACACACACACGGAGAGACACAGAGAGAGAGAGAGACAGACAGACAGACACACACAGAGAGACAGAGACACACACACACAGAGACAGACAGACACACACACAGAGACAAAGACAGAGAGAGACACAGAGAGAGAGAGAGAGACAGACAGACACAGACACACACACAGAGACAGAGACAGAGAGAGAGACACAGAGAGACAGACAGACACAGAGAGACACACACACAGAGAGACAGAGAGAGACACACACAGAAAGAGAGACAGACAGACAGACACAGACACACAGAGAGACAGAGAGAGACACAGAGAGAGAGAGACACACACACACACAGAGAGACAGAGAGACAGACAGACAGACAGAGGCAGACACGATGCTGGACTGGGGGAATCATTCTTTTAAAGCAAGAATTATTTTTGTTGTATTATTTGCTACTCATCAACAAGAATTTACTTTACTGTCATTGCACCCAACACAACGAAATGAAATGCCATCTTCAGTCTATGTCATACCTTAGAAAACTGTTGTTCTCTAATGTCTGACATAGAAAACAACAATCGTTTTAAATTTGGATTTTAAGGGGTAAGAGTTTTAGGATTTGTAGCACAGGGTTATTAGTATTTAATTTATTTTTAGTATTTATTTATTGCTATGTTTTTATATTTCCATTTTAATTTCCTATGCACCGCCCCGACTCCTTCGGGGAGAGTGGCGCGGTTTATAAATTTAATAAAATCAAAAAATCAAAATCAAACTACGAAAATGAAACAAAAACACACATCCTTCACTCCTGTTAATCCAAGAATTACAAAACATCTTAATATAAATGGCTCTATGTTTGAGATACTGACTCTCTCTTCTCCGTTATTTTATTATTTTTTCTTCTCCTTCCTCACTCCTTTATAATAAGTTTTGGAAACACAGTTCCAAAACATCTTGTTATAAGTGGCTCCATGGTTGAGATTCTGTTTGTTCTTTGTTATTCATTCATTCTTTCTTTCTTTCTTTCTTTCTTTCTTTCTTTCTTTCTTTCTTTCTTTCTTTCTTTCTCTCTCTTTCCTTCCTTCCTTCCTTCTTGTTTCTCTTTCCTCGTTTCTCTTTCTCTCTCCTCTCTCATTTTCTCTAACATCTTTCTTTCTCTCCCTCCCTTTCTTTTCTTACTCTATTTCTTTTTTGCTTTCTCTCCCTTTCTCTCTTTCTTCCTTTCTCCTTCCTTTCTTCCTTCCTTTCTTTTCTCTCTCTCCCTCCCTTTTTTCTCTGTTTCTTTTCTGTTTTTCTTTCTTTTTTCTTTCTCTCCTCTCTAACTTCCTAAAAAGTATATACGAGACCGCCTCCTGCCCCATACATCCCTTCGTCCGATCCGCTCCCACAGAGAGGGTCTTCTCCGGGTGCCGTCGGCGGGGCAATGCCGGTTGGCGACACCCAGGGGAAGGGCCTTCTCTGTGGCGGGCCCGGCCCTCTGGAACGACCTACCCCCCGACCTTCGCACTATCTCGGACCTCCGCCTCTTCCGCCAACGTCTTAAGACGTATCTATTCCAACAAGCCGGCCTAGGATAGCCCCCCGTTTCTGACTTTTTAAAAATAATTTATAATTTGGCAAGGTTTTAACATGGGTTTTAGCACGGGTTTAATTAATTTAATATATTTTAATTATTGTATTTTGTGGTTTTAGATAATGCCTGTGCGCCGCCCTGGGTCCTAACAAGGAGAAGGGCGGGGTATAAATTTAATAATAAAATAAATAAAATAAAGACATGTCTGTTCCATCAGGCCGGCCTGGCCTAATCTGTGTTCCTCATCCCAGTCTGTAGCTCAAATTGTTTTAATTAGGTGTTTAATTGGGATATAGTTTTAATGTTTTAAATTTTTTTAGTACAGGCACAACACCTCTGCATTTTCAGTCTCGGGAGCAGAAATACTGCCTTGAATCTTGGGAAGAAGTCCAGTTTGGGGGCAGAATTGAGGATGGTGTTCTGACCGAGGCTTCCCCCCAAAAGCAGGAGGCAGAGTCCTGCTCCCCACAAAACCCCCTTTGTTAAACAGTCTTTCTAAGGCGTGTTTGTGACCACAGACCTTATCTAGCTTGGAAAGCTGCCATGGAAATATTTTTCCCAATGAGGTGCTTGGGCAAGGAAAGGCTGGGCACAGAGTCTCTGAGATTCACGGACAGATCTTCACACTCCCGAAAGGAATCTAATGACCGATTAAACAAATTGTCTCTCCTGCAAACTCCACTCCCCAGTCGTTCCGTTTTTGATTTCCTCTGGGAGGGGCCATTCACCATCCACCGGTGATTTTACTCCCGATTCTACCCTGATTTCTGAGCTGTTCCCGTCGCCTGGCAGCTCTGCGCATGCGCACACCGGGAACAGGTTCCAGCTGTTCTTCTGCCTCCCTGATGTCTGACTCCGAAGGCAGCTGGTCACTGGCCTACAGCTCTGGGCCCTTCTCTGCCTCCGACACAGAGCCCTCCTCCGAGCCTTCCCCAGACTCCAGGACTGGCCCAGGTTCCTCCCCAACCCTCCTCACTGTCCGAATCTGCTGCCCGCTCTGCTGGCTACTGGCGGGCCACAACCGATGGCCAACTCCCTGTGGCACTGGACATAGCAGCTCTTAGAAGGAGAAGGAAGAGATGGAGGAAACATCAGCTGATGCTTTCAAGAAGTACTTACCCGGACAGTGGACAGCCACTGATGGTAGAGTTTGGCACTCCCTGCCACAAAAGAACAACAAGTGAAGTGAGAACTCTTATGGGCCTTTCTGCCTCTTAACGTTTATCCAAACACATGGAGTTCCGCCACCTGTTACCCCAACCCACCACCTTAAAAACAATTCAGGGGAGAGAGGGAGAGAGCGCGCGAGGCCTCCCAAAGATGCTTCTCTAAATAAAGGAAGAGAACTATCTTTTTTTTTAAAGTTACTAGCTGATAACCTGGCTTCGCCCGGGTATTTATCTATAGGGGGGGAAATGTCTGCACCAAACGTAATTTCTAATGCTGGATTTTCCCCCCTTACCAGAGGGAGCCCCCTGGCAGAGTCCTGTGAAGCCATTACCATGTCAACTCCACTGCGCTGCACAGTAGAAGCCATGTTATGGCAGTACGGTAGAAGCCATTTTGTGGCAGTATGGTAGAAGCCATTTTGTGGCAGTACGGTAGAAGCCATTTTATGGCAGTACGGTAGAAGCCATTTTGTGGCAGTACGGTAGAAGCCATTTTAAGGCATAACAGGCTGTATCTTAACAGAACACCCCACCACCACCACCGAAAGGTGTTAGGGGTGTCTTACACCCCACAGTAATTTTCTCCACAGAGTAAGTCATCTGTGTACCAGGTTTGGTTGAAATTGCTCCAGGCGTTACACACACACACACAAACACACATTTAGCCATTTATATGTGTGTGTGTCTGTGTGTGTTACGTTTTTGTGCTGATAAATAAATAAAGGGAGACTAGTATAGATCTATTTCAAGCTATTTAGCTCTCATCAGCTAGCCAGGCCCTTACTGAGATTCGAACCAGGGAAGTGTTACATGTGAGGCAGTTGTAATTGCCACTAGGCCACAGGTTCTCCTCCTAATCAGCTGAGCCAAGGGAACAAGTATATACCGTGTCACAAAAACCCCAGAGCTGTCACAACTATGAGTCAGTTGCCAAGCTGACCCTGGGATCACGTGACCGTGGGACGGGTGGGGTGCCACAATGGTCGTAAGTGTGAAAAACGGTCATAACTCGCTCCCTTCAGTGCTGTGGTAACTTCACATGGTCACTAAATGAAAGGCTATAACCCGAGGACTAGCTGTAACAAAAAGAAGTGGTTTCCCATTAGCATTCCCAACCAGGGTTAGTCCTCTCCTCACCGGCATATTCGCCCAGGTTGATCTCTTCTTCAAAGACGTCACTGAAGCCTTCACCAGAGTTGAGAAGATCCAGGCGACCATCGATGAACTTGAAGGGAGAGAAGGAGAAAAGCATTATCTTAATGACACTTGCTCTCTTTCTCCAGGAGGAGAGGACATCTGGGAGAATCTAGGATCTTCTTCTCAGCCAGATGTCTATGGGGGTTCTCGGTCCTCCAGGCCATGGTTATCCCAAAGGTGCTTTTTCAAAAGGCAACAGGTCTTGTTTTTTCCTTGAAGAGGTTTCGCTTCTCATCCGAAAGGCTTCTTCAGTTCTCATTCAAGAAGACTCTTCAGCCAGAACTGAAGAAGCTTCTCGGATGGGAAGCGAAACCTCTTCAAGGAAGAAGAACCAAGCCCAGTTGCCTTCTGAAGATCTGAAGAAGCTTCTTGGACTAGAAGCGAAACCTCTTCAAGTAAGAGCAAAGTCCAGTTGGCTTCTGAAGATCTGGAGAAGCTTCTTAAACGAGAAGCGAAACCTCTTCAAGGAAAAACAAATTCCAGTTGACTTCTGAAGATCTGAAGAAGCTTCTCAGATGAGAGGCAAAACCTCTTCAAGTAAGAACAAAGTCCAGGTGCTTTCTGAAGATCTTAAGAAACTTCTTGGAGGAGAAGTGAAAGGTCTTCAAGGAAGGACAAAGCCCAGTTGCCTTCTGAAGATCTGAAGAAGCTTCTTGGACTAGAAGCAAAACCTCTTCAAGAACAAAGTCCAGTTGCCTTCTGAAGATCTTAAGAAACTTCTTGGAGGAGAAGTGAAAGGTCTTCAAGGAAGGACAAAGCCCAGTTGCCTTCTGAAGATCTGAAGAAGCTTCTTGGAGTAGAAGCAAAACCTCTTCAAGTAAGAACAAAGTCCAGTTGCCTTCTGAAGATCTGAAGAAACTTCTCAGAGGAGAAGCGAAATGTCTTAAAAATGAAGTCCAGTTGCCTTTTGAAAAAGCACCTTTAGGTCCTTCTGACCAGGTCCACTGAACCAGAGTCCTTTGTCGTGAAGACCCAGGGAAGGGAGGGAGAGAAACAGAGATGGAAAAATACACCCAACGTCATCAATTATGGAAGACAGAATAGGAAGAACACACAATGCTCTTAAAAATAGCTCATGAGCTTGCTTGGTGGAAGGGAGGGAAAAAAATCAACAACCCACAGAAAACACCTCGTTCTGACCCATAAATTACACTAATTAGGGAACAAAGTGGCCAGCCGTATTTCACAGCACGTTGCCGCGATTGTTCTTAATGCACACACACACACATACACACACGGTACCTGCTTGAAAAGCTGCAGCTGGATGGCGTTCTGCAGGAATTGTCGCATGGTGGCCGACCGGTGGGAAACGAAGGTTTCTTCGCAGAAAGTGATGGGCTCTTCCTGGAGAAAGGAAAATTGGGGGACGGGGGTGACAGGTGACAGATTAGCAAGAGTTGGAAGGGACCTTGTGGGTCGTCTAGTCCAACCCCCCCTTCCCCGATCAAGCAGGAGACCCTACACCATTTCTGACAGAGGGCAGTCCAGTCTCTTCTTGGAAGCCTCCAGGGATGAAGCTCCCACAACTTCTGAAGGTAACTTCTGTTCCATGGGTTGATTGTTCTCACTGTCATGGAATTCCTCCTTATTTCTAGGTTGAATCCATCAATCAGAATAGAGGTGGAAGTCAATAGAGCTTGGAGGTCATCTAGTCCAACTCTCTGCCCAAGTAGAAGACCCTACACCGTTTCTGACAGATGGCACCCCAGTCTCTTCTTGAAAGCCTCCAGGGATGAAGCTCCCACAACTTCTGTTCCATGGGTGGATTGTTCTCCCTGTCAGAAAAATTCTCCTTATTTGCAGGTTGAATCTCTCCTTGGTCAGTTTCCATCCATTATTTCTTGTCTGGCCTTCAGGTGCTTTGGAGAATAGCTTGACCCCCTCCTCTCTGTGGCAGCCACTCAAGTATTAAGAATACTCATATCCTGTCTCCTGGTCCTTCTCTTCACTAGACTAGCCATGCCCAGTTCCTGCAACCATTCTTCAGATGTTTTAGTCTCCAGTCCGCGCATCAACCTGGTTGCTCTTCTCTGCACTCTTTCTAGAGTCTCAACATCCTTTACAAATTAACAGAGTTGGAAGGGACCTTGTAGGTCATCTAATCCAACCCCCTCCTCCCTAGCAGGGGACCCTACACCATTTCTGACAGATGGCAGTCCAGGGTCTTCTTGAAAGCTTCCAGAGATGAAGCTCCCACAACTTCTGAAGGCAACTTCTCTTCCATGGGTTGATGGTTCCCACTGTCAGAACGTTCTTCCTTATTTCTAGGTTGAATCTCTCCTTGGTCAGTTTCCATCTATTATTCCTTGTTTGTCCTTCAGGTGCTTTGGAGAATAGCTTGACCCCCCTCCTCTCTGTGGCAGCCCCTCAAATATTGGAAGATGCTCTCATGTCTCCCCTGGTCCTTCTCTTGACTAGCCATGCCCAGTTCCTGCAAGGGTTCATTGTATGTTTGAGCCTCCAGTCCTCTAATCATCCTGGTTGCTCTTCTCGGCACTCTTTCTAGGCACTCTTTCAACTTCTTTTTTATAATTTGATGACCAAAACTGGATGCAGGACTCCAGGTGTGGTCTTACTAAGGCTTTATAGAGTGGTGTTAGTACCTCCCTTGATCTTGATTGCATCCCTCTGTTAATGCAATTTAGGATTGTGTTGGCTTTTTTGGCTGCCACCGCATATTGCAGTTGAATGGACGTCTTGCCTGGGTCTCTTGAGCGGGGACACATTGATGGTGGAAACCTATATTCACCCACCCACCCACCCCGTTCGCGATGAACGTGCTGTGGAGCCAAGGTTCCCCAATGAAGGACGTAGGAATCCCAAACCCAACTCTTAACGTGTCTTTCTTGGGAGATGTTTATCCAAGAAGCTCCACACGGAGGTTTAATTGAGTAGCACAAATGGGTGCAGAGACGTCTTGGAACTGTTGAAAGGACCGTGCGGTGGACTTAGTTGGATCTTTCAAAAGTTCCAAGAAAGCTCCACATCCGTTTGCACCACCCAGGTGACCCTGAGGGCCCAGACAAACCTCCAAGTGGCCTCAACGACTCTCCAGAAGAATGCAAAGGACCAGTTGTCTGCAAAGAATATAAATCCTTCCATTCCCCACCATGCAGTCAGAGTGCCCCCAACAATGTGGGTCCTCATTTGACCAACCTCAGAAGGCTGAGTCAACCTTGAGTCGGTGAGAGTTGAACTGCTGAACTGCTGGCAGTGAGCTGAATTAGCCTGCAATACTGCATTCTAACCACTGCAACACCATGGCTCTTAGATAAATATAGAGAAGGCAGGTAGATATAGAGAGATCGATAATGATAGATAGATAGATAGATAGATAGACAGACAGACAGAGAGATATAGATATTTAGATAGATAGATAATATTAGATAGATATTTAGATATTTAGATAATTATAGATAGATAGATATTTAGATATTTAGATAATTATAGATAGATAGATAGATAGATAGATAGATAGATAGATAGATAGATAGATAGATAATGATAGATATTTAGATAGATGATAGATAGATAGATAGATAGATAGATAGATAGATGATAGATAGAGATAGATAGATAGATAATGATAGATAGATAATGATAGATAGAATGATAGATAGATAATGATAGATAGATATTTAGATATTTAGATAGATATTTAGATATTTAGATAGATATTTAGATAGAGATAGATAGATAGATAGATAGATATTTAGATAGATAGATAGATAGATAGATAGATAATGATAGATAGATAATGATAGATAGAATGATAGATAGATAATGATAGATAGATATTTAGATATTTAGATAGAGATAGATAGATAGATAGATAGATAGATAGATAGATAGATAGATAATGATAGATAGATAATGATATAGACAGATAATGATAGATAGATATTTAGATATTTAGATATTTAGATAGATAGATAGATAGATAATGATAGATAGATAGCAATAGCATTTAGACTTATATGCTGCTTCACAGTCCTCTCTAAACAGTTTACAGAATCAGCCTCTTGCCGCTAACAATACGGGTCCTCGGAAGGACGGAAGGCTGAGTCCACCTTGAGCTGGTCAGGATCGAACTGCTGGCCATCAGCAGAATTAGCCCGCAATGCTGCATTCTAACCACTACGCCTCTGCCCAGCAACCTCCTTTCCTTTCCAAATGCAGAAACTCTCCACCGCTAATTGTTTTCCTCCTCTCTCCAAAACAGGGCCGAAACGCCCCCACCCACAACCGTCCACACCAGATGACTCCTGCTGTTCAAGAGCTTGGAAGAGCTGCATATTTTGCAGGGCCTGCCATCCTTGCCCACCCACCCCTGCCCCCCTGCAAGGGGGCTTCCCTGCAAGGGTGCTAATCCTGTGAGGAACCACACGAGAAAGGGCCCGCCATCCATCCATCCATCTATCCATCCATCCGCGCTGCGGCTTCCTTTCGCGGCTCAGTCACAGGCGAAGAGCCGCCCCCCCCCGCCTTCGATGCCTTTCATCCCCCCAGGAGGGGGAAGGAGAAGAGAAGTGGCCGCCTAATTAGCTCACGTGATCCCGGGAAGCATCTGGCGGAGAGCGGGGCCCCGGTTTACACAGCTTGAGTTGTCGTGGAGACAAGCACATGACCGGCGCAGCACCACACGTCTGGGGCAGCGGTCCAAGCGGCGCTCTTCTTCGCGCCTTCTGACAGAGAGCAGATGGGCGACGGGTCGGGAGGCCGAAAGGCACCGAGGAAGGTCCCCTGGCTTCTGGGAAACCCTACGTGGGCACCACCATCCTTTCACACACACACACACACACACACACACACACACACACACCCCTGCACGGAGGATCTCGTCCTGCCATCCGACACCCTGGGATCTGTTGCGCAGAACACTGGCGCCTGGCCCGCTGCAAGGCCAGGTCTGGATCTCCGACCTTTGTGTGAGCAAGCATGTTGTCGTGTTGTAAGCACGCCTTTGAAGAGCTGCTTTGCTCGTTACATCTCCCCTGCGCCACGTTTTGTTGAGCAAACACAGGGGAAAAACACGCAAGGGCCTCAGAAGACGTGCCCGGAACGTGCCATCCTTTGGAGAAGGAAAAAAAGAAGAGATCATAGCAATGAATAGAAAACAGAATAAACTGGACTGGAATGGACTGGACTAGACAAGACTAGAAGGATAAGATAGGATGGAATGGAATGGAATATTAGAATGAAGAATAGAATAGAATGGAATAGAATAGAATGCAGAATGGAATCAAAGGGAATATTGGAATGAAGAATAGAATAGGATAGGATAGGATAGAAGAATAGAATAGAATAGAATAGGATAGGATAGGATATAAGAATAGGGTAGAATAGAAGAATAGGATACGATAGAATAGAAGAATAGGATAGAATAGAATATAAGAATAGGATAGAAGAATAGAATAGAATATAAGAATAGGATAGAATAGAATAGAATATAAGAATAGGGTAGAAGAATAGAATAGAATATAAGAATAGGATAGAATAGAATAGGATAGGATAGAATAGGAATAGAAGAATAGGATAGGATAGAAGAATAGAATAGAATATAAGAATAGAGTAAAATAGGATAGGATAGGATAGAATAGGAATAGAAGAATAGGATAGGATAGAAGAATAGAATAGAATATAAGCATAGGGTAGAATAGAAGAATAGAAGAATAGGATAGGATAGAATAGAAGAATAGGATAGGATAGAATAGAATAGAATATAAGAATAGGGTAGAAGAATAGAATAGAATATAAGAATAGGATAGAATAGAATAGGATAGAATAGGAATAGAAGAATAGGATAGGATAGAAGAATAGAATAGAATAGAGTAGAATAGGATAGGATAGAATAGAATAGAATACCAACAAAACCCATCAAATTGCAGGAGCTTCAAAGGGGAATCAAAAGGCCGAGATTCACACTCCCAAAACTGCTCGCAAGCCAGGAATGCTGGAGCTGTGTCACTTTTTGCTTCTTCCTACATTAAAAGAATTCCACTTTCTGGCAGATGGCTTCTGGGGTTCTGATCCAGCCTTAGCAGAAGCAAGAAACAGACTCCTTATCCCGAAACCCCCCCCCCCTTTATTTACCTCTTGTGAATTTAATGGTATCCACCCTCCCGAAAAGTCCAGGCAAGAGTCCTTCAAGGAGTTAACTGCTGTAACAGTGCCCTCCCCGAAAGGCTGCCAATTAAGTTCGGGTGAGCAGTCTCTTGTGGCACAAAACACGATGAGCAAAACCTTCAGAAATACGAACTGTTGTCTCCTACGACCACCGTTCCCCTTTCCTTCTTTTTATTCGCCAGCCAGAGAGGGGCCATTCTGCGTCGACGTGAGCCTTGCTTCCTGAGTCGACTCCTTGTCCTCTGTTGCTCTCCTCTCCTAACTGCTCTGCGCATGCTTGCATCTTTTTTGTTCCAACCATCGATAAAATTTGCCCCAGAGAAATACGAACTGTTGTCTCCTACAACCACCACTCCCCTTTCCTCCCATTTGTTGCCCAGCCAGAGAGGGGCCATTCTGCGTCGATGTGAGCCTTGCTTCCTGAGTCGACCCCTTGTCCTCCATTGTTCTCCTCTCCTAACAGCTCTGCGCATGCCTGCATCTGGAACAGGCCCCAGCTGTTGTTCCTCCTCCCTCATCTCCCTCAGCTCCCTCCAAAGGCAGCTGAGAAATGTCGGGTGGCCTTGGATCTATCTGTGCATCCGACCTAGAGCATCCACCTAAGCCTTCCCCAGGCCACAGAACTGGCCCAAGTTCCTCCCCAACCCTCCTCATCGTCTGAGTCTGCCGCCAGCTCCACTGGCAGCTGACGGGCCTCAACATCTGCATCCCTTTCTTCTCAGCGTCTGTGGTGTGTCCCAGCTGGGAACGAACTCGGGGAAATTTCTTCCAGCAAAGGGTTAATAGTTTCGGTTCATAAACAGCCACAATTCCGGTTAAGCTCTCTTGCCATCTTCACCTGACCGAGAGTCAGATGTGATCCATAATGAAAGGGTCTCAGTGCACATCTACCTGGGAGAAGCTTCTCTGCCTGCGATTCCGGGGAGGATGCCCCCTCTCCGTGGGGAGCAGGAGACTCATTAATGAGGCTAATTAGGTGTAAAAGGGGGGGGGGGAGGGCTTGGCATCAGCTGTAGCTTATCGCAGCTCATCATTAATCTCTGTAATCCTGACTCCCCAACAGTCCCTGATCCGGCTCTCCTCCATGACTGACTGGCGTGGCTGGGAAGCTTTGCAAGCTAACACCTGTCTACCTGGCCACGCACCTCACCTCTCGGGGAAGTTTAACCCCACCGCTTCCGGGCACGAGATGATCAGAAGCAGGATCGTGCAAAGGATTGCTATGCCTTACGGGTGGGAACGAGCAATCTCGATAGGATATGGGAAGGTGGCCTTGGAGATCCAGCAAAAACACCGAAGGAGAAGGAGAAGGAGGAGAAGAAAAGAAAGAGAAGGAGGAGGAAGGGGAGACGAAGAAGAGATTATGTTGAAGAAGGAAGGAGTAGGAGGTGGAGGAGGAGGAGGAGAAGAAGAAAAGAAAGAGAAGGCGGAGGAAGGGGAGACGAAGAAGAGATTATGTTGAAGAAGGAAGGAGGAGGAGGTGGAGGAGGAGGAGGAGAAGAAGAAAAGAAAGAGAAGGAGGAGGAGAAGGAGAGATTATGGTGAGAAGGAGTAGGTGGTGGTAGTGGAGGAGGAGTATGAGGAGAAGAGATTAGATTGAAGATGGAAGGAGAAGGGGGAGGTGGAGGAGGAGGAGAAGAAAGAATAGAATCTTTAACAACTTCTTCTTCTTCTTCTTCTTCTTCTTCTTCTTCTTCTTCTTCTTCTTCTTCTTCTTCTTCTTCTTCTTCTTCTTCTTCTTCCCCTTCTCCTCCCCTCTCCTCCTCCTTCACCATCTAATTTTCTTGCCAACCATCTCGAAGTGTTTTACTTCCTTCCACCTTTATCATACTTTCTCAGTTTTCTACTCTTAACAAACCCTCTTAGAATTCCGGGTGTCTTCTCCCAAAATATTGACCGCATCTGTTTAGGCTCGCCAGGTCAGCCAAGAACATCAGAAGGGGCTCATTAATATCCTGCTAGGTCTCCCCTTTGCTCATTTTGAGAGCCTCTCTACCCCAGCGACAACTTCGTTTATTCGGCGCTCTCGGGATTGTGCCGAAGCGTCTCCAGAGCCTGCTCCACGCGAGCGTGTTTGACGTCAGACGCAAAAAGCAGCCAGAACTCGGTAAACAGAAAGCAAAATTTCAACTTTTCCCCTTTGTTTTCCAGGAAAGAAAAGAGTTATTGGTGACCACAAGGACAGCTCCAGTCTTCCCTCCCCTCCTCCTATCCTTCTCTTCTCACACCTACGAAAATAGTTCCAGCACTACAGGGAAGGTGAACTTGTTAACACTTATGCAAGAATCTAGGCGACATGGCATTCGACGGAGGGAAAGAAGGACAGTTAGCTCCATGGAGACCGGAATCGTTGATGGCCGAGCTCTTCCTTACGCTTAATCCTCTAAAAAAAGAACGACACTGAGGGCTGGCACCTTGTCAGGCTGGGAGCCTGAAGCCGTCAAAGATGCCTGCTGTGGATTTGCAAGCTCTGCTGTTTTCCACGTTTGGAAAAAAGACCATCTGAAATTCTTCTTCCAAACCCATGCCATTCCTGGGGCTTGTTTATTAGGTAAGGGTAAGTCATGCGCTAGTCATTCCCGACTCTAGGGGGTGGTGCTTGTCCCCGTTTCAAAGCCGAAGAGCCAGCGCTGTCCGAAGACGTCTCTGTGGTCATGTGGCCGGCATGACTCAATGCTGAAGGCACATCCTTTTCTCAAGGAGACACCCCCTGGTTTCATAATTATGACTTCTTGTTGTTAGCTGCAAAGTTGTGTCCAACCCATCGCAACCACATGGACCACGTTCCTCCAGGCCTTCCTGTCCTCTACCATCCTCTGGAGTCTATTGAAGCTTCGGTGACTCCATCCAGCCACCTCCTTCTCTTCCGTCCCCTTCTTCTTCTTTTGCCCTCCATCATTCCCAGCATGAGGCTCTTCTCCAGGGAGTCCTTCTTCCTTCTCCTTAGGTGGCCAAAGTCTTTGAGTTTCCTCTTCAGGATCTGGCCGTCTGTCCATCTGTCCATCTGTCCGTCTGTCCGTCTGTCCGTCTGTCCGTCTATCCGTCTATCCGTCTATCCGTCTATCCATCTATCCATCTATCCATCCATCTATCTATCTATCTATCTATCTATCTATCTATCTATCTATCTATCTATCTATCTATCTATCTATCTATCTATTGTCTATATCTATTATCTATATCAAATCATCTATAACATATCTCATCTTCTATCTTCTAATATCTCTCTATCTCTCTCCCCCCTCCCTCTGTCCATCCATCCATCCATCCATCCATCCATCCATCCATCCATCCATCCATCCATCCATCCATCTATCTATCTATCTATCTATCTATCTATCTATCTATCTCAGTCATCAATATCTATTGTACCTCTCATCTCTCTCAATCATCAATATCTCTTTATTACCTACCTACCTGCCTGCCTGCCTGCCTGCCCGACCGCCTGCCCTTCCATCCATCCATCCATCCATCCATCCATCCATCCATCCATCCATCCATCCATCCATCCATCCATCCATCTCTATAAGATATAGATCTATAGCTAGATGATGTAGATGTACAAATAGATACACATATAGATAGCTATAGATAGATGTAGATGTAGATAGAGATATAGAGATATAGATATTCCCTAACTAACAGGACCATTTAAACACAAGATTCAGCACAGCTGATAACGAAGTTTAAAGCAGAGAAACAAACAAACACACAAGTGTCGGAGATGTGCAAAAAGGAGACCAGGTGAAGCCTCCATGATGTGCTAATTGTCTTGCACACCCTAATAACAACAACAACAGCGATAATAGTATGGAGCAAAGACAGCCATGGAGGATCCAATTATCATAAAAAAGCATTTGCTCCCTAATGCACCTTCAGGTGACTCCAGGAATTCCAGCCCTGCCTGGAATTTGAAGCAGCTCTCCAATTGCTCTCTGCATAAATCTCGCGGCGGCTGCACCCGACAGCCGGCTTTATTTTAAAAAGAGAGAGAGAGAGAGAGAGAGAGAGAGAGAGAGAGAGAGAGAGAGAGAGAGAGAGAGAGAGAGAGAGAGAGAGAAAGTTCCAATTTGCAAAATGCATATTTCACTCCCTCCATGATCCTGCCGGGGGTTCGTTGGGGATGGGAAAGCAATTCAATTAGCGTTCCTCCACCCACCTTCTCCAGCTTCTCCAGATGAACGCCGCTCCTTTAAGGAGCACGATTTCCCCCGATCTGTCAATGGGGGAGGTTTGCCACCTGCACCAGACCTTCCCCAGTGGAAGATGTCCCCTATCATTAGGCAGCTCGGCGCATCCTTCTCGCCACCTCTGCCTGCCGTAGGATGACAAAAGTTAAGGGGGAAAAGGAGTGCCGTTATTAAGAAAATAAGCAGAATTGAATCGCGTCGGGAAGGGACTTTGGAGGTCTTCTACTCCAGGAAAGCCAATCTCTCTCTCTCTCTCTCTCTCTCTCTCTCTCTCTCTCTCTCTCTCTCTCTCTCTCTCTCTCTCTCTCTCTCTATCTATCTATCTATCTATCTATCTATCTCATATATTATTATCTCTCTCTCATCTCTCTCAATCCTCTATCTATTTATCATCTATATATCTATCCCTCCATCCATGGTGGGTCAACCTTTTCATCACCAAGTGCCAAAACGGGAGTATGTGCGTGAGAGAAAGAGAGGGAGCACCGGAAACTGGAAGAGCAGTTCCTTGGTGTGCAAGCGCATGCCGGGAAGCTGAGCTTCCAGATTCCAGCATGTGCATGCGCTGGGCTTCTGGTTTCTGGCACGCACCACTTTATAAGGCCTTGGTAAGGCCACACTTCGAATCCTGCATCCAGTTTTGGTCACTACGATGTAGAAAAGATGTGGAGACTCTAGGAAGAGTGCAGAGAAGAGCCACAAAGAGGATTAGGGGACTGGAGGCTCAAACATAGGAAGAACGGTTGCAGGAATTGGGTAGGTCCAGGTTAATGAATGGAAGGACTAGGGGAGACATGATAGCAGTCTTCCGATATCTCAGGGGCTGCCCCAAAGAAGAGGGAGTCAAGCTATTCTCCAAGGCACCTGGGGGCAGGACAAGAAGCAATGGGTGGAAACTAATCAAGGAGAGAAGCAACTTAGAACTGAGGAGAAATTTCCTGACAGTTAGAACAATAAATCAGTGGAACAGAAGTTGCCTCCAGAAGTTGTGAATGCCCCAACGTTGCAAGTCGTTAAGAAGATTTTGGATAGCCATTTGTTTGAAGTGGTATAGGGCTTCTTGCCTAGGCAGGGGGTTGGACTAGATGACCTCCAAGGTCCCTTCCAACTCTGCTATTGTGAATTGAATGAAGATGCACTGGAAACCGGAAGTTCAGCTCCCTGGCATGCACATGTGTGCCAGGGAGCTGCTGTTTCGGTTTCCAGCACTCCTAGGCACGTAAAGACCATGCATGTGCGCGCCGGAACCCGGAAGAGCAATGGCACGCCATGGCATGGCATGCCACAGGTTCGTCATCATGGCTATTTTCCTTTTCAGACAAATGGTTGTCCAACCTCTTAAAAGCTTCCTGTGTTGGGGCATTCACAACTTCTGGAGGCAACTTCTGTTCCACTGATGAATTGTTCTCACTGTCGGGAAATTTCTCTTTAGTTCTAAGTTGCTTCTCTCCTTGATTAGTTTCCACCCATTGCTTCTTGTCCTGCCCTCAGGTGCCTTGGAGAATAGCTTGACTCCCTCTTCTTTGGGGCGGCCCCTCAAATATTGGAAGACGGTCTTTCTTTTTAGTCTTTCTTTTCATTCAACTAAGGTAAAGGTTAAGGTTGCCCAGCATATGTGTGCTTGTCGTTCCCGAATCTAGGGGGCGCTTCTCATCTCCGTTTCAAAGCCGAAGAACCAGCGGCATCCAAAGACGTCTCCGTGGCCATGTGGCCAGCATGACTCAGCACGGAACGCTGTTCCCTTCCCATCAAAGGTGGTTTCTATTTTCCTACTTGCATTTTTTGACGTGCTTTCGAACTGCTCGGTTGGCAGAAGCTGGGACGAGTCACGGGTGCTCCTTGGAAGATGATATGGAGAAGGAAAAGAAGAAGCTAGAGAAGAAAATGGAGGAGACGGAGGAGGAAGAGAAAGAGGAGAAAGAAGAAGATCAGGTGAAGGAAAAGAGAAGGAGAAGATATGGAGGAGAAGGTAGAGAAGAAGATGGAAGAGGAGGAGGAGAAGGAAAAGAGAAGGAGATGATATGGAGGAGAAGGTAGAGAAGAAGATGGAAGAGGAGGAGGTGAAGGAAAAGAGAAGGAGATGATATGGAGGAGAAGGTAGAGAAGAAGATGGAAGAGGAGGAGGAGAAGATAAGGTGAAAGAAAAGAGAAGGAGATGATATGGAGGAGAAGGTAGAGAAGAAGATGGAAGAGGAGGAGGAGAAGATAAGGTGAAGGAAAAGAGAGAGATGATATGGGGGAGAAGGTAGAGAAGAAGATGGAAGAGGAGGAGGAGAAGATAAGGTGAAGGAAAAGAAAGATGATATGGAGGAGAAGGTAGAGAAGAAGATGGAAGAGGAGAAAGAAGAAGATCAGGTGAAGGAAAAGAGAAGGAGATGATATGGAGGAGAAGGTAGAGAAGAAGATGGAAGAGGAGGAGGTGAAGGAAAAGAGAAGGAGATGACATGGAGGAGAAGGTAGAGAAGAAGATGGAAGAGGAGGAGGAGGAGGTGAAGGAAGAGAGAAGGAGATGACATGGAGGAGAAGGTAGAGAAGAAGATGGAAGAGGAGGAGGAGGTGAAGGAAAAGAGAAGGAGATGATATGGAGGAGAAGGTAGAGAAGAAGATGGAAGAGGAGGAGGAGGTGAAGGAAAAGAGAAGGAGATGATATGGAGGAGAAGGTAGAGAAGAAGATGGAAGAGGAGGAGGAGAAGATAAGGTGAAGGAAAAGAGAAGGAGATGATATGGAGGAGAAGGTAGAGAAGAAGATGGACGAGGAGGAGGAGAAGATAAGGTGAAGGAAAAGAGACGGAGAAGGTGATATGGAGAAGGAAAAGAAGAAGATAGAGAAGGAGAAGCTGGAGACAGTTGGAGGAGGAGGAGAAATCATGGGGATTATTAGGCAATGTCTCCCTTCTATAATAATTACAGAAATGAAACTATAAGCACATGGAAAGGTTGCCCACACGAGAAGGACTAAGCAGGCTGTACGCTGTAGGTCAACGGGGGAAGCCCTCCCAGCAGAAAGTGCCTTCCTCGGAGCGCTGTGCATCCAACACACGCCGTAAAAATGGCACAGATGTTAAAATTCACTGACTTTAACAGCCAAAGTGGGATCCTGCGGAGAGAGAGGTATAAAATCGCCAGGATTAAAGAATTATAGCAGTCATTTTAAAGTCAAATTAGCTCCGGGATAAAAGCTGGGAACACGGTTGTGTTGTTAAACAGCAACCAAGCCCCTGCACGTCTAGCACAGACTTCCAAGGAGCCTCTTGCAATAATCAAACCTCGCCCGTTACAGGAGGATGGACTAAGGTAGCCAGTTCTCACCTACCCCCACGTGGGAAAAGAAGCATTGGGAAACCATGTTAGACAGAGAACAGGTTGGTTTTTTTTTTTGAGAAACACCGTGTCCTTCAGAACATCTTGCTAGTTGTTGTAGCCCACCAGCTGCCGGTGGCGGGCTCGGACGATGAGGAGGGTTGGGGAGGAACCAGGGCCAGTTCTGGAGCCTGGGGAAGGCTCTGATGAGGGCTCTGTGTCAGAGGCAGAGATAGACCAGGATTGTCCGACATTTCCTAGCCACCAGAGAGGCTTTGGAGGCTGAGATGAGTGAGGAGGAGGAGGAACAGCTGGGGCCTGTTCCAGATGCACGCATGCGCAGAGATGTTAGGAGAGGAGAACAACGGAGGACAAGGAGTCGATTCGGGAAGCAAGGCACACGTGGATGCAGAATGGCCCCTTTCCTGGCTGGGGAATAAATAGGAGGAAAGGGGAGTGGTGGTCGTAGGAGACAACAGTTTGTATTTCTCTGCGGCAAATTTTATCGATGGTTGGAACAAAAAAGATGCAGGTATGTGCAGAGATGTTAGGAGAGGAGAGCAACGGAGGACAAGGAGTCGATTCGGGAAACAAGGCACAAGTGGACGCAGAATGGCCCCTCTCTGGCCATTCAAATAGAAGGAAAGGGGAGCGATGGTCGTAGGAGACAACAGTTCGTATTTCTCTGCGGCAAATTTTATCGGTGGTCGGAACCAAAAAGAAAAGACCCCAAATAAGCGACGGCTAAGATTTATAGAATGAAGATTAGAATTATGTATGAAACTAATCACGTTGAAAACACATCAGATGAAAAACAAAGCCACATGGTTGGAATGAACGATATTTTTATATTTGCGCATACTGAATGGATCAAACATAAATAAGAATGGGGGTTATGAGGTATAACTTTATATTTTAGTAAGTAGGGGAAAGGTGACACGGCGTCCAATGTTTTAATTTGTACTCAGTCAAAAACATTTAAAAAACCCAACAACTTATATTTCTGAAGATTTCGCTGATTGCATTGTGTGCAGCCTTTTGGCTGTCGCAAGGAGCTGATAAGATCTGTTACTGCAGTTAACTCTTTGAAGGACCATTGCAGGGGTGGGGTTCTGGCCAGTTCTAAGCTCTTCTATAGAAGGAGGTTCCACAAATCTACAGGGCCGTTTAGAACCGGTTCCAGCTCCCTCCCTCCGCCCATCCGCCCATCATCCAGAGGAACAGCGAGAGGAGGAATTGTGGAAGTCCACAAGTCTTAAAGCTGCAAAGTTTGAACACCCTTGGGGTGTTTTTTCCCCTAAAGGGTTAGGGGTGCAAGGGTCTTGTCACTTGACAGCTTTAAGGCTTGGGTGCTTCAAATGCCAGAGTTCCTGAGCCAACATGACTGGAGGAGGAATTCTGGGAGTTGAAGTCCACAAGTCTTAAAGCTGTCAAATTTGAACACTTCTGGGATTTTTTTTTTGTAAAGGGTTAAGGGTGCAAGGGTCTTGTCACTTGACAGCTTTAAGACTTGGGTGCTTCAAATGCCAGAGTTCCTGAGCCAACATGACTGGAGGAGGAACTCGGGGAGTTGAAGTCCACAAGTCTTAAAGCTGTCAAGTTTGAACACCCCTGGGTTTTTTCCCCCTAAAGGGTTAGGGGTCCAAGGGTCTTGTAACTTGACAGCTTTAAGACTTGCGTGCTTCAAATGCCAAAGTTCCTGAGCCAACATTTTGGTTGCTAAGCAAGAGCATTGTTAAGTGAGTTCCACCACATTTTACAAGTTGGCCACGCCCACCCAGTCACATGACTGCCAAGCCACTCCCACCCGGTCACATAGCCAGTAAGCCACTCCCACCCGGTCCATGGCCAACAAGCCACTCCCACAAAGCAGGCCACACCTACAGAAGAGGTTCTAAAAAAATTTGAAACCCACCACTGGATTGTTGCCTGGACTTTTTTGGAGGGTGAATACCACTAATTCACAGGACATAAATAAAGAGGGTTTTTTTTCCCCCGTGACATGAAGTCTGTTTCTTGCTTCTGTAAGGCTGGGTCAGAACACAAGCCATCATCTCAGAGCTGGAAGCCCCCATCGGTTCCCCACTCTCCCATTTAGCCTAGAGCCACATAGAGTCTTCTCTATGAAGACCAAACTCCCCACTAACCAAAATATCTCCTTCTGAATCAAGCATTATGGGCCGCAGGTCTCCAAGGGACGAGAAGATCATGGTAGGAGATGGCAGGTAAAGACATAAAAGCTGGTTAAACAGGAGAAGACCAAATTGTCAAGGTTTGTGGGAGATGGTTTCGAGGGATGGAAAGAGGGACGAAGAAACCATCCCTCCCAGGAGAAGGCCCTGCCAATCAAAAGGGCGTCTAGTCAAGGCTGTGGTTTCCCCAGTTGCAATGGATGGCTCTGAAGGTTGGACCATGAGGAAGGCTGAGGACCAAAGAATGGAGGCCTTTGAACTCAGGTGCTGGAGAAGACCCTTGGACTGCAAGGCCATCCAACCGGTCAGTCCTAGAAGAGATCCACCCTGGCTGCTCTTCAGAAGGCCAGATCCTGAAGAGGAAACTTAAAGACTTTGACCACCTGATGAGAAGGAAGAAGTGACTCCCTGGAGAAGAGCCTCATGCTGGGAATGATGGAGGGCAAAAGAAGAAGAAGTTGACATCTATCTATCTATCTATCTATCTATCTATCTATCTATCTATCTATCTATCTATCTATCTATCTATCTATCTATCTATCTATCTATCTATCTATCTATCTATCGTGAGTCCCTTGGACTGCAAGGCCATCCAACCGGTCAGTCCTAGAGGAGATCCACCCTAGAGGAGGGTCTTCTCCAGCACCAGAGTTCAAAGGCCTCCATTCTTTGGTTGGTCCTGGCTGCTCTTCAGAAGGCCAGATCCTGAAGAGGAAACTCAAAGACTTTGGCCACCTCATGAGAATGAAGAAGGACTCCCTAGAGAAGAGCCTCATGCTGGGAACGATGGAGGGCAAAAGAAGAAGAAGGGGACGGCAGAGAAGGAGGGGGCTGGATGGAGTCACCAAAGCAGCCAGGATGAGCTTCAATGGACTCCAGAGGATAGGAGAGGACAGGAAGGCTTGGACAAACATGGTCCATGGGGTTGCGATGGGTTGGACACGACTTCGCAGCCAACAGCAACAAGAAGACACAGCGCAAACTTTAATATAGGATTTCTGGGCAAGCCAGGATCGCGCCCAATGGTTTAATCTGAGTTTATTAGACCAACGTCTGACAGTCTATAGACTCCTTCATTCATGCCACGTCTCCAAGATTGAAGATCCTGTTGGTCTTCTAAGCAATTCCCTGGGTCAGCAGGCAAGGGAGACCCCTCCAGCCTTTGCCGAATCCCACGATCACGGGCCACATCTGGCCACCAGGTGGCGCTGGAGGCAAGCACAACTGACCCTTTCCTTCCTCACCAAGGTGGTGGGGGGGGGGGCGGAGTTTAGACTTGCCCACCGTCTTCCAGCATGTGATACGGCTATAAATATTTAAAATGCCACAATACGAAGCAATTAAAGTGACTGTTTGTGTGGAAGGCTGCCTGAAAGATCTTTTTAACCTTTAGCATTTCACAGCTAACAAAAAAAAATAAAAAATGTAAATTTAAATTAAAAACAAAAAAAGGAAGCAAAATGCAAACGGTTGTATTTACCGAGTGGCTTCACTCTCAAGAGCCCCAAAAAAAGAAGGGGAAAAAAAAGGATTTTGCCGGAATTAACAACAGATGAACAAGAGTTGGAAGGGACCTTGTAGGTCATCTAGTCCAACCCCCAATCCAAGCAGGAGACCCTACACCATTTCTGACAGAGGGCAGTCCAGCCTCTTCTTGAAAGCCTCCAGGGATGAAGCTCCCGCAACTTCCCAAGGCAACTTCTGCTCCATTGAATATCAGAGTTGGAAGGGACCTTGTGGGTCATCTAGTCCAACCCCCTGCCCAAGGAGGAGACCCTACACCATTTCTGACAGAGGGCAGTCCAGCCTCTTCTTGAAAGCTTCCAGGGATGAAGCTCCCACAACTTCCCAAGGCAACTTCTGCTCCATTGAATATCAGAGTTGGAAGGGACCTTGTAGGTCATCTAGTCCAACCCCCTGCCCAAGCAGGAGACCCTACACCATTTCTGACAGAGGGCAGTCCAGTCTCTCCTTGAAAGCTTCCAGGGATGAAGCTCCCACAACTTCCCAAGGCAACTTCTGCTCCATTGAATATCAGAGTTGGAAGGGACCTTGTAGGTCATCTAGTCCAACCCCCTGCCCAAGCAGGAGACCTTACACCGGAGAGTTTGGGAAAGAGAGACCCAAAGGCCAGCTGGATGGAAGGGCGGGGGCATCTTTTCTTTTGGGATCTCCGGCCTGCCACACTTTCTATTATTCTGCTATGCATTTTCTATGGTGGGAAAACGGGAGGGGGGATTGTACAGAGTTAAGATTTATTTATGGATTTATTTATTTGGATTTATTGACCGCCCCCTCTCTCCGAAGAGACTCAGGGCGGTGTACAGGAATTTAAAAACATATACATATAACAAATTATAAATAATGAAAACTAAATTAAATGTTTTACCCTGTGTTAAAAAGTACCTTGTTTAAATTTATATCGTAAAAACCCGATTGGTGGTAATATTTACTAAAACTAGGCTGGTACGGTAGGTTAGGCCAGGCTGGCCTGCTGGAAAAGATGGGTCTTTAATTGTTGACGGAAGGAGCGGAGGTCCGTGATAGATCTAAGTTCGGGGGGGTAGGTCATTCCAGAGGGTTGGGCCCGCCACAGAGAAGGCCCTTCCCCTGGATGCCGCCTGTTGGCATTGCCAGATGCCAGATGACAGGTAGCCATAACGGAATCCTTTCTAGAAAGCCAAGGTCATCCTTTGTCTCAGAAATGGATGGGTGGAAGCTGCCAGCATGGCAGTGGGAGATGGGACCATGGGATGGACTTGTGGGTGCGTGGGGGGCAAGATCTTGAACTTTCAACTGGGTGGGGAAAACCGGGAAGCTTTCAGATTCGCAAATGTGTGCATAGGGCTCCAATTTTCTTACACCATCACTGCTCTTCTCTACTCAAGGCCTGCTCGCTCACTCATCCATCGCAACTCCTAATCAACTACCTTCCTTCTAATTCCTTCCCATTCCCACCATCAAACCAGAGGTGGCCTTCAGCAGGTTCTGACCGGTTCTGGAGAAGCGGTAGCGGAAATTTGGAGTCGTTCGGAGAACTGGCAAATACCACCTCTGGCTGGCCGCGCCCCCATCTACCCTCTGCCTCCCGAGTCCCAGCTGATCGGGAGGGAATGGGGATTTTGCAGTATCCTTTCCCCGGCCACGCCCACCAAGCCACAGAACCAGTAGTAAATGTTTTTGAAAACCACCACTGAATTAAACCGCCATAAAACGTCCTCTTCCCAATGGCGAGACCAATCGAAGACAAAGCCACTTGTATTTCAATTGCAGGTCAGTCCTTCATTGATCCAATTCTTTCTTACTTTAATTCATTTAATAACTATGCTGCAGGATCTGGGTTTGGCTAGGCTAAAATACAAATAGCAGTATTTCAGTCTCTGAGAGGCAGCTGCAAAGAAGAGGAGGGGGTCAAATTGTTCTCCAAAACATCAGAGAAGCAGGACAAGAAGCAATGGGTGGGAACTAATCAAGGAGAGAAGCAACCTGGAATTAAGGAGAAACTTCCTAACAGTGAGGACAATGAACCAGTGGAACTGCTTGCCTCTAGAAATCGTGGGTGCTCCATCACGGGAGGTTTTTAAGAAGAGACTGGACAGTTGCTTGTCTGAAAAAGTATAGGTTCTCCTGCTTGAGCAGGGGGTTGGACTAGAAGACCTCCAAGGTCCCTTCCAACTATTCTATTCAAAAGCATTCCACTCCATTCTTTACTCTCCATTCCTATTTCTATTTCTACACTATTATTCTATTCTATTTCTATTTCAATTCTACGCTATTCTGATTTCTCTTCTCTTCTATTCCAATTCCTCTTGTTATTCTATTCCTTTCTGCAATTCTATTATATTCTTATTCTATTGTACTCTAATTCTACTCTATTCTACTCCTATTCTTCTACTCTACTCTACTCCTCTACTCTACTCTATTCTACTCTACTCTACTTTATTCTATTCTATTCTATTCTACTCTACTTTATTCTATTCTATTCTACTCTACTTTAATCTATTCTATTCTACTCTACTTTAGTCTATTCTATTCTATTCTATTCTATTCTACTTTAGTCTATTCTATTCTATTCTATTCTACTCTACTCTACCCTAATATGGCTGCCATCTTGCAAGGGCGTGTCTGGAGGGCCAACAGAGGATGTAAACCAGCAGAGCGGGAAGAACAACCAATAACAATAAGCAATTGTTGGAGACAATAACAACTTCTTGGTATCCACGGGCAATCAAACTCAAGGTGTATAACCACACTCACATCAAGGGGAAAAACCCGACAATGCGAGACTAGCCTTATTTGAGGTGCCATGGGCAACCTGAGAGTCACCTTCATCCAGGGGTGGGTTCCTGCCAGTTCTAGCCTCTTCTACAGAAGAGGTTCCACAAATCTCCAGAGCTGTTTAGAACCGGTTCCAGCTCCCTCCTTCCGCCCGTCTGCCCATCATCCAGAGGAAGAGCGAGAGGAGGAATTCTGGGAGTTGAAGTCCATAAGTCTTAAAGGCGTCTAGTTTGAACACAACTCGGAGGGTTTTTTCCCCCTAAAGGGTTAGGGGTGCAAGGGTCTTGTCACTGGACAGCTTTAAGGCTTGCCTGCTTCAAATGCCAGAGTTCCTGAGCCAACGTTTTGGTTGCTAAGCAAGAGCGTGGTTAAGTGAGCTTCACCACATTTTACGAGTTGGCCACACCCACCCAGTCATATGACTGCCAAGCCACTCCCACAAAGCAGGCCACACCTACCCTATTAAACCCTATTAAAATTTATTTATTTTTTATTTTAATTACATTTATATCCCGCCCTTCTCCACGAAGGACCCAGGGCGGCGCACAGGAATTTAAAAAACATATAAAACAATAAAATACAGAAGTTAAAAACATATTAAATTACAGTCCTATGCTAAAATCCCCAGTTTAAAACTATCTAAAATAGCCCCAACGGGAGGTTAGGCTAGGCCGGCTTGCTGAAAGAGATGTGTCTTTAGACACTGGCGGAAGAGGCGGAGGTCCGAGATGGTACGAAATTCAGGAGGGAGGTCGTTCCAAAGGGCAGGGCCCGCCACAGAGAAGGCCCTTCCCCTGGGTGTCGCCAGTCGGCATTGCCCGGCCGATGGCACCCTGAGAAGGCCCTCTCTGTGGGAGCGGATCGGCCGGAGGGATGTATGGGGCAGGAGAAAATGATAGTAAAAACACACTATGTCCTAAAGTCTATTCATGCCCTTGTTTTGAAAAAGAAAATGGGCCCGTTTTTCATGAAAAAACGGCCATTTTTGGGAGGTCTGCATAGTGCAATAACCTATTTTTTTAATTTGCCTCTTCAAAATCTTCAAAATACGGTAGGTTTCCAGACCACATGCAGAAGAAGACAAGAAGATCTAAGTGAGTTTGGGACTATGCCCAGAATCCTTCTTTACGTGATTGGGAATCCAACTCACCAAAGAGACGATGCTCACACCTGACATTTTACTGAGTTGCGAAGGAACGCACCACACAAACACATCTGGTCAAACGTCAAGAGATCGGTCCTTCCTACTTACCGGCTCGATCTTCAGGGCGCTTCGATAGCTCCCGAAAAAGGCAGCCTGGGCTTTGAGGAACGCTCTGGCAACTCCATCTCCTGTGGTCATGGAGACCTTCTTCAACCGGCTTTTCAGGGCGGAGATCTGGGAGAAGAAGGAGGAGGAGGAGAGAAGCAACTTAGAACCGAGGAGAAATTTCCTGACAGTGAGAACAATGAATCAGTGGAACAGAAGTTGCCGCCAAAAGTTGTGAATGCCCCAACACTGGAAGTCTTTAAGAAGTTGTTGGATGGAAATATCGGAACTTATCTAGATAAAATCCAATTACAGGAGGTTTCGCATAATGTAAAGGAAATTTTGGACTAAGAGATTACCGAGGGTGAGATAAAAGAAGCAATTAAGAAGCAATCAAATGGGAAAATGTCAGGTCCGAATGGTTTACCGGCTGAAGTGTATAAAGAGATGGTGGAGGTTGGACAGGGGGTTGGACTAGATGACCTCCAAGGTCCCTTCCAACTCTGCTATTGTATTGTAGTTTTCTATCTGGGAGACCCTCAAGAGGAAAGCATCCAACAATGGCAACAGCATATGAAGAGAATTTATATAAAATGTTTTATAGATGGCGTATGATACCTAAAAGATTAGCAAAAACATTTTAAGGATAAATCAGCTAAATGTTGGAAATGTCACCAATTGCCAGGAAGGCATTATCATATGTGGTGGATGTGTAGGGATGCAAAAAGCTATTGGGTTAAAATACAAACATGGTTAAGAGAAAATGCTACATCAACCCATAGAGTTTAAGCCAGGGATATTTTTTATTGGGTATTCTACCAGAGAAATACAGTAAAGAAGATTCATATTTGATTGTACAAATAATAATAACAACAGCAGCTAGAATTGTATTGGCACAAAACTGGAAAGCAGACAAAATCCCGTCGGAAGGGGAGGTAATAAAGAATGGAATGGAATAGAATAGAATGTAGAATAGAATAGAATAGAATGGAATGAAATAAGGAATGAAGGAAAGAGAATAGAATGGAATGGAATAGAATAGAATGTAGAATAGAATAGAATGGAATGGAATGGAATGGAATAAGGAATGAAGGAAAGAGAATAGAATGGAATAGAATAGAATAGAATGTAGAATAGAATAGAATGGAATAAGGAATGAAGGAAAGAGAATAGAATGGAATAGAATAGAATAGAATGTAGAATAGAATAGAATGGAATGGAATGGAATGGAATAAGGAATGAAGGAAAGAGAATAGAATAGAATAGAAGGTAGAATAGAATAGAATGGAATGGAATGGAATAAGGAATGAAGGAAAGAGACTAGAATGGAATGGAATGGCATACAATAGAATAGAATAGAACAGAATATAGAATAGAATAGAATAGAACAGAATATAGAATAGAATAGAATAGAACAGAATATAGAATAGAATAAAAAATAGAATAGGAATAGGAACAGAACAGAATAGAAAATAGAACAGAGGAAAAAAATAGAATAGGAATAGGGATTAGAATAGATTGGAATTGGAACTGGAAGAGAAGAGAAGAATTTAGAGTGGAATAGAATACAATATAATTCTTTATTGACTAAGTTTGATTGGACACCCAGCTCTCAGTGTACATAAAAAGACCAGATACATTCATCAAGAATCATAAGGTACAGCACTTAATGATAGTCATAGGGTACAAATAAGCAGTCAGGAAACAATCAATATAAATAAATCGTAAGGATACAAGCAGCAAAGTTACAGTCCTGCAGTCATAAGTGGGAGGAGATGGTGCACAGCTCCACCAGAACTGAACGGCCACCACCCTACCCTAACGTCATGGAAGCTGGAGGAGATACAACTTGTTGGAGACCCCGTGCCTATCTTCCCCAAAGCAAAACGTGACTCAAATGGACTTCTTCTCTTTAGGCTAGCATCAAGCAAAGCGGGACGGGGTTGAGTAATGACTTCGCAAGAGACTACGCTAATGGGATTCTGCCCCTTTTCTCATTAGAGCAGACGGGGTCGATCTGCCCCATCAGCCCGGATGCCAACGGTGCCCACCTGTCAACAGGTGCCAGCCTTCACTCCTCCGGCATCCTCAAGGCTCCTCGGAAGCTCCTGCCACCTGTGCTTCAGAAGATGTCTCACTTAACCTTCCTTGCCCTCTTCTTTTCATCCCAGAGGTGTTTAATTGCCTCTGATTCGCGGAGAGCCGCACTTCAGGTGAATGCCGCCTGATGGTCTCATTACCATCGATACAAAAGAACATTCCTTGACAGGAAGCTGAGCAAATCGTGGCTCGCGCCGACTTGGACCAATTCTCAAAAGTGAGCAGAAGGATCCATGCTCCAAGTGTCTGTCTCAGGTTCTCTAAAGCAGGCATCTCCAACCTTGGCAATTTGATGACGTGTGGACTTCCACTCCCAGAATTCTTCAGCCACTGCATGTCGGCTGAGGAATTCTGGGAGAGAGAAGAAAGAAAGAGGAAAGGAGAGGAAGGAGGGAAGGGATAGAAAGAGAAGCCGGCTGAGGAATTCTGGGAGTTAGAAAAACAGAGTTGGGGGAATACCATCCCGAAAATACACCACCAGTTGAAGAGTTGAGAGATAACCACAACAACAGAAAAGGAGAGGGGGAGAGGAGGAGAGAGGAAAGGAGAGAGAAGAAAGAAAGAGGAAAGGAGAGGAAGGAGGGAAGGGATAGAAAGAGAAGCCGGCTGAGGAATTCTGGGAGTTAGAAAAACAGAGTTGGGGGAATACCACCCCGAAAATGCACCAGTTGAAGAGTTGAGGAGAGATAACCACAACAACAGAAAAGGAGAGGGAGAGAGGAGGAGAGAGGAAAGGAGAGAGAAGAAAGAAAGAGGAAAGGAGAGGAAGGAGGGAAGGGATAGAAAGAGAAGCTGGCTGAGGAATTCTGGGAGTTAGAAAAACAGAGTTGGGGGAATACCATCCCGAAAATGCACCAGTTGAAGAGTTGAGAAGAGATAACCACAACAACAGAGGGAGAGAGGAGGAGGAGAGAGGAAAGGGGAGAGAAGCAAGGAAGAAGAAAGGAGATGAAGGAGGGAAGGGATAGAAAGAGAAGGAGGGAGGATAGGAGGGAGAAGAGGAAGAGAGGAGTAAGGGAGAGGCAAGGGAAGAAGGAAAGGGAAAGGAGAGGAGGAAGGAAGAAAATAGAGAAGGAAGGGAGAATGAAAAGAAAAGGAAGTCTCAGAAGGTGATAGTACCAAATAGATATATGGGCATGGTAAGCAAAACAGCTCACCATGTATGTTTTAACCTTTTACACAGAAAGACAAATATGTAAAAGTAAGAACAATAGCTACTGTGAATGCATATATATATATATATATATATATATATATATATATATATATATATATATGTTAAATGTTTTTTTAAAGGAATGATTAATAATTAATTAAGAGACCAGGATGGATCCATTTCGGACTTCTTAGTCCTCGTCAGCTGGCCATACTTTCCTACAGGGATTTGAACTGGTGCTCTCCAGCATTCGAAGCAGGCTTCTCTATGCCTTGAGCTAACCAGCTTCCCTGATTACATCATCCTTTCCACAGGACTTTATAGATGAAGATACTATGTTACAGCTTCCTGCTAGGCCTGTTCAAGGGAGGAGACAAACTTGTCATCCTTCTCTGTCTTTCGACTCCTCTTTGAGATCATCCAGACAGAGACCTATTAAATTTCTGCTGTCTTTTTAGATATGTGTTAAATGTTTTTTTAAAGGAATGATTAATAATTAATTAAGAGACCAGGATGGATCCATTTCGGACTTCTTAGTCCTCGTCAGCTGGCCATACTTTCCTACAGGGATTTGAACTGGTGCTCTCCAGCATTCGAAGCAGGCTTCTCTATGCCTTGAGCTAACCAGCTTCCCTGATTACATCATCCTTTCCACAGGACTTTATAGATGAAGATACTATGTTACAGCTTCCTGCTAGGCCTGTTCAAGGGAGGAGACAAACTTGTCATCCTTCTCTGTCTTTCGACTCCTCTTTGAGATCATCCAGACAGAGACCTATTAAATTTCTGCTGTCTTTTTAGATATGTGTTAAATGTTTTTTTAAAGGAATGATTAATAATTAATTAAGAGACCAGGATGGATCCATTTCGGACTTCTTAGTCCTCGTCAGCTGGCCATACTTTCCTACAGGGATTTGAACTGGTGCTCTCCAGCATTCGAAGCAGGCTTCTCTATGCCTTGAGCTAACCAGCTTCCCTGATTACATCATCCTTTCCACAGGACTTTATAGATGAAGATACTATGTTACAGCTTCCTGCTAGGCCTGTTCAAGGGAGGAGACAAACTTGTCATCCTTCTCTGTCTTTCGACTCCTCTTTGAGATCATCCAGACAGAGACCTATTAAATTTCTGCTGTCTTTTTAGATATGTGTTAAATGTTTTTTTAAAGGAATGATTAATAATTAATTAAGAGACCAGGATGGATCCATTTCGGACTTCTTAGTCCTCGTCAGCTGGCCATACTTTCCTACAGGGATTTGAACTGGTGCTCTCCAGCATTCGAAGCAGGCTTCTCTATGCCTTGAGCTAACCAGCTTCCCTGATTACATCATCCTTTCCACAGGACTTTATAGATGAAGATACTATGTTACAGCTTCCTGCTAGGCCTGTTCAAGGGAGGAGACAAACTTGTCATCCTTCTCTGTCTTTCGACTCCTCTTTGAGATCATCCAGACAGAGACCTATTAAATTTCTGCTGTCTTTTTAGATATGTGTTAAATGTTTTTTTAAAGGAATGATTAATAATTAATTAAGAGACCAGGATGGATCCATTTCGGACTTCTTAGTCCTCGTCAGCTGGCCATACTTTCCTACAGGGATTTGAACTGGTGCTCTCCAGCATTCGAAGCAGGCTTCTCTATGCCTTGAGCTAACCAGCTTCCCTGATTACATCATCCTTTCCACAGGACTTTATAGATGAAGATACTATGTTACAGCTTCCTGCTAGGCCTGTTCAAGGGAGGAGACAAACTTGTCATCCTTCTCTGTCTTTCGACTCCTCTTTGAGATCATCCAGACAGGTCTCTGTCTGGATGATCTCAAAGAGGAGTCGAAAGACAGAGAAGGATGACAAGTTTGTCTCCTCCCTTGAACAGGCCTAGCAGGAAGCTGTAACATAGTATCTTCATCTATAAAGTCCTGTGGAAAGGATGATGTAATCAGGGAAGCTGGTTAGCTCAAGGCATAGAGAAGCCTGCTTCGAATGCTGGAGAGCACCAGTTCAAATCCCTGTAGGAAAGTATGGCCAGCTGACGAGGACTAAGAAGTCCGAAATGGATCCATCCTGGTCTCTTAATTAATTATTAATCATTCCTTTAAAAAAACATTTAACACATATCTAAAAAGACAGCAGAAATTTAATAGGTCTCTGTCTGGATGATCTCAAAGAGGAGTCGAAAGACAGAGAAGGATGACAAGTTTGTCTCCTCCCTTGAACAGGCCTAGCAGGAAGCTGTAACATAGTATCTTCATCTATAAAGTCCTGTGGAAAGGATGATGTAATCAGGGAAGCTGGTTAGCTCAAGGCATAGAGAAGCCTGCTTCGAATGCTGGAGAGCACCAGTTCAAATCCCTGTAGGAAAGTATGGCCAGCTGACGAGGACTAAGAAGTCCGAAATGGATCCATCCTGGTCTCTTAATTAATTATTAATCATTCCTTTAAAAAAACATTTAACACATATCTAAAAAGACAGCAGAAATTTAATAGGTCTCTGTCTGGATGATCTCAAAGAGGAGTCGAAAGACAGAGAAGGATGACAAGTTTGTCTCCTCCCTTGAACAGGCCTAGCAGGAAGCTGTAACATAGTATCTTCATCTATAAAGTCCTGTGGAAAGGATGATGTAATCAGGGAAGCTGGTTAGCTCAAGGCATAGAGAAGCCTGCTTCGAATGCTGGAGAGCACCAGTTCAAATCCCTGTAGGAAAGTATGGCCAGCTGACGAGGACTAAGAAGTCCGAAATGGATCCATCCTGGTCTCTTAATTAATTATTAATCATTCCTTTAAAAAAACATTTAACACATATCTAAAAAGACAGCAGAAATTTAATAGGTCTCTGTCTGGATGATCTCAAAGAGGAGTCGAAAGACAGAGAAGGATGACAAGTTTGTCTCCTCCCTTGAACAGGCCTAGCAGGAAGCTGTAACATAGTATCTTCATCTATAAAGTCCTGTGGAAAGGATGATGTAATCAGGGAAGCTGGTTAGCTCAAGGCATAGAGAAGCCTGCTTCGAATGCTGGAGAGCACCAGTTCAAATCCCTGTAGGAAAGTATGGCCAGCTGACGAGGACTAAGAAGTCCGAAATGGATCCATCCTGGTCTCTTAATTAATTATTAATCATTCCTTTAAAAAAACATTTAACACATATCTAAAAAGACAGCAGAAATTTAATAGGTCTCTGTCTGGATGATCTCAAAGAGGAGTCGAAAGACAGAGAAGGATGACAAGTTTGTCTCCTCCCTTGAACAGGCCTAGCAGGAAGCTGTAACATAGTATCTTCATCTATAAAGTCCTGTGGAAAGGATGATGTAATCAGGGAAGCTGGTTAGCTCAAGGCATAGAGAAGCCTGCTTCGAATGCTGGAGAGCACCAGTTCAAATCCCTGTAGGAAAGTATGGCCAGCTGACGAGGACTAAGAAGTCCGAAATGGATCCATCCTGGTCTCTTAATTAATTATTAATCATTCCTTTAAAAAAACATTTAACACATATCTAAAAAGACAGCAGAAATTTAATAGGTCTCTGTCTGGATGATCTCAAAGAGGAGTCGAAAGACAGAGAAGGATGACAAGTTTGTCTCCTCCCTTGAACAGGCCTAGCAGGAAGCTGTAACATAGTATCTTCATATATATATATATATATATATATATATATATATATATATATGAATAAAAATAAAAACTTAATAAAGGAAAAGAATAACAGAGTTGGAAGGGACCTTGGAGGTCTTCTAGTCCAACCCCCTGCTTAGGCAGGAAACCCTACACCACTTCAGACAAATGGCTGTCCAACATCTTGAAAACTTCCAGTGTTGGAGCATTCACAACTTCTGGAGGCAAGGAGGAACAGCTGGGGCTTGTACCAGATGCGCCTACCGCCCAGAGCAGATAGGAGAGGTGAACAACGAAGGACAAGGAGCCGGCTCGGGAAGCAAAACAAATGTGGGTGCTGACTGGCCCCTTCCCTGGCTGGGGAATAAATAGAAGGAAAGGGGAATGGTGGTCGTAGGAGACAACAGTTCGTACTTCTGAAGATTTTGCTCATGGTGTTTCCTGTAACAAAGACTGCCTTGCCAGAGCTGAGATCTGCCTAGTTTGAACTGAGTTAATTTGCAGCCTCCCAGCCTTGCATTTATCATAAAGAGTTGATAAGGACTATTGTTTCAAACTCCGGAAACCCAAAGAGCAGATGGCCGGTGCACACATGCCTGTTTTTTGGCTGTTTTTCAGGCTGTTTTCAGGCCATTTTCTGGGCTGTTTTCGAACTGTTTTTTCAGGGGGGTTTCTGGACCGTTTTTGGGTGTTTTTCAGGATGTTTTCCAGAATGTTTTTCAGGCTGTTTCTGGGCTGTTTTCCATGCCTTTTTCCAGGCCATTTTGGGGGCATTTTTCAGGATGTTTTGGGGGTGATTTCCAGGCTGTTTTCTGGGCCATTTTTTGGCCATTTTCTGCGTCATGTTTGGGGAATTCTTTAGTATGTTTTTGAACCATTTTCAGGCCATTTTTCAGGCCGTTTTGTGGCCCATTTTCTGGGCTGGTTTTGGGGTATTTTTCAGGACATTTTCAAGAACATTTTCTAGTCAGTTTTTCAAGCTGTTTTCTGGACCATTATTTGGGCTTTTTTCAGGCTGTTTCCTGAGCCGTTTTGGGGTGTTTTTCAAGTTTTTTTCCGGGCTGTTTTGGGGGCATTTTTCAGGATTTTAGGGGGTGTTTTTCACGATGTTTTCCAGGCTGTTTTCTGAGCCATTTTTGGCCATTTTCTGGGTCATTTTTGGGGAATTCTTTAGGATGCTTTTGAACCATTTTCTGGCCCGTTTTTCAGACTGTTTTGTGGCCCATTTTCTGGGCTGGTTTTGGGGTATTTTTCAGGACGTTTTCAAGAACATTATCTAGACAGTCTTTCAAGCTGTTTTCTGGACCATTATTTGGGCTTTTTTCAGGCTTTTTTCTGGGCCGTTTTGGGGTGTTTTTCAGGATGTTTTCCAGAATGTTTTTCAGGCTGTTTGGGGGCCATTTTCTGGGCTGTTTCCCAGGCCATTTTGGGTGCATTTTTCAGGATTTTGGGGGGGGGGTGTTTTTCAGGATGTTTTCAAGGATGTTTTTTGGACCATTTTCTGGGCATTTTCTGGGTCATGTTTGGGGAATTCTTTAGGATGTTTTAAAACAGTTTTCTGGCCCATTTTTCAGACTGTTTTGTGGCCCATTTTCTGGGCTGGTTTTGGGGTATTTTTCAGGACATTTTCCAGAACATTTTCTAGGCAGTTTTTCAAGCTGTTTTCTGGGCCATTGTTTGAGTTGTTTTCAGGCTGTTTTCTGGTGCTCTGGCACCTGGGAAGACCAACAGGTCAGTCAGTGCATCTGTGCGCAGTGGAAACCAGAAAAGCAGCTGGCGACAGTGCACGTGCCCACAGAGAGGGCTCTGCGTGCCACTTCTGACACACGTGCCATAGGTTCGCCATCACGGTTCTACACTCTTGGGAAAGTTATCCACAAGTCCTCGTCTTCAGCAGCTTCCCGTTGCAAGATGGCACGGTTCCCTACGGCCACCCTACCCTCTAACGTGGACGAGAGCTTCCCTAAGGAAGGAGCAAGCGTCTTCCCAGAGGCGTCGCAGAGACGCATAACCCAATCCTGGTTGTGCGTGCGTGTGTCTAAAGCACATTTCTATACTCTTGGCAGTTCAGGGAGGAAAGGTCAGGCTTAAGCTATCACCATGCTTCAAAATACAATCTGTGCAGTGCGGCATAATGAAATGGTTCAGCGAAGGTGCGAGAGGAATTTCTTTTAATTAGATCCATGGCTTTGGAGTTGTCAACATGAATAAAAGCAAGGAAAAACACCGGATTTGCAAAACACGGGTATCAAAAGAAGAAGGCTGGGGGAATGGGGAGAAACCAAGGCAAGCGTGTTTTAAAAATGGAGTCGAACACCACCTGCATTTTCTTTTTAATTTAAAAAAACAACACCACAAACTTGGTGCTCAGGTGCTCCGCTCAAGAAATTAAAAAACAAACAAACCCACAAGGCATGGGGAGAAAGCAAACCTCTTGGATGGGGTCCTTCTCCAAGGAAGACGACCGCCAAACCAGCGAGAAGAGAAAAAGATGCTTCGGAAAGCAGAAACAATGATCGTAAGCCAATTAGGTGTATTTTTTCTCACAAGATGGGACGGACGTAGGTTTTGATGAGCTGGAATAATGCCATCTTGGAAGAGGCCGGTGGCGGCCCTGACATCGTTCTACCAATAAAGTTCCACCTTGGTGAACCTCCTGTCAAAAAAAAAAAAAACCCTCCCCAAAGGGCAGCCAGGCAGGGGACCTTCAGACGCTGCCCACTCAAGCTGGATTCCTCTTGAGGATTTAGTGCAAACATTGATCAAGGCAGGAGAAAGTAACAGCAATGGGAGAAGAATCCCCAACAGAAAAAAGCCGATCTTTTCCTAGGGACACACCAATCAGTCATCTGGAGGGGAGATTTAACAAAATAACAGAATATCAGAGTTGGAAGGGACCTTGTGGGTCATCTAGTCCAACCCCCAAGCCCAAGCAGGGGACCCTACACCATTTCTGACAGAGGGCAGTCCAGCCTCTTCTTGAAAGCTTCCAGGGATGAAGCTCCCACAACTTCTGAAGGCAACTTCTGCTCCATTGAATATAGAATACCAGAGTTGGAAGGAGCCTTCTAGGTCATCTAGTCCAACAACAGAGGTGGAAGGGACCTTGTAGAACATCTAGTCCAACCCCCTCCATTTAAGCAGGAGACCCTACACCATTTCTGACAAATGGTAGTCCAGTCTCTTCTTCAAAGCCTCCAGTGATGACGTTCCCACAACTTCTGAGGGAAACTTCTGTTCCATGGGTGGATTGTTCTCACTGTCAGAAAATTCCTCCTTATTTCTAGGTTGAATCAATCAGTCAGAATAGAGTTGGGAGGAACCCTGTAGGCCATCTAGTCCAACCCCCCCCCCCAAGCAGGAGACCCTAAACGATTTCTGACAGAGGGCTCTCCACTCTCTTCTTGAAAGCCTCCAATGATGAAGCTCCCACAACTTCCAAAGGCAACTTCTGTTCCTTGGGTTGATTGTTCTCACTGTCAGAAAGTTCCTCCTTATTTCTAGGTTGAATCTCTCCTTGGTCAGTTTCCATCCATTCTTCCTTGTTTGTCCTTCAGGTGCTTTGGAAAATAGCTTGAGCCCCCTCCTCTCTGTGGCAGCCCCTCAAATATTGGAAGACTGTTATGTCTCCCCTGGTCCTTCTCTTCTGTTCCATGGGTTGATTGTTCTCACTGGCAGAAAATTCCTCCTTATTTCCAGGTTGAATCTCTCCTTGGTCAGTTTCCATGTTATTCCTTGTCTGGCCTTTAGGTGCTTTGGAGAATAGCTTGACCCCCCCTCCTCTCTGTGAGATTTGAGGGGTCAGTCCTAACTACACCCCGTTTGGAGAAGCTGCGGGGGTCTATTTTATAACTTTGAGATTTAGAAGCCACTATTTTTGTTCTCCTGAGCTGTTAATGGGTGATATTTTAATTTTACGCATGGTGTTTGCTCTCTAATTGCTAAAGGCTGTGTATTAACACTAGGATAAGTAATGGTGACCTGACTAGAATAGAGGTAGAAATAGGGGAAATATTAGCATTTATGATTTTTAATTAATAGAATATAAGCAATAATCAGATGGAAAGATTAGAGGTTAAATGATCGTATTACTATGTATGCTTAAATAATATTGCCATTGGCATTAAAATGTACACGTATGTTAATACTAGGATAATATACGTTTGATTAAAGCAGTGCTTCTCAAATAGTGGGGCGCGCCCCCCAGGGGGGGCGCGAGGCTCCGTAAAGGGGGGCGCGTTTGACCTCGGCAAACATTGTCATAACAAGCCAAGCCCCGTGTTTATGTCTCTGTATCCAGTCAGATGCTGACAAGGACCTTCTCCTGTGAAACATAACGCTGCCCCAATTAATCAAACTTGCTAAAGAAATCGGGCTACCGCTACTGACATTTGCATCGATAGTGAGCATTAAGCCAGTACATGTGACTGCGCATGCTCCTCCCTTTCGAGGAGAACAGACCCGATTGGATAGACATGATGCTCTATCCTGATTAGCCAAACCCGCCCGTGTGATTTTTAGACCCGGATGATACTATTTACAGCCGCGCGGGGGGCGCGAAATATTTTCTTCTTCCTAGGGGGGCATGACAGAAAATAATTGAGAAGCACTGGATTAATGTAACATTAATCAAGGGCTCAGGGGCTAAGACGCTGAGCTTGTCGATTAGAAGGTCGGCAGTTCGGCGGTTCGAATCCCTAGCACCACATAACGGAGCGAGCTCCCCTGACTTGTCCCAGCTTCTGCCAACCTAGCAGTTTGAAAGCAGGTTAAAAATGCAAGTAGGAAAATAGGAACCCTTTTTGCGGAACAGCGTTCCGTGCGCCTTCGGCGTTGAGTCATGCCGGCCACCTGACCACGGAGATGTCTTCGGACAGCGCTGGCTCTTCGGCTTTGAGCACTGCCCTCTAGAGTTGGGAATGGTAGCACATCTGTGCGAGGGGAACCTTTACCTTTTTATGTGTGCTGAAATAATATTACCATTGCCATTAAAATGGCATGCTGAAATATTGAATAACTACTTTAAAACAAGCATGTATATTAAGACTAGGATTATAGGCGTTTGATTAATGTAACAAATATTATTAATACTATTATTGCTGCTTGTAGAAAAATGGATTAAGCCCAGAGGCCTCACTGTTCGTGTCTAGATATTGATGTATATTTAAAAATAAAAATCCAGTAAAACTTAAAACAAAAAAGACCCTGGATGGGTCTTGGGGTTTTTTTGCTTTTAAACCTGCTGGTTGGTGCTATTTTACTGTCCACTCTGGAATACTTGCTGGTTTTAATTTATTTATTTTATTTTATTTTATTAAATTTATACCCCGCCCTTCTCCAAAAGAACCCAATTTTTGCTAGCCTCCTCCTTCTCCTTCCCATCTCATGCCTGGTGGTTGTAATGACTATCTGCTGACCCAGAGGTGACTCTCCAGTGGCAGGGACCATCAAAGGTTGTGCTCTGACCTAGGATTCCCAAGATCATGAAGCCAACTCCTTGTCCCGATGAAACCCCTTTTGTTTAGGTTCAAGGGAATTCCTCTCCAGCATAGTCCCGGCCGGCCGTCTTTCAAGAGATTTCACAACTACAGGCCTTGATCAGGCTTTATGGAGAGCGGCCAGGCCGATATCTTCTAAACTCCAAGCTGTAGCAGCAATTCCTTGGCAAGAAGTCAGGAGCAGACCTTCACCCGAATGAATTGAACTCATTGTCTCCTGCAAACTCCACTCCCCAGTTGCTCCTCTTTTATTCCCTGTCAGAGGGGCCATTCACCGTCCACCTGTGGCTTTACTCCCAAGTTGGCCCTTGTACTTTAGCTCTTCCTTTCTCTGCACAGCTCTGCGCATGCGCACATCGGGAAAGGGCTTCAGCTGTTCTTCTGCCCCACTGATGTCTGACTCTGAAGGCAGCTGATAACCGTCGGATGGCCCTGGCCCCCTCTCTGCCTCTGACACAGAGCCCTCCTCAGAGCCTTCCCCAGACTCTAGGTCTGGCCCAGGTTCCTCCCCAACCTCCTCACTGTCTGAGTCTTCCACCAGCTCCGCTGGCTGGTGGTGGGCCACAACAGGTTGAAGGGTGAGCCCTTCCTTCATCCAATCCTGGCAAACTACTTTTACCAACCCCAGCTGATGGATGTCCCTGTGGGGAGAGGGTGCGGTTTTATAAATTAAAATAATAATAATTATTATTATTATTATGTGAACCTCACCATCTTACACATGCCAAGAACTAAGGACTCATTCAACGTTTACATGAGTTGAGTGCAAAATTTTGTTTAGTGGCCCTCTGTTTAGGACAGGGGTCGGCAACCTTAAATACTCAAAGAGCCACAAAGATCCTAACCGGAAGCCCCTCTGTTCAATTCTGGAGCCGACCGGAAGTCCGGTTCCCCCACCATAGAGTCTCCTCCTAGCAATGGCATCCTTTTTCCTCTACCTGTCCTAAGAGATAGTCCTATCAATTGTGGAGCCGACTGGAGACAGGGAGCCACAGCAGAGGGATGAAAGAGCCACATGCGGCTTGAGAGCCACAGATTGCTGGCCCTTGGTTTAGGAGAACTGTTAGAAGATCCTTCGAGCATACGAGACAAAGAACCAGGAAGTAATATAGGTTTACTCACTACATCATTGGGGAGGCTTTGTAGATCATCGAAAGGGGTTTCCAGTGTGTTGGTGTCCACGTTTAGGATGACCACATCATCCAGAGAAATATTTCTAACTTTCTGAAAATGAAACGGGGAGAAGGAAGTCATTATTTATGCCCAAACCTACAGAGATTTCCCACAGATGTTCTTCAGCGATTTCCCAAATTCAGTCGTCTCCAATTTTCCCTGTGAATCTTCTCGTCCCCACACCCACATATGAATCTTTCCGAATCCACCTGACTTGGGGATTCCTATCTTAAAGTTTAGTTAGTTATACATGTGTTTTTTTAAATTCTGAATAAGCAACTAAGTGGTTTTCTTTCTTCTAATCATGTCATCTGCACCTCTATAATTATCTGGTGTGGCTCTCCAACCCAACAAGACAGACACAGACTTCAGAGGAGAATCAGAACTGCAGAAGAAACTGTTGGGATAATTATCCTGATGTTGGGTTGACAATATATATATAAACCAGGATTATTAAAGGGTATATGTATCTTTAAAGACTATGCGGAATCTGATTGGCTGTGCTTCCCAGCTCAATCATAAAAGGCAGCTGGAAACATAGTTCATCCCTTTTTGCCTTCCTTTGCTTCTTGATTGCTACTGAGGAAGGAGCTGAAACTGAAGATGGAAGAAGAATCATTGTTTTGACTGACTGTGTTTTTGGTGAAGGACTGTTTATTATTGGAGGAGTTAGTATCACTGTTTGGAAGAAGTATTTTAGTTACATCAAGAGTAAAGACTATTTATTTTTCTACTATCAGTGTTTGAGAGATCTTGTGTGGTTTAAGCAACCTATCTCTTGCTGTCTGGTGTATTGCACTATTCTGCCTGTTTATTTCCCAACGGGGGTGTTTTACCCCTAACAGAAACCATGGCGGGATGCTGGTGTTCTGGGAAGGAGGAAGAGTGAGGATTAAAACAATTGCTGAGGCGGAAGCCTTTCTTAAAAAATATTCCTCTGCCCTGGGGGAAGATCCAGGGGGGACGGAGGGGGACACGGCCCCGCCCGCTGGGGGCCAGGGAGGAGAGAAAGAAGATACAATAGCCATGAGACTTAGATCGAAAAAATAACTTTGCCTTGATTTTTCTGAACAATTTTGCATAATATCTGGATTTTTTGTAAATGTCTGACAGCATGGAACTGAGAATTTAGGTATATGTACTTGCTTTTACCTTGTAGTGTTATGAAAAATGTTTTTTTTTTGTTATCTTTTTATTGTGTATTTTGAGGTCTCGGAAGGGCCGACGACTCTGACGTGAATGCTTTCAAAATTTCTTTGTATCCCTTACCCCACCCTATAGAAAAATGTAAAACCAATAAAACTTTTTCAAAAAAAAAAAAAAAAAAAAGAAACCATGGCTACCAGCCTGCCTTCCATGGAAGACCTGTGCACTGCAGGAGTCAAAAAGAGGTCTGGGAAAATATCTACGGACCCCTCGCATCCTGGATATAAATTGTTTCAACTCCTACCCTCAAAATGACGCTATAGGGCACTGCACACCAGAACAATGAGACATAAGAACAGTTTTTCCCCAAACGCCATCACTCTGGTAAACAAATCATTCCTTCACCACAGTCAAACTATTCATTCAGGCTTTGTTATATGTCTTTACTGAATGGCAAAGTTGTGAGGACGTCTCAAACATTGAACATGGGACGTTATCTAACAAAATGAAATCCAAGGGTGAAAAAAGGAAGGTCCTACATTTAGGCAATGCACAGGTACGGTACAGGTGGTACCTTGCTCAATAGCAGTAACTGTGAGAGGGATCTTGGAGTCCTAGTGGACAACCACTTAGATAGGAGCCAGCCGTGGGCAGCAGCTGCCATAAAAGCCAACACAGTTCTAGGCTGCATCAACAGAGGGATGGAATCAAGATCACGTGAAGTGTTGATACCACTTTATAAGGCCTTGGTAAGGCCACACTTGGAATACAGCATCCAGTTTTGGTCACCACGATGTAAAAAAGATGTGGAGAGAAGAGCAACCAAGAGGATGAGGGGACTGGAGGCTAAAACATATGAAAAAAGGTTGCAGGAACTGAGTATGTCTAGTTTAATGAAAAGAAGGACTAGGGGAGACATGATAGCAGCTTTCTAATATCTCAGGGGCTGCTACAGAGAAGAGGGAGTCAAGCTATTCTCCAAAGCATCTGAAGGCAGGAGAAGAAGCAATGGGTGGAAACTAATCAAGGAGAGAATCAACTCAGAACTGAGGGGAAATTTCCTGACAGTGAGAACAATTAATTAGTGGAACAACTTGCCTCCAGAAGTTGTAAATGCTCCAACACTGGATTTTTTTACAAAGATGTTGGACAGCCATTTCTCTGAAGTGGTGTAGGGCTTCCTGCCTAGGCAGGGGTTGGACTAGAAGACCTCCAAGATCCCTTCTATTCTATTCTAATTTCTATATTATCTTCTATTACCTTCTATTCTATTATATTCTTTATATTATCTTCTATTCTATTCTAATTTCTATATTATATTCTATTCTATTCTAATTTCTATATTATATTCTATTCTATTCTATTCTATTCTATTCTATATTAACTTCTATTCTAATTTCTCTCTTCTCTTCTCTTCTCTTCTCTTCTCTTCTCTTCTCTTCTCTTCTCTTCTCTTTTCTCTTCTCTTCTCTTCTATAATTAAGACCTCAAGTGCTATTAGGTCGTTTGTGGATCATCAACAAGCTAAATTTAACAACTAAAATAATAATCTCGCCTCTTGAATGGTTCCCCAAAAGTCTCTGCTGCGAAGAAGACCCAGTGTGTCATTTGAGGTGTCAGACTTTATGCCGTTTGGAGGGTAAGGGCGAATCTGAAATAAACCCATCGCTCTTGGCTAAGGAATTTCTTCCAGACTTCAGCCTGACTTCACTCCACGGCTGGATTGAAATCAATGTCCACTTCGTCTCTCTTAAAGGAGATAACTGCTCCTTCAAATTGACACCGGCGATGTATCTTCTTGGACAAAGTGATAAAACATGTCCTTGATTCTCAGCGACATCAATGAGGACTCGTCCCCCTTGGCAGGGAAAAAAAAAAAAGGTGGCACCCTCAATTAATCAACCCAACGAGAGTGGATCGACTCTTCCTATTCTGCAGCCCTTTCCAGTTTGCAGAAGGCTTTGAAGGAAAAGCAAAAAAAGTCATCTGTAAATCATTGAGCAGTTTGGCACCTCTTCCGCCAGCGTCTTAAGACGTATTTATTCCAACAAGCCGGCCTAGCATAGCCCCCCGTTTCTGACTTTTCTCAGGGTTTTAAATGGGTTTTTTAGCACGGGACTTAATTTAATTGTTTTTAATAATGTATTTTGTCATTTTGTTATGGTTTTTTAATAATGCCTGTGCGCCGCCCTGGGTCCTTACAAGGAGAAGTGCGGGGTATAAATTTGAAAAATAAAAATAAAAATAATAATAAATGTTTTAAAACCAATAAAATTCTATTTTTTTAAAAAAAAATGCAAATCCTTTTTCTGAGGACCACCAACATTTTCTCGCGGACCCCCAGTGGGTGACGGCCGATCTGAACAGTTTCAAATGCAAACCGGTGCGAACGGAAAACTGGTTTCGGCTTCCCCAAAGAGAGGGAGGAAGGATCAGGGCGAGATGCTCTTGATGCTCTTATCTGCTCTGCAATTTATCAGAGTTTATCCCTCGGTTTCCGGAATTTGAGTGGCTATTTTTGTGCCGTTAAAAAAAGAAGTCTTCCATTATTCATATGGCAGAAATCCCACCCGCCCACCCCCCTCTGTCTCATGCGCCGTGCCTGACCAACTTCCCAGTGCCTTTGAAGTTGCATTAGAGATGGCTAAATAGAAATCGTAAGCGGAATGAATGATTAGGTGATAACAGAGAACTTGGGAAGAAAGGAATGGGGGGAAAATTCCACTTTTGGGTACTGGGAGCAGCAGTGAAAAAAGCAAACTCATTGCTAGGGATCCTTAGGAAGGGGATAGAAAATAAGTCAGCAAGTGTCATTTTGCCTCTTCATCAATCTATGGTGAGGCCCCATCTGGAGTATTGTGTCCAGTTCTGGTCACCATACCTTCAGAAGGAGATTATGGAAATGGAAAAGGGGCAGAGGAGGGCAACCAGAAGGATTAAGGGGGCTGGAACCCCTTCCTTACCATCGGAAGCTGCAACGGCTGGGCTTCTTCACTCTAGAACGACGGCGCCTGAGAGGTGACCTGATTGAAGTCTATCAAATCATGCACGGTGTGGACAAAGTCGAAAAGGGAAAACTGTTTTCTCTATCGCACAACCCTAGAACTAGGGGGCACTCCATGAAACTTTTGGAAGCTAGACCTCAAACAAATAAGAGGAAGGACTTTTTCACCCAGAGGATCCCTGGTCTATGGAACTCCCTGCCGGAAGAAGTGGTGACAGCTGTCAGCCTCGACACCTTTAATAAAGGATGAGAGGAGTTCATGGAGAACAAGGGTATCCATGGCTATCATGATGGATGCCTAAGGACACCCTCCGGGTTGGAGAGAGAGGCAGGATGTCTCTCAATGCCATTTGCAGGGAATCACAAGCAGGTGAAGACATCTGCTTGGGAAGACCCTGAAGCAAATGGGGAGCCACTGTGTGAGACAGGCTGGACTGGATGGACTGTGGCCTGTTCCAGCAAGGCTGTTCTTAGGTTCTTATGGGGTGGCTTTCTAAAACAGACACAGGTCTTTGAATAAACAAGCCCCCTTCCAAATTAATTTCATGTCAGTGGAGAGTTTTCCGGTCATAGCAAATTAAACCCAACAAGCTATGGATAGGTTTGATATTTTAACTCTATTCGATATTTGAACGCATAGTCTATCTGCATCATAAGCTAAATCCGACATTTCAATAGAATAACAGAGTTGGAAGGGACCTTGGAGGGCTTTTAATCCAGGGGTCCCCAACCTTTCGGACCTCAGGGACTGCTAAGTTCATCACTTTTAAATCCCGCGGACCACTAATAGAATCTGGCTAATGACCGGCTGGGTGAGTGTGGCTAGGTGGTCATGTGACTGGGTGGGCGTGGCCAACTCGATGTCACTCACCTCGAGGGGCGCCTCGCCAGCCTCTCCTCACCCCTCCCCTCCCAGCCCCTCCTCACCTGCCTGCCTGGGCTCCTTAGGGCCCCGACAGGAAGACCGAGGCTCAACAGAAGCACCTCACTGAGGACTAGGAGCATGGGCTTCCCAAGCAGAAGGAAGACCAACAGGAGTGGGCAAGGCCAGGTGCCGCTGCCTGGAGGCTCAGGGGGCTGAGATGGTCAGCCACTTCTGGCCAGGAGGCAGTCCCACTGGAACGAGACCCTCCGGCTCTTGGCCACCAGTGGCGCTTCCCTCCAGCCTTCGCCCAAATCCCCCCACCAGGAGGCCGAAGGAGACTCCAAGTGGGAATTTCTGCCCCCCATAAAAAGACCCCCGAAGGGGGAGACTCTCTGCAGCAACACAAGCGTCCCATGCACGTATCTGTCCCAGGGGCCGTAGGTTGAGGACCCCCTGATTGAGTGCCCACCCCCAGTGGGTGACCGCTGTTCTTATCCGACCCCCGGCTCAAGCATGAAATCCATGAAAGCATGAAAGCTGTCCAACATCTTCTTAAAAACTTCCATCGTTGGGGCGTTCACAACTTTTGGAGGCAAGTCGTTCCACTGATTAATTGTTCTCACTGTCAGGAAATCTCTCTTTAGTTACAGTTGGCTTCCCTTCTTGATTAGTTTCCACCCGTAGCTTCTTGTCTGGCTTTCAGGTGCCTTGGAGAATAGCTTGACACCCTCTTATTTGTGGCAACCCCTGAGATATTGGAAGACTGCTATCCTGTCTCCCCTGGTCCTTCTTTTCATTAAAGTAAATAATAATACAATAGCAGAGTTGGAAGGGACCTTGGAGGTCATCTAGTCCAACTCCCTGCCTAGGCAGGAAGCCCTATACCGTTTCAGACAAATGGCTCTCCAACATCTTCTTGAAGACTTGCAGTGTTGGGGCATTCACAACTTCTGGAGGCAACTTCTGTTCCACTGGTTAATTGTTCTCACTGTCAGGAAATTTCTCCTCAGTTCTAAGTTGCTTCTCTCCTTGATTAATTTCCACCCATTGATTCTTCTTCTACCCTCAGGTGCCTTGGAGAATAGCTTGACTCCCTCTTCTTTGGGGCAGCCCCTGAGATATTGGAAGACGGCTATCCTGTCTCCCCTGGTCCTTCTTTTCATTAAACTAGACCATATCCAGTTCCTGCAACCGTTCTTCCTATGTTTTAGGCTCCAGTCCCCTCATCCTCTTGGTTGCTCTTCTCTGCACTCTTTCTAGAGTCTCCACATCTTTTCTACATCGTGGCGACCAAAACTGAACGCCGTATTCCAAGTATGGCCTCATCAAGGCCTTATAAAGTGGTATTAACCCTTCACGTGATCCTGATTATTTAGTTTAGTGTGTTTTATGCCACACTTCCAACCCCGTTTCCAGGCTGGGTAGACCAAACAGACTTACCTCTATGAGGCTTAAATGAATTCCTATGAGGTAGGGCATCGGAGCGCTGGAAGGAAAGAGAAAAGAAAAAAAATGGGTTGAAGTTGAGGACGACAGAAATGAGAGTATTAGAAACTAGAGTCAGTTTGACCATGAAGATATGGCCGGGGCTCGCTTTACGTCTATGCAGAATTCGTTGTAAATTTTGTTGTCAACAGTACAATGGCAATAAAGATTATTATTATTATTAATTCACTTGATTCTCACAATTTGCAATTAACAATTTACTCTACTCTATTCTACATTAATCTATTAATTCCTATTCCATTCTATTCCATTCCATTCTCTTCTAACCTATCCTATCCTATCCTATCCTATCCTATCCATTCCATTCCATCCCATCCCATCCCATCCCATCCCATCCTATCCATCTCTATTCTATTCTATTCTATTCTATTCTATTCTATTCTATTCTATTCTATTCTATTCTATCCATTTCTATTCCATTCCATTCCATTCCATCCCGTCCCGTCCCGTCCCATCCCATCCCATCCCATCCCATCCCATCCCATCCTATTCTATTCTATTCTATTCTATTCTATTCCATTCCATCCCATTCATTCTATTCTATTCTATCCATTTCTAGTCTATTCAATTCAATTCAATTCTATTCTATTCTATCCTATCCATTTCTATTCCATTCCATCCCATCCCATCCCATCCCAATCTATCCTATCCTATCCTATCCTATCCTATCCTATCCTATCCTATCCTACCCATTCCTATTCTAATCTATCCTATCCTATCCTATTCCATTCTATTCTTATTCTATTTTGTTCTATTCTATTCTCCTCTCCTCTCTCCTCTACTCTCTATTCTCTTCTTCTTCTTCTTCTTCTTCTTCTTCTTCTTCTATTCTATTTTTTGCGAGTTAACTTCCCGCAAGTCGAGGTAAGATCTCAGCCTTGGCAAAATACGTTTGCACCCACTATCCACAGGAGTTCTGGAAAGAGGCCAACCGCTAACAAAAACGAAATAACCAAAAAGGAAATAACCACCAAAAAAAAAATGCTTTGAGAAAAGGAACCCGACAGCTCCCCTCTGCCGAGAGCGATGCGGGGTTTCCATCCCTTTCTCTCGGTTTTGCCTTCCCCTGTTCCTTTCTCCCCGCGATTTTTAATGATCAGCCTTCGACGGCGTATTTTTTAAAACGCGCGGCATCGTCTCAGCCCTGCCAGATCAATGGGAGCTGAGTGAGCGAGGAAGCCATTTGTTTAGTGGCACAAAAACTTCAGGCTTGCTCGGAATAAGAGGCTGGTGGGGGTGACGTCAGCCTCCCCTCCCCAAAAAACGCCACCACCAATGTGCTCCTAATTAAGTCAATTTGGCGCAATGACAGCAGCTTTTTCTTCTGAATTGTGGTGAACACCGAGGTCTAAAACTTGGCAGGAAGGTTTAAGGCCGCCGATGTCTCATCGGGGCAAACTCCCGACGGTCAAGAAGAGCCGGTCTGGCTCACGCCCTTTGCGTCCAGAAAAACGGCCTGTCACCAGCGGGGAAAGGAGAGGGGGGGGGGGTCAACGGAAGGAGACAGGAGAACTGTAAAACTTAATTACCTGCTTGGTGTTGATCTGTCAGTCTTCTCAATTAATCAAGGCGCGCAATTGGGGACCGCGAAATATTTAATAGGGATGTCAGAATCAAAAGCGTCTAAAATATTGCAAAAGACCCCCAGGGCTGGGAGGGAAAGGGGGGAAGAGCCGAAGCGAGTCCCCAATCCCCAACCCAGATTTTCTGTAGACAAGGAGAGGGACTGTCGGCGTGGCAGAAGACAGATGTTGCTAGCATCCCGCCTGTCCCACGCGCCTGGCAAAAGCGTGACGCCGTCTCTGAAAATGCGCCGAGTCTTGCACCTGATGTGGAATGGCATGGAATGGCATGGTTTGCCATCATGATAGCCAACTCACGATAACCAACTCCCTACAGTCAACTCCCTACAGCCAACTCACAATAGCCAACTCACTGCATCTAACTCAATATAGCCAACTCACTAAGCCAACTCACAATAGCCAACACATGATAGCCAACTCACGATAGCCAACTCACTGCATCCAACTCAATATAACCAACTCAATACAGCCAATTCACAATAGCCAACTCACTGCATCCAACTCAATATAGCCAACTCAATACAGCCAACTCACTAAGCCAACTCACGATAGCCAATTCACAATAGCCAACTCACGATAGCCAATGCACAATAGTGAACTCACGATAGCCAACACACAATAGCCAACGCAGGATAGTCAAGAGTTGCCTGTGGTGAGTTGGCCATGGTGTGTTGGCTGAAGTTGGCCAATACAAGTTGGCTGTGGCATGTTGGCCATGATGAGTTGGCTGTGGCGAGTTGGCCATGGCGAGTTGGGCATAGCGAGTTGGTCATGACGAGTTGGCCATCACGAAGTTGGCTGTGGCATGTTGGCCATGGAGAGTTGCCGTAGACCCCTCCAGTGTGGCTCCTCTCTAATTCTGCAATCCTCTTCCATTTCACCTGTGCTTAGCCCCTCCAATTGTTCAAGAAACCGAGGTTCCCACCCTGTTGAGCATCTCTTGAAGTTAGTCTCTCCAAGCCCAAGACCGGATTATATTTGGGAGATGTCAGAGCTGGAGAACACAGGCTGGGTTGCAGGTTTTGGTTGAAGCTCCATGGTTGGCATGGAGGGGGTTTGCCTTGATTTCAAAGAGCTTGGTTCTGAAAAACAGCCAACGGAGACCCACCCTGACCAAAGCCCACGACCCTAGACAGCATCTCTCGCTTAAGACTGGAGGATTGAACTGAAGCAAACTTTCCAAAGTCTCAAAATACAAGCTTTTGGGACCTATTTGCTGTTCTTTCCTGCTGATCAAATGTCTCAGATTATCCCAAGAGTATCGGATGGCCATTAAGTGTCAAGCTGGAGACTCCGAAATGGGTGGGCTGAAAAACAGCCGAAGTCCAGTTGCAAAACAATCACAAGTCACCCCCCCTCTCTTTGCCACCTGCTTCCTCTCTTGCAGTTCACCATCACAAGACACAACTGGATCACAGCTGCAACGTTCCCCATTGCCCCCACCCCCTCTTCCCCAAATACCAACTCAATGTTTACATTTTAAAACTCACCAGCAAATTTTAAAAGCAGAACCTGGGAACCTAATTTCCTGATCCTTCCTTCCTTCCTTCCTTCCTTCCTTCCTTCCTTCCTTCCTTCCTTCCTTCCTTCCTTCCTTCCTTCCTTCCATCCATCCATCCATCCATCCATCTATCCATCCATGGTATAGGTTCTCCTGCTTGAACAGGGGGCTAGACTAGAAGACCTCCAAGGTCCCTTCCAACTCCCTCCCTCCCTCCCTCCCTCCCTCCCTTCCTTCCATGGTATAAGTTCTCCTGCTTGAGCTGGGGGCTGGACTAGAAGACCTCCAAGGTCCCTTCCAACTTTGTTCTCCTTCCTTCCTTCCATCCTTCCTTCCTAAAATGGTATAGGCTCTTCTGCTTGAGCAGGGGGCTGGACTAGAAGACCTCAAAGTATCTTCCAACTTTGTCCCTCCCTCCCTCCCTTCATTCCTTCCTTCCTTCCTTCCTTCCTTCCTTCCTTCCTTCCCTTCCTTCCTTCCTTGCTTCCTTCCATGGTATAGGTTCTCCTGCTTGAACAGGGGGCTGAACTAGAAGACCTCCAAGGTCCCTTCCAACTTCCTTCCTTCCTTCCTTCCTTCCTTCCTTCCTTCCTTCCTTCCTTCCTTCCTTCCTTCCTGAAATGGTATAGGCTCTCCTCCTTGAGCAGGGGGCTGGACTAGAAGACCTTCAAGGTCCTTTCCAACTTTGTTCTCCTTCCTTCCTCCCTCCCTCCCTCCCTCCCTTCCTTCCTTCTTTCCTTCCTTCCTGAAATGGTATAGGCTCTCCTCCTTGAACAGGGGGCTGGACTAGAAGACCTCCAAGGTACCTTCCAACCTTCCTTCTTTCCTGAAATGGTATAGTTTCTCCTGCTTGAGCATGGAGCTGGACTAGAAGACCTCCAAGGTCCCTTCCAGCTCCATTCTACTCTTTTTTTTTTAAGCGCTTAATGAACTGTTGTACGTGGAGGGCTACTTGTCAATGACATAAATCTGTGGGGGAGCCCCTCCCTGTGCCAAAACCTGGACCGGGTTTGTCTTCTTGATGTGCCTTCTGTTTTCTTCAAAGCCCGTTCCGTGTGGCAGGGCCTCGACCCGGCAGCTCCTTGCCTTGAACACCCGAAGACTCCGCCACCATCGGGGAGCGCCTTCTCTCCTTGTGTTAATTATGAACGCACAACCACATCCTATTAGGCGAGGAAAAAGCCCATGCTGCTCTTGCAAAAAATATATATATATATGATTGGGGAGCTTGCCGTTCCTGCCGGCAAAGCGAGATGCTTTCCTTTTTCTTCTTATTCCCTCTCTCTACCTTCCCTTCCAACCGAGGAAGGTACTTAGCCTTTAAATCATCTTCCGCCCGAACAAAACGCCTTGAAATTTACATGTTTCAAGCAAGTTCAGGCACTCCACTTCGAGCGCTACTTAGATGCCTGCTGCTTCCTCGCCGCAAAAGAGCCCCGGAGATCCGTTCTCATCCTCCGCGTGTGAGGGTTTCCTCCCCCCTCCCTCTTTAAAAAAAAAAAAAAAGCTCAAAAGCCGGGCGAATGGATTAGCTCCCCGACAAGACGCCAATTTCCCGCTCTTTGAGGATAATGAATGGAGGCCACTTTGAAGAGGAGAGCAACGGTTCTCGCAGGAGAAGGGGCCACCTCCCCCACCCACCCACCCACCAGCAGCCTCCGCCCTCCCCGTATTTCTCTTAAAAGGAGCCCCCCTCCCCAGATGTGAACTCTTCAATTGGCTTCCATGCTGTAAATGTCCAACCAAGGGCCACAAGAAAAGGAAGGGAGAGCCGGCGTTTAGGGAGATGCGGTGAGGGCATCAAACCAGCTTCACCCTCAATCGCAGAAGACCAGCATTACAATGTCTTTCTCTGCACTCTTGCCCGAGTCTCGACATTATATATATATTTTTTAAAAATAAAGGGATCGGCAACCTTAAAACACTCAAAAGAGCCATTTGGACTCCAGAAAAGAAAACTCTGGGAACCACAAAACCCTACTGACATCTAAAATGAAGATAACACCACGTATATCGTGGTGTTTTTTTTTTTTAACCTTTAGGCTAGGTATAAAAAAAACCGAGAGTGCGTTGCATTTATGAAATCAATGGTAACGATAACGGAAAGCTGTAAAAGTGTAATTGTGATTTTAATATTGAATAAAAATTTTTTTTAAAAAAAAAAAGAGTGCTGAGACTCTAGAACAGGGATCGGCAACCTTAAACACTCGAAGAGCCATTTGGACTCCAGAAAAGAAAACTCTGGGAACCACAAAACCCTACTGCCCCATACATCCCTTCGTCCGATCCGCTCCTACAGAGAGGGCCTTCTCAGGGTGCCGTCGGCCGGGCAATGCCGGTTGGCGACACCCAGGGGAAGGGCCTTCTCTGTGGCGGGCCCTACCCTCTGGAACGACCTGCCCCCCGAACTACGCACCATCTCAGACCTCCGCCTCTTCCGCCAGCGTCTTAAGACGCACCTTTTCCAACAAGCCGGCCTAGCGTAACCTCCCGTTTTGACTGTTTTTTAGATAGTTTTTAATTTGGGGGATTTTATACTATTTTAGCACAGGGTATATTTAATAGTTTTATAAAATTTTGTACTTTTGTTATATTTGTTATGTTTTAAATTTCCTGTGCGCCGCCCTGGGTCCTTTTTGGAGAAGGTGCGGGGTATAAATTTGAATAAACTAAACTAAACTACTGACCTCTAAAATGAAGATAACACTGCGTATATTGTGGTTTTTTAAAAAAAACCTTTAGGGATTTTAATGTTGAATAAATTTTTTTTAAAAAAAATAAGAGTGCTGAGACTCTAGAACAGGGATTGGCAACCTTAAATACTCGAAGAGCCATTTGGACTCCAGAAACGAAAACTCCGGGAGCCACAAAACCCTTTTGACATCTAAAATGAAGATAATACTGTATATATCGTGTTTTTTTTAACCTTTATGCTATGTATAAAAACTCCGATAGTGTGTTGCATTTATGAAATCAATGATACCGATATCAGAAAACTGTAAAAGTGTAACTGTGATTTTAATGTTTTTTTAAAAAATGTTGAATTAAAAATTATTTCTTTTTTTAAAAAAAATCAACGATCTGCTAGGGCAGGGGTCCGTGGCTGGATGGGAGCCGGGCCGCAAGGCTAGAGAGGAGGAGGGAGGGAGGAGGGGGCTGCCCCCTGAGCAGAGCGCGCAGGAGAACGCAGGCGCGGCTGTTCGCACCGTTGGAGTGTGACTCTTCCTCCACCCTCGTCGACGGAGGGACTCCTGGACGCCGCCGGACCGGCCACCGATTCCCTCCCCTGTTGGCATGCCGGCCACTCGTTTTCATCCAGGGACTGCGGAGGCTCTGCGGGCTGGGGTGGGAACTGGCGGGTTGCTCCGGCGGCGCAAGGAGTCCCTCCGTCGACGAGGGTGGAGGAAGAGCCACCACCATCCTCCTGCGTTCTCCCGCGCGCTCTTCCCAATGGGCTGCCCCCCCTCCCTCCTCCTCCTCTCCAGCCCGGCTCCTATCCAGCCACGGAGCCTGACCGAGCGAACGAGCGACCAAGCCTGGCAGGCGGGATGAGGAGGCTGGGGGCGGGGGGACGGGACGACGATGATGACGACAGACACACATAGAGAGACAGAGGGAGGGAGGGAGAGAAAGATAGACAGAGACACAGAAGGAGTGATTGAATGAATGAATGCAAGACAGACAGACAGACACACACACACACACAGAGTGACAGAAATGGGCGGATGAAGGAGAGACACAGAGAAAGAGAGAAAGAAAGAAAAAAGTGGGAGAGAGAAAGACAGAGAGAAAGAGACAGAAAGGAAAGAAAGAGACAGGAAAAGATACAGAAAGAGGGAAAGAGAAAAAGAAAGAGAAAGAAATAGAGAGAAAGGGAAAGAGAGAAAGAAAGAAATAGCGAGAAAGAAAAAGAGAGACAGAGACAAAGAAAGAGAAAGAAAGAGAGATAGAGAAAGAAAGAAAGAACTTATGACCACAGTTGAGGCCAAAAGTTTGGTTGCTAACCAAGATCATTGTTAAGTGAGTTTCACATTTTCAAAGTTGGCCACGCCCACCAAGTCACATGACTGCTGAGCCCCTCAGCCGGTCCGCAGAATTTTCTTTAAAATGAAACCGGTCCCTGGTGAAAAAAAGGTTGGGGACCCCTGTGCTAGGGAGAAAACACATTTTTATTTCTACGCACAACCAAAAAACACGTTGAACTCTGAAAGAAAAAAGACGGGTCTAAAAGTTCAATGAATCAACTGCCGGTGGGTGTCGCACATTGGCGGTTATGGCGTATATTTTGAGCGACAGGGAGCCGCAGCTGAGAGATGAAAAGGCCACATGGGGCTCTAGAGCTCCCTGCTCTAGAAAGATGATCTAGCACTGAAGATGTTACCTATCTGGGTCATGAAACGTCTGCAAGAAAAGATCCAAGCTCAGAGAGGACCCTACAGTTCTCCTCCTTCAACCTTCTAGCACTGGTGAGGTTATCTAGTTGGGTCACGAAACATCCACAAGAAAAACCACCAAGCTCAGAGAGTACCAAGCGTCCTACAGTCCTCCTCCTTCTAACACTGATGACGTTCCCTAGTTGGGTCATGAAACGTCTGCAAGAAAAGATCCAAGCTCAGAGAGGACCCTACAGTTCTCCTCCTTCAACCTTCTAGCACTGATGAGGTCATCTAGTTGGGTCATGAAACATCCACAAGAAAAACCACCAAGCTCAGAGAGTACCAAGCGTCCTACAGTCCTCCTTCTAACACTGATGACGTTCCCTAGTTGGGTCATAAAACGTTTGCAAGAAAAGAACCAAGCTCAGAGAGCATCAAGGACCCCACAGTTCTCCTCCTTCAACCTTCTAGCACTGATGAGGTCATCTAGTTGGGTCATGAAACATCCACAAGAAAAACCACCAAGCTCAGAGAGTCCCAAGCGTCCTACAGTCCTCCTCCTTCTAACACTGATGACGTTCCCTAGTTGGGTCATGAAACGTCTGCAAGAAAAGATCCAAGCTCAGAGAGGACCTTACAGTTCTCCTCCTTCAACCTTTTAGCACTGATGAGGTCATCTAGTTGGGTCATGAAACATCCACAAGAAAAACCACCAAGCTCAGAGAGTACCAAGCGTCCTACAGTCCTCCTTCTAACACTGATGACGTTCCCTAGTTGGGTCATAAAACGTCTGCAAGAAAAGAACCAAGCTCAGAGAGCATCAAGGACCCCACAGTTCTCCTCCTTCAACCTTCTAGCACTGATGAGGTCATCTAGTTGGGTCACGAAACATCCACAAGAAAAACCACCAAGCTCAGAGAGTACCAAGCGTCCTACAGTCCTCCTCCTTCTAACACTGATGACGTTCCCTAGTTGGGTCATGAAACGTCTGCAAGAAAAGATCCAAGCTCAGAGAGGACCCTACAGTTCTCCTCCTTCAACCTTCTAGCACTGATGAGGTCATCTAGTTGGGTCCTGAAACATCCACAAGAAAAACCACCAAGCTCAGAGAGTACCAAGCGTCCTACAGTCCTCCTCCTTCTAACACTGATGACGTTCCCTAGTTGGGTCATGAAAACCAGCAAGCTCAGAGAGCATCAAGGACCCCCTCAAGATCTTCCGCCTACTCCTAAAACAAGCAGCATCGTTCCAGTCCAACTGCCCACCAGGAAGCATCAGAGTAACTGCGCCCCAGCTGGGGAACTCTGGAAGTCGAAGTTCCCCCATCTTCAATTGGCCAACCAAAAGTATTGAATGTGGTTTGTGCACATTTATCTGGAGCAAGAGATCTTTCAGAAAACCTACGTGGGTCTTGAAATCGTTTAAACCAGGGGTCCCCAACTTTTGCAACTTTAAGTCTGAAGGACTTCAGCTCCCAGAATTCTCCAGCGAGCTTTGCTGGCTGGAGAATTCTGGGAGCTGAAGTCCTTCAGACTTAAAGTTGCAAAGGTTGGAGACCCCTGGCCCAGGCCCTGACACTGACAGCTTTGCTGGCTGGAGAATTCTGGGAGCTGAAGTCCTTCAGACTTAAAGTTGCAAAGGTTGGAGACCCCTGGCCCAGGCCCTGACACTGACAGCTTTGCTGGCTGGAGAATTCTGGGAGCTGAAGTCCTTCAGACTTAAAGTTGCAAAGGTTGGAGACCCCTGGCGCAGGCCCTGACACTGACAGCTTTGCTGGCTGGAGAATTCTGGGAGCTGAAGTCCTTCAGACTTAAAGTTGCAAAGGTTGGAGACCCCTGGCCCAGGCCCTGACACTGACAGCTTTGCTGGCTGGAGAATTCTGGGAGCTGAAGTCCTTCAGGCTTAAAGTTGCAAAGGTTGGAGACCCCTGGCCCAGGCCCTGACACTGACAGCTTTGCTGGCTGGAGAATTCTGGGAGCTGAAGTCCTTCAGGCTTAAAGTTGCAAAGGTTGGAGACCCCTGGCCCAGGCCCTGACACTGACAGCTTTGCTGGCTGGAGAATTCTGGGAGCTGAAGTCCTTCAGACTTAAAGTTGCAAAGGTTGGAGACCCCTGGCCCAGGCCCTGACACTGACAGCTTTGCTGGCTGGAGAATTCTGGGAGCTGAAGTCCTTCAGACTTAAAGTTGCAAAGGTTGGAGACCCCTGGCCCAGGCCCTGACACTGACAGCTTTGCTGGCTGGAGAATTCTGGGAGCTGAAGTCCTTCAGACTTAAAGTTGCAAAGGTTGGAGACCCCTGGCCCAGGCCCTGACACTGACAGCTTTGCTGGCTGGAGAATTCTGGGAGCTGAAGTCCTTCAGACTTAAAGTTGCAAAGGTTGGAGACCCCTGGCCCAGGCCCTGACACTGACAGCTTTGCTGGCTGGAGAATTCTGGGAGCTGAAGTCCTTCAGACTTAAAGTTGCAAAGGTTGGAGACCCCTGGCCCAGGCCCTGACACTGACAGCTTTGCTGGCTGGAGAATTCTGGGAGCTGAAGTCCTTCAGGCTTAAAGTTGCAAAGGTTGGAGACCCCTGGCCCAGGCCCTGACACTGACAGCTTTGCTGGCTGGAGAATTCTGGGAGCTGAAGTCCTTCAGGCTTAAAGTTGCAAAGGTTGGAGACCCCTGGCCCAGGCCCTGACACTGACAGCTTTGCTGGCTGGAGAATTCTGGGAGCTGAAGTCCTTCAGGCTTAAAGTTGCAAAGGTTGGAGACCCCTGGCCCAGGCCCTGACACTAACAGCTTTGCTGGCTGGAGAATTCTGGGAGCTGAAGTCCTTCAGACTTAAAGTTGCAAAGGTTGGAGACCCCTGGCCCAGGCCCTGACACTGACAGCTTTGCTGGCTGGAGAATTCTGGGAGCTGAAGTCCTTCAGACTTAAAGTTGCAAAGGTTGGAGACCCCTGGCCCAGGCCCTGACACTGACAGCTTTGCTGGCTGGAGAATTCTGGGAGCTGAAGTCCTTCAGACTTAAAGTTGCAAAGGTTGGAGACCCCTGGCCCAGGCCCTGACACTGACAGCTTTGCTGGCTGGAGAATTCTGGGAGCTGAAGTCCTTCAGATTTAAAGTTGCAAAGGTTGGAGACCCCTGGCCCAGGCCCTGACACTGACAGCTTTGCTGGCTGGAGAATTCTGGGAGCTGAAGTCCTTCAGACTTAAAGTTGCAAAGGTTGGAGACCCCTGGCCCAGGCCCTGACACTGACAGCTTTGCTGGCTGGAGAATTCTGGGAGCTGAAGTCCTTCAGGCTTAAAGTTGCAAAGGTTGGAGACCCCTGGCCCAGGCCCTGACACTGACAGCTTTGCTGGCTGGAGAATTCTGGGAGCTGAAGTCCTTCAGACTTAAAGTTGCAAAGGTTGGAGACCCCTGGCCCAGGACCTGACACTGACAGCTTTGCTGGCTGGAGAATTCTGGGAGCTGAAGTCCTTCAGGCTTAAAGTTGCAAAGGTTGGAGACCCCTGGCCCAGGCCCTGACACTGACAGCTTTGCTGGCTGGAGAATTCTGGGAGCTGAAGTCCTTCAGGCTTAAAGTTGCAAAGGTTGGAGACCCCTGGCCCAGGCCCTGACACTGACAGCTTTGCTGGCTGGAGAATTCTGGGAGCTGAAGTCCTTCAGGCTTAAAGTTGCAAAGGTTGGAGACCCCTGGCCCAGGCCCTGACACTAACAGCTTTGCTGGCTGGAGAATTCTGGGAGCTGAAGTCCTTCAGACTTAAAGTTGCAAAGGTTGGAGACCCCTGGCCCAGGCCCTGACACTGACAGCTTTGCTGGCTGGAGAATTCTGGGAGCTGAAGTCCTTCAGACTTAAAGTTGCAAAGGTTGGAGACCCCTGGCCCAGGCCCTGACACTGACAGCTTTGCTGGCTGGAGAATTCTGGGAGCTGAAGTCCTTCAGACTTAAAGTTGCAAAGGTTGGAGACCCCTGGCCCAGGCCCTGACACTGACAGCTTTGCTGGCTGGAGAATTCTGGGAGCTGAAGTCCTTCAGATTTAAAGTTGCAAAGGTTGGAGACCCCTGGCCCAGGCCCTGACACTGACAGCTTTGCTGGCTGGAGAATTCTGGGAGCTGAAGTCCTTCAGACTTAAAGTTGCAAAGGTTGGAGACCCCTGGCCCAGGCCCTGACACTGACAGCTTTGCTGGCTGGAGAATTCTGGGAGCTGAAGTCCTTCAGGCTTAAAGTTGCAAAGGTTGGAGACCCCTGGCCCAGGCCCTGACACTGACAGCTTTGCTGGCTGGAGAATTCTGGGAGCTGAAGTCCTTCAGACTTAAAGTTGCAAAGGTTGGAGACCCCTGGCCCAGGACCTGACACTGACAGCTTTGCTGGCTGGAGAATTCTGGGAGCTGAAGTCCTTCAGACTTAAAGTTGCAAAGGTTGGAGACCCCTGGCCCAGGACCTGACACTGACAGCTTTGCTGGCTGGAGAAATCTGGGAGCTGAAGTCCTTCAGGCTTAAAGTTGCAAAGGTTGGAGACCCCTGGCCCAGGCCCTGACACTGACAGCTTTGCTGGCTGGAGAATTCTGGGAGCTGAAGTCCTTCAGGCTTAAAGTTGCAAAGGTTGGAGACCCCTGGCCCAGGCCCTGACACTGACAGCTTTGCTGGCTGGAGAATTCTGGGAGCTGAAGTCCTTCAGACTTAAAGTTGCAAAGGTTGGAGACCCCTAGCCCAGGCCCTGACACTGACAGCTTTGCTGGCTGGAGAATTCTGGGAGCTGAAGTCCTTCAGGCTTAAAGTTGCAAAGGTTGGAGACCCCTGGCCCAGGCCCTGACACTGACAGATTTGCTGGCTGGAGAATTCTGGGAGCTGAAGTCCTTCAGACTTAAAGTTGCAAAGGTTGGAGACCCCTGGCCCAGGCCCTGACACTGACAGCTTTGCTGGCTGGAGAATTCTGGGAGCTGAAGTCCTTCAGACTTAAAGTTGCAAAGGTTGGAGACCCCTGTCCCAGGCCCTGACACTGACAGCTTTGCTGGCTGGAGAATTCTGGGAGCTGAAGTCCTTCAGACTTAAATTTGCAAAGGTTGGAGACCCCTGGCCCAGGCCCTGACACTGACAGCTTTGCTGGCTGGAGAATTCTGGGAGCTGAAGCCCTTCAGACTTAAAGTTGCAAAGGTTGGAGACCCCTGGCCCAGGCCCTGACACTGACAGCTTTGCTGGCTGGAGAATTCTGGGAGCTGAAGTCCTTCAGGCTTAAAGTTGCAAAGGTTGGAGACCCCTGGCCCAGGCCCTGACACTGACAGCTTTGCTGGCTGGAGAATTCTGGGAGCTGAAGTCCTTCAGACTTAAAGTTGCAAAGGTTGGAGACCCCTGGCCCAGGCCCTGACACTGACAGCTTTGCTGGCTGGAGAATTCTGGGAGCTGAAGTCCTTCAGGCTTAAAGTTGCAAAGGTTGGAGACCCCTGGCCCAGGCCCTGACACTGACAGATTTGCTGGCTGGAGAATTCTGGGAGCTGAAGTCCTTCAGACTTAAAGTTGCAAAGGTTGGAGACCCCTGGCCCAGGCCCTGACACTGACAGCTTTGCTGGCTGGAGAATTCTGGGAGCTGAAGTCCTTCAGACTTAAAGTTGCAAAGGTTGGAGACCCCTGGCCCAGGCCCTGACACTGACAGCTTTGCTGGCTGGAGAATTCTGGGAGCTGAAGTCCTTCAGACTTAAAGTTGCAAAGGTTGGAGACCCCTGGCCCAGGCCCTGACACTGACAGCTTTGCTGGCTGGAGAATTCTGGGAGCTGAAGTCCTTCAGGCTTAAAGTTGCAAAGGTTGGAGACCCCTGGCCCAGGCCCTGACACTGACAGCTTTGCTGGCTGGAGAATTCTGGGAGCTGAAGTCCTTCAGACTTAAAGTTGCAAAGGTTGGAGACCCCTGGCCCAGGCCCTGACACTGACAGCTTTGCTGGCTGGAGAATTCTGGGAGCTGAAGTCCTTCAGACTTAAAGTTGCAAAGGTTGGAGACCCCTGGCCCAGGCCCTGACACTGACAGCTTTGCTGGCTGGAGAATTCTGGGAGCTGAAGTCCTTCAGACTTAAAGTTGCAAAGGTTGGAGACCCCTGTCCCAGGCCCTGACACTGACAGCTTTGCTGGCTGGAGAATTCTGGGAGCTGAAGTCCTTCAGACTTAAAGTTGCAAAGGTTGGAGACCCCTGGCCCAGGCCCTGACACTGACAGCTTTGCTGGCTGGAGAATTCTGGGAGCTGAAGCCCTTCAGACTTAAAGTTGCAAAGGTTGGAGACCCCTGGCCCAGGCCCTGACACTGACAGCTTTGCTGGCTGGAGAATTCTGGGAGCTGACGTCCTTCAGACTTAAAGTTGCAAAGGTTGGAGACCCCTGGCCCAGGCCCTGACACTGACAGCTTTGCTGGCTGGAGAATTCTGGGAGCTGAAGTCCTTCAGACTTAAAGTTGCAAAGGTTGGAGACCCCTGGCCCAGGCCCTGACACTGACAGCTTTGCTGGCTGGAGAATTCTGGGAGCTGAAGTCCTTCAGGCTTAAAGTTGCAAAGGTTGGAGACCCCTGGCCCAGGCCCTGACACTGACAGCTTTGCTGGCTGGAGAATTCTGGGAGCTGAAGTCCTTCAGACTTAAAGTTGCAAAGGTTGGAGACCCCTGGCCCAGGCCCTGACACGGACAGCTTTGCTGGCTGGAGAATTCTGGGAGCTGAAGTCCTTCAGACTTAAAGTTGCAAAGGTTGGAGACCCCTGGCCCAGGCCCTGACACTGACAGCTTTGCTGGCTGGAGAATTCTGGGAGCTGAAGTCCTTCAGGCTTAAAGTTGCAAAGGTTGGAGACCCCTGGCCCAGGCCCTGACACTGACAGCTTTGCTGGCTGGAGAATTCTGGGAGCTGAAGTCCTTCAGACTTAAAGTTGCAGAGGTTGGAGACCCCTGGCCCAGGCCCTGACACTGACAGCTTTGCTGGCTGGAGAATTCTGGGAGCTGAAGTCCTTCAGACTTAAAGTTGCAAAGGTTGGAGACCCCTGGCCCAGGCCCTGACACTGACAGCTTTGCTGGCTGGAGAATTCTGGGAGCTGAAGTCCTTCAGACTTAAAGTTGCAAAGGTTGGAGACCCCTGGCCCAGGCCCTGACACTGACAGCTTTGCTGGCTGGAGAATTCTGGGAGCTGAAGTCCTTCAGGCTTAAAGTTGCAGAGGTTGGAGACCCCTGGCCCAGGCCCTGACACTGACAGCTTTGCTGGCTGGAGAATTCTGGGAGCTGAAGTCCTTCAGGCTTAAAGTTGCAAAGGTTGGAGACCCCTGGCCCAGGCCCTGACACTGACAGCTTTGCTGGCTGGAGAATTCTGGGAGCTGAAGTCCTTCAGACTTAAAGTTGCAAAGGTTGGAGACCCCTGGCCCAGGCCCTGACATTGACAGCTTTGCTGGCTGGAGAATTCTGGGAGCTGAAGTCCTTCAGACTTAAAGTTGCAAAGGTTGGAGACCCCTGGCCCAGGCCCTGACACTGACAGCTTTGCTGGCTGGAGAATTCTGGGAGCTGAAGTCCTTCAGACTTAAAGTTGCAAAGGTTGGAGACCCCTGGCCCAGGCCCTGACACTGACAGCTTTGCTGGCTGGAGAATTCTGGGAGCTGAAGTCCTTCAGACTTAAAGTTGCAAAGGTTGGAGACCCCTGGCCCAGGCCCTGACACTGACAGCTTTGCTGGCTGGAGAATTCTGGGAGCTGAAGCCCTTCAGACTTAAAGTTGCAAAGGTTGGAGACCCCTGGCCCAGGCCCTGACACTGACAGCTTTGCTGGCTGGAGAATTCTGGGAGCTGAAGTCCTTCAGACTTAAAGTTGCAAAGGTTGGAGACCCCTGGCCCAGGCCCTGACACTGACAGCTTTGCTGGCTGGAGAATTCTGGGAGCTGAAGTCCTTCAGACTTAAAGTTGCAAAGGTTGGAGACCCCTGGCCCAGGCCCTGACACTGACAGCTTTGCTGGCTGGAGAATTCTGGGAGCTGAGGTCCTTCAGGCTTAAAATTGCAAAGGTTGGAGACCCCTGGCCCAGGCCCTGACACTGACAGATTTGCTGGCTGGAGAATTCTGGGAGCTGAAGTCCTTCAGACTTAAAGTTGCAAAGGTTGGAGACCCCTGGCCCAGGCCCTGACACTGACAGCTTTGCTGGCTGGAGAATTCTGGGAGCTGAAGTCCTTCAGACTTAAAGTTGCAAAGGTTGGAGACCCCTGGCCCAGGCCCTGACACTGACAGCTTTGCTTGCTGGAGAATTCTGGGAGCTGAAGTCCTTCAGACTTAAAGTTGCAAAGGTTGGAGACCCCTGGCTTAAACCCCTTAAGATCTTCAGACAGATCCCTAAGAAAAGGCACGTATGCTTACCAGCAGTAGTCCAACAGGTGAGGAGGCAGGACCGGGATGTATACATGTTGCCAAAACATTGGGTAAAGCAAGGAGGCCGAGCCGTGGACGCAGGCAGTCAACTGAAAGCACAGAAATGAGAAATATTACAGCTCACACCGACAAAACAGGCTGTCCGGGTTCCAAATAGCACCCAGGAGTAAATCAGTCCGAGGCAGAGTATTCCTCAAAGTTCCAATTGATGAAGAGAGCCACGTCGGTACCTCTGGGGAAACCCGAATCTGAAAGCTTCCCGGTTTTTGCCCACCCTGTTGGAAGTTCAAGATCTTGCCTCCCCCCTCCCACACCCACATGTCCATCCCACGGTCCAATCATCCACTGCCATGCTGGCAGCTTCCACCCATCCAGTTCCGGTCAGGTGCAGAGGTGCAAAGAGAAAAGATGACCTTGGTTTTCTAGAAAGAATGTTGTTATGGCTACATAGCATCTAACGCCTCCCATTTCCCCATAATAGAGATTTGGGTGGGTGTCAGGGTTCCAAATAGCATCCAAAAGTAAATCAGAGTCCGAGGCGGAGTATTCCTCAAAGTTCCAATCGATGAAGAGAGCCACCTTGGCTCATCTGGGGAAACTCGAGCCTGAAAGCTTCCGGTTTCCCCCCACCCCGTTTAAAGTTCAAGATCTTGGCCCCACATCCACAAGTCCACCCCATGGCCCAATCTTCCACTGCCATGCTGGCAGTCCCAGCCATCCAGTTCCAGTGCAGGTGCAAGAGGCGCAAAGACAAAAGATGACCTTGGCTTTCTCGAATGAATTTTGTTATGGCTACATCTCATCTAACTCCGTACAATCCAACGCCCATTTTCCCACAATAGGAAATGCTGCTGGTAGCTTCCACCCATCCAATTCCAGTAATTTGTCATTCTTAGACATGTATTATTCCATTTAAAAGATTATAATGTACAGTTTGGGTTGTTTCATTTACCATCCCATCCTACCTGTTTCAACACCACCTTATTTTCCCTTCCTTTTCTGCCTTCCTTCTCTACCTTCTTCCTTCCTCCTCTCCCTTTTCCTTCTTCCCTTACCTCTGCCCTACTCTTCCCCTTCCCCTTCCTACCCTCTCTCCTCTTTCCATCCCTTCCACCCTCCTCTCCTTACCTCTTCCTTCCTTCCCCCTCTTCCTCTCTTCTCCTCTCTTCCTCTTCCCCTTCCTACCCTCTCTCCTTCTCTTTCTATCCCTTCCCTCCTTCCTCTCCTTTCCTCTTCCTTCCTTCCCTCCTCTACCTCTCTTCTCTTCTTCTCCTCTCTCCCTCTTCCCCTTCCTGCCCTCTCTCCTTCTCTTTCTATCCCTTCCCTCTTTCCTCTCCTTTCCTCTTCCTTCCTTCCCTCCTCTACCTCTCTTCTCCTCTCTCCCTCTCCCTCTTCCCCTTCCTACCCTCTCTCCTTCTCTTTCTATCCCTTCCCTCCTTCCTCTCCTTTCCTCTTCCTTCCTTCCCTCCTCTTCCTCTCCTCTCTCCCTTTCTTTTTCTGTTATTATAGGTGTCTCTTTCAAATCTCAATTTATGTTTCATAAGAACATAAGAATAGCCTTGCTGGAACAGGCCACGGCCCATCCAGTCCAGCCTTCTGTCTCCCACAGTGGCTCCCCATTTGCTTCAGGGTCTTCCCAAGCAGATGTCTTCACCTGCTTACGATTCCCTGCAAATGGCATTGAGAGATCTCCTGCCTCTCTCTCCAACCCGGAGGGTGTCCTTAGGCATCCATCATGATAGCCATGGATACCCTTGTTCTCCATGAACTCCTCTCATCCTTTCTTAAAGGTGTCGAGACTGACAGCTGTCCCCACTTCTTCTGGCAGGGAGTTCCATAGACCAGGGATCCTCTGGGTGAAAAAGTCCTTCCTCTTATTTGTTTGAGGTCTAGCTATCCAAAGTTTCATGGAGTGCCCCCTAGTTCTAGTGTTGTGCGATAGGGAAAACAGTTTTCCCTTTTCTACTTTGTCCACACCGTGCATGATTTGATAGACTTCAATCAGGTCACCTCTCAGGCGCCGTCGTTCTAGAGGGAAGAGGCCCAGCCGTTGCAGCCTCCGATGGTAAGGAAGGTGTTCCAGCCCCCTAATCCTTCTGGTTGCCCTCCTCTGTCCCTTTTCCATTTCCATAATCTCCTTCTGAAGGTTTGGTTTCCTTGGAATGGTGTTTCCGCAAACCCAAGTATCATTTCTTATTCCCTTTCCTTCGCTCATCTATCCTATGTTTTTTCCCTCTTGTATCTCACTCACTCTTGAATATATACTTGTATATACTATATATATATAGTATATACAAGTATATATATATACACTACTTTCTTTTCTGGTTCTTCCCTATTCCTTTTCCCTTTAATAGCACGTCGTCTGGGTTCTGTATCTTCCCCTTACTTTCGTTTGTAGATTCCTTTCTCTAGCCAGTCATAAAATCTTCCCCATGTCTTGAAGGACACTGTGTTTAGTTAAGATGTTTTCTTTAGCAGGATGTTGGCCAAACTTGGTTGTGTTTGGAAGAAGTTGGCCAAAGATCCCTGAAATGGCGCTTGGGACTTTGGAGAATCCAACGCAGGAAAAGAGCCATTAAAAACAAAACTCCCTAAAAACAACATGATTTTGAGGGGTCATTTGCTGCCTCAACAAAGGATGCTTCTTCTTGTCTGGTCCTCCCATCTTCTCGACAATTACAAGGAAAAGACAGGCAAGGCAAGGATAGTCCCTAAGTGGGCTTGATGACCGAGAGAGCAGCGTTTTAATGCAAAAACCAGATTTTTATTCTCGATCATACATAACGTTCCTAATTCGGAAATCCCTGCCTGAATTATTAGCGTTTCTAAGCGCCCTGCGTGGGTGGAGATACGCGGATCTAATTTCCGCCTTGCTAAACTTTCCTTCCAAATCCCTTTTGACAAAAGAGGGGAAAAAAACAACGTTCCTTAATAGCAAGTTCTTTTAATAATCTTCACCTGAAGAACAAGAGGCTTAGCTAGGTAAGTGCTCTAGTTAGGGAAAAAGAACCGGAGCGAAGCACCCTGAATTAAAAACATGCGATCAACTGGCTAATTGCCCACGGGTGAACGCATTTCAAAATCCACCCTCATCCATCCCCACTCTCTCCTTTGTGGCGATAAATATGGGTTTGGGGAACATGCTAGAAAATTAATCCGTTTTTGTGTTGTTCGAAATGGCAGGCAAGGTTATCGTAAACGTAACCAAATATATATATATATATATATATATTTCCCCCACTGCTGGTTTTGCTAGAAGTCAGTTCAATGAATACTATTGGGTATATATATATTTTTGAATTTATTTATTTATTTTGTCATGTTCCTGAAGGGTATATTGGTGGGGGTGCCCCTTTGAGAGCTGCATGCAAGGAAATTTCATTTTTAATGTGTGCCGATCAGTGTATATTCAAAGCGACAATAAAGTTATTATTCTATTCTATTCTATTCTATTCTATTCTATTCTATTCTTGTTCTTTCTTGTTCTGTTCTGTTCTATTTTTTATTCTACTCTTATTTTTTCTTACTCTATTCTATTCTCTTTTCTATTCTAATTCTTAGTCTTAATTTTTCTTATTCTATTCTATTCTTATTCTTTATTCTATTCTATTCTTATTTTTTCTTATTCTATTTTCTATTCTATTCTAATTTATTCTATTCTATACTTATTTTTTCTTGTTCTATTCTATTCTATTCTTATTCTTTTTTGTTCTGTTCTGTTCTATTTTTTATTCTATTCTCATTTTTTCTTTATTCTATTCTCTTTTCTATTCTAATTCTTATTCTTAATTTTTCTTATTCTATTCTATTCATTCTCTATTCTATTCTTATTTTTCCTTATTCTATTTTCTATTCTATTCTTAATTTTTCTTATTCTATTTTCTATTCTAATTTAATCTATTCTACACTTATTTTTTCTTGTTCTATTCTATTCTATTCTATTCTATTCTTATTCTTTTTTGTTCTGTTCTGTTCTATTTTTTATTCTATTCTCATTTTTTCTTTATTCTATTCTCTTTTCTATTCTAATTCTTATTCTTAATTTTTCTTATTCTATTCTATTCTTATTCTCTATTCTATTCTTATTTTTCCTTATTCTATTTTCTATTCTATTCTTAATTTTTCTTATTCTATTTTCTATTCTAATTTAATCTATTCTACACTTATTTTTTCTTGTTCTATACTATTCTATTCTATTCTATTCTTATACTTTCTTGTTCTATTTTCTATTCTATTCTTATTTTTTCTTATTCTATTCTATTCTAATTCTAATTATTTTCTGTTCTATTTTCTATTCTATTCTTATTCTTTATTCTATTATATACTTATTTTTTCTAGTTCTATTCTATTCTTATTCTTTCTTGTTCTGTTCTATTTTCTATTCTATTGTTATTTTTTCTTATTCTATTCTATTCTCTATTCTATTCTAATTCTTATTTTTTCTTATTCTATTCTATTGTCTTCTGATTCTTTATTCTATTCTATTCTTATTCTTTCTTGTTCTGTTCTGTTCTATTCTTATTCTATTCCATTCTGCATTCTATTCCATTCTACATTCTATTCTATTCTACATCCTATCCTATCCTATCCTACCCTCCAAATCCAGACAACAGGAGATGACTAAATCAACAGCATTAGAGAGGAGGAAAGAAATTAATTTGCCATTTATCAACGGGAAAGCAAAATGAAATGAAATGAACAAAACAGCCTCCATCCCCCAATCAATACCTCTTTACGGAGCCAAACAGCCAGAAAATCTTAATGTTTTTTTTTAAAGATGAATAACCAAGAGCAACCTATTGCTACTGCTAACAACCTTACAAAGTACAGATCTAAACACTGGAACTGGAACATGGTAGAGACTAAAACGAAGTCCTATTTTTATATATTAGTAAGGCTTAAGTGACTTGCAGCTTTCATCTCTTGGGCCCTTGATGGACTCTTAAGTAGCATTAAGCCAGCATCCTTATCAAAGAAAATTGCGGAAAACCGAGATTCTGATCATGCCCCATTTGAGTTCCCCGAGAGGTCAGGAGGCGATCCACCTGAAAGCATCGTTTATCTGTTCTTTTCTTCCTCCATTTTTTCCCTGCCTCCAGACAACAAGCAAACAACAATCCATGCGGTAGTACAAAAACAACATAGAATTGTCAATGTTTTTCCCCTCCGACGCACCGACCTCAAGAAAGAAAAGTTTGCACTTTCCACGCAAAGAAGAGAGTCAATTCAAGCTTCCGTGGGCAAGATTTATTATCTGAGACCGCCGTAACTGTACGGAAAATAACTCCAGCTTTGTTGTTATTTTATTACCATGTTTTGTCCAAAAATAAGACTGGGCCTTATATAAATTTTTGCTCCCAAAGATGCATTAGGGTTTATTTTCTGGTTAGGTCTAATTTTGGGGGAAATATGGTACCAAATGCATCCATCTGGCTGACAATCTTAACTGGGGCTTATTTTGGGGGGGTAGGGCTTATATTACAATCTTCCTGAAAAATCATGCTAGGGTTTAATTTTCCAGTTAGGTCTTGTTTACGCGAGCTGCACTGGCTGCCTGTGGCCTTCCAGGTGCGCTTCAAGGTGTTAGTAACCATCTTCAAAGCGCTCCATGGCACGGGACCTGGCTACCTGCGAGACCGCCTCCTACCACATACCTCCCTTCAACCTGTCCGCTCCCACAGAGAGGGCCTTCTCCGGGTACCGTCGACCAGGCAATGCCGGTTGGCGACGCCTAGGGGAAGGGCCTTCTCTGTGGCGGGCCCAGTCCTCTGGAACGACCTACCCTCCGAACTACGCACCACCTCGGACCTCCGCCTCTTCCGCCAACGTCTCAAGACTTATTTATTCCAACAAGCCGGCCTAGCATAATCCCCCGTTTTCTGACTTTTAAATGTGGATAAATTTTAAATTCTTAGGGTTTTATAATGGGTTTTAGCACGGGATATAATTTAATAGTTTTTTAATGATATATTTTTGTATTTTGTATGGTTTTTAATATTGCCTGTGCGCCGCCCTGGGTCCTTGCAAGGAGAAGGGCGGGGTATAAATTTAATAAAATAAAATAAAAATTAAAAAAATGAACCTGTCCGCTCCCACAGAGAGGGCCTCCTCAGGGTGCCGTCTACCGGTCAATGCCGGCTGGCGACCCCCAGGGGGAGGGCCTTCTCTGTGGCGGGTCCGGCCCTCTGGAATGACCTGCCCCCCGACCTTCGCACCATCACGGACCTACGCCTCTTCCGCCGGGCACTCAAAACACACCTTTTCCATCTGGCTGGCCTGGCATAGATTTAATGATTTAATTTTAATATAACGTTTTTAATAGTTTTTAATTATATTTCAGCACAGATTTACTAAATTTAATTCTATTTTATATTGTGATTGTATGTTATTGGTGTGCGGTGCTAGGGTGCGCTTCAAGGTATTAGTAACCATCTTCAAACCGCTCCATGGCAAGGGACCTGGCTATCTGCAAGACCGCCTCCTGCTACCAAACACCTCCCACCAACCAGTCCGCTCCCACAGAGAGGGCATCCTCAGGGTGCCGTCGGCCAGGCAATGCCACCTGGCAACCCCCAGGGGGAGAGCCTTCTCTGTGGCAGCACCCACCCTCTGGAATGACCTACCCCCTGACCTACAGACAACCACGGACCTGCGCCAGTTCCGTCGGGCCTTAAAGACCTATCTGTTTTATGCAGCCGGCCTGGCGTAGTTTTTTAAATTGTTTTAGTTTTTAAATTGTTTTAGTAAGGGTTTTTTAACAGGATGAAGATCAGGCCAATCTATTTAATATATTTTTAATTGTATTTTATGCTCTATATTATTGATCTTATTATTGCCTGTACACCGGTCTAAAATTTTAATAAATCCTAAATCCTAGGGATTCGAACCGCTGAGTTAAGTTAAGCTTAAGCACCACCAATTACTTTTCCAAACTTACCGTGCTCAATTTGCTGCAGCAGATGAGAATGCGGCGTTCGTAGAGCATGCTGGCATACAGATGCAGCATGTTGTTGACGTCCACAGCTACAAAATACTCGGTCAGATTTCTCTAGGAAGGAAAAGAAGCGAACAATGTTTAGGAAATTGCCGTGGAGTGCCAGTCCACAATCGTGAGTCTCAAGCTAGCATCTACAGCGGGATAGAAACCTTAATCAATCAGAATAGAGTTGGAAGGGACCTTGGAGCTCATCTAGTCCAACCCCCTGCTCACACAGGAGACCTTAGACCATTTCAATCAATTAATCCATCAGAATAGAATTGGAAGGGAACTTGGAGGTCTTCTAGTCCAACCCCCTGCTCACACAGGAGACCTTAGACTATTTCAATCAATCAATCAATCAATCAGAAGAAAGCTGGAAGGGAACTTGGAGGTCTTCTAGTCCAACCCCCTGCTCACACAGGAGACCTTAGACTATTTCAATCAATTAGTCCATCAGAACAGAGCTGGAAGGGAACTTGGAGGTCTTCTGGTCCAACCCCCTGCTCACACAGGAGACCTTAGACTATTTCAATCAATCAATTAATCAATCAATCAATCAGAATAGAGTTGGAAGGGAACTTGGAGGTATTCTAGTCCAACCCTCTGCTAAAGCAGGAGAACCTATACTTCATTACATACACTATATTTCAGATAAGTGGCGCCTAATCGCGTAAATACCTCCAGTGATGGAGCACTACTACCCACTACTTCTGGAGGCAAGCTGTTCCACTGGTTAATTGTCGTCGTCGTCCCCCCCCCCCCCCGCATTAGGAAGTTCTTCCTTAATTCCAGGTTGCTTCTCTCCTTGGTTAGTTTCCATCCATTTTTTCCCTGTCTTTGGAAAATAAGTTGATCTCCCTCTTCTTTTTTTGGCAGTCCCTCAAATACTGGACTTCTGTTATCATGTCATCCCTGGTCCAGCTTTTCTTTAAGGTAAAGGTAAAGGTTGCCCTCGCATATATGTGCTAGTCGTTCCCGACTCTAGGGGGCGGTGCTCATCTCCATTTCAAAGCCCAAGAGCCAGCGGTGTCCGAAGACGTCTCCGTGGTCACGTGGCCAGCATGACTTAACGCCAAAGGCGCACGGAACACTGTTCCCTTCCCACCAAAGGTGGCTCCCATTTTTCTACTTGCATTTTTTACGTGCTTTCAAACTGCTAGGTTGGGAGAAGCTGGGACGAGTTACGGGAGCTCCCTCCATTACGCCGCGCTCGGGATTCGAACCGCCGAGCTTTCAGAGTGGCAAGCTCAGCGTTTTAGCCCCTGAGCCACCATGTTCCTAGCTTTTCTCTGGACTGGCTTAAATAATGGACTAAAGACCTTGCAACGTGGGAAATGCTCTGTCTAATCTAAACTCAACCCAAAGGATCAATATTTACAATGGTTTTATGACGATCTTCCTTTGGGGTTTCTGCAAGACTTTCCCGCTGGTAAAAACACGTCCCCTCCCACAAGGCAGACAGAGGGATTAAGTGTGCCAAGGTGAGGACCATGGACAGCACCTAACATCCTCCATGGCTCCTCCTTAGTTTCACTCGAGCCTTCCTGGGCAGCTAAGAGGGATAATGATCCAGCAGAAGGGGCAAGGACCATGATGGCGTGCATGCCAGAGATGGCACACAAAGCCCTCGATGTGGGCACGTTACAATACAATACAATAGCAGAGTTGGAAGGGACCTTGGAGGTCATCTAGTCCAACTCCCTGCCTAGGCAGGAAGCCCTCTACCATTTCAGACAAATGGCTCTCCAACATCTTCTTGAAGACTTGCAGTGTTGGGGCATCCACAACTTCTGGAGGCAACTTCTGTTCCACTGATTCATTGTTCTCACTGTCAGGAAATTTCTCCTTAGTTCTAAGTTGCTTCTCTCCTTGATGAGTTTCCACCCATTGCTTCTTGTCCTGCCCTCAGGGGCTTTGGAGAATAGCTTGACTCCCTCTTCTTTGGGGCAACCCCTGAGATATCGGAAGACTGCTATCATGTCTCCTCTGGTCCTTCTTTTCATCAAACTAGACCTACCCAGTTCCTGCAACCGTTCTTCATATGTTTGAGACTCCAATCCCCTAATCATCTTTGTTGCTCTTCTCTGCACTCTTTCTAGAGTCTCCAGAAACAGTGCAGCGAAGAGCAACAAAGATGATTAGGGGACTGGAGGCTCAAACATATGAAGAACGTGTGCCATTGCCAGCTGGTCTTCGTGGGTGCCAGAGTGCCGGAACACGACCTGAAGATGGCCCCAAAATTGGCCTGATAAAGGCCTGAAAAACGGCCAAAAACAATCCATTTTGGGGCATTTTTAAACTGTTTTTGAGGCAAAAAATGGATTGGAAAACAGCCTGAAAAACAGCCAAAAAGGCCATTTTGGGGTTTTTCTTTCAGGCCAAGAACAGCCTGGAGAATAGCCTGAAAATGGGCCGAAAATAGTCAAAAACAGGCCATTTGGTGGGGCTTTTTAAGGCTGTTTTTCATGTGGAAAATGGTCCAGAAATCAGCCTGAAAATGCCCCCAAAACAGCCAAAAACAGGCCATTTTTAAGGGTGTTTTTAGGTATTTTTAGGTCACAAATGGTCCAGAGAACAGCCTGAAAATGGGCCAAAAAACAGCCAAAAAGAGGCCAATTTGGGGGCCTTTTAAGCATGTTTCTCAGGTATTTTGCACTTTTGTATATTTTTAAATTTCCTGGGTCCTCCGTGGAGAAGGGCGGGATACAAATATGAATAAAATCAAAAAAATCAGAAACTGGTCCAAAAAAGAGCCTGAAAGTGCCCCGAAAAATGCCCAAAAACCAGTCCATTTTGGGGGCATTTTAAAGCTGTTTTTTGGGCCAAAAATGGTTTGGAAACCAGCCTGAAAATGGCCCCAAAACAGCTGGAAAACAGTCCATTTGTGGGGCTTTTTAGGCTGTTTTTTGGGCCAAAAACGGTCCAGAAACCAGCCTGAAAATGGCATGAAAAACAAGCAAAAAAGCTGGCCATTTTTCGGGGCATGTTTAGGTTGCTTTTCGGGTCAAAAATGGTCAGGGAAAAGAGCCTGAAAATGGCCCAAAAAATGGCCAAAAACCAGTCCATTTTGGGAGCATTTCTAGGCTGTTCTTTGGGGCCAAAAACGGTCCAGAAACCAGCCTAAAAATGGTGTGAAAAACAAGCAAAAAGCTGGGCATTTTTCGGGGCATTTTTAGGTTGCTTTTCGGGTCAAAAATGGTCAGGGAAAAGAGCTTGAAAACGGCCCCAAAAACAGCCAAAAAACACGGAGGAGTGTGTCATCCAGCTGGTAATTGAGCCTCTGGTGCTCAATGCCATGCATTCTGGTTTGGGCGCTCGGTGCTGAAGAGGTTCGCCATCCCTGGGCTAGGAGAATAACTTAAGCCTTCGTTTTAAAATAAACCTGTTTAACTGGCATTCAGTTCCTCCTCCCCACCCCGTAGTTCCTACTCCATCTGTGCTGATTAGCGAGATGTTTGTGTCTAAACAGAAACTGTTTAGAAGTAGTAGCCACTTCCTGCCACCGCGGTACAAGATACAACAGCAGTGCATGGAGATAACTTGGCAGGCCTCTAAAAAAAGTAGAAAAGGCAATCTTCGTGCTAAGTTCGATCCATCAAAAGAGTGCTGGAAGGGACCTTGGAGGTCTTCTAGTCCAACCCCCCTGCTGAAGCAGGAGACCCTACACAATTTGCTGCCCCAAACGGCTATTAGAGATCCAAATTAAAACTAACAAGCAAGCCTTCTAATTCTGATCTCGGAGCACTTCTATAAATCTTGATTTCTCCTAACATTTCCCCCACCCCCTTATTCCTAACTAGCTGGATACCCCTGCTTTGCTACAAAACTATGTCATCAGGCTTGATGAATTGACACTTAAAGCTTGAAAATTAACAAGGAGTTACTATCGGGCGTGATACGTTGACACTTAAAGCTTGAAAATTAATGTAGAATGTGTAACTCCTTAGCATCAGAGCGTGCTAAGATAAGGCAAGTGGCAGTTGGAACAGAGTTCTTTTCAGGTGGGGAGAGGGAGTAGAATGTGTAAACTCCCAGTCCGCAGGCTGGATGAGTCACATGCTGGCCATGCCCACACCCAGTCTAGCGAAGGAGTAGCATCAGAGTGTGCTAATATAAGGCAACTGGCAATTGGAACAGAGCTCCTTTCAGGTGGGGTGGGGGAGTAGAATGTGTAACTCCTTAGCATCAGAGTGTGTTAACATAAGCCGACCAGCAGTTGAAACAGAGCTCCTTTCAGGTGGGGAGGGGAAGTAAAATGTCTAACTCCTTAGCATCAGAGCGTTTAATATAAGGCAACCGGCAGTTGGAACAGAACTCCTTTCAGGTGGGGAGGGGAAGTAGAACATCTAACTCCTTAGCATCAGAGCGTGTTAATATAAGGCAACCAGCAGTTGGAACAGAGCTCCTTTCAGGTGAGGTGGGGGAGTAGAATGTCTAACTCCTTAACATCAGAGGATGTTAATATAATACTATATAAGAAATACTGATGATCTGATGGTCATTTCGACAAATCCTTTTTTAGCAAATACCTAGAAGCCAAGAGGAACATACGTGCCAAATTTCAAGCTTGTAGGCTTTATGGTTCTGGAGATTTCATGATGAGTGAGTGATATTTGGCTTTTATATATATAGAAGACATGTGAATTCTGGAATCCCATATATGGTTACATCATTTACGAAGAGTCACACACACACACACACACACACACACACACACACACACAGCAGAAACTTACATTTTCGGGGATGCTGGGAAGTTCCCTGGTATCGGGCACGGTAAAGTAAGAATGCTGAAGGGGAAAGGCAGGGAGAGAGAAAGAGAGAAAAAATGTGCCTCAAATTTCCATTTATTTTGACATATTTATGCTCTACTGCAGTGATTCGATAACTTGATCATGTGAGGACATCAAGACCCAGAATGCACACCCTGTTAATGTCCACCCATTGCCAGCGTTGAGGATCTACTATTTGAGTGGGGTGGGGAGAACTTCGACATATGCCCACCGATGCCACGAACACAATGGAATACAACTCAACAATCCAAAATACAGTGATGCCAAACATCAACCAATTAGCGTAGAGCTGGAAGGGACCTTGAAGGTCTTCTAGTCCAACTGGACTTTCTGGTTTTTCTTTGAAGATGTTTCGCTTCTTATCCAAGACGCTTCTTCAGCTCGGACTGGATGATGGTGGGAAATGGATTATGTCGTCGCCTCCCCCTCTGATTTAGAATAGAATAGAGCTGGAAGGGACCTTGGAGATCTTCTAGTCCAACCCCGTGATCAAGCAGGAGACCCTAGACCATTTCAGATAGGTGATTGTCTAGACCAGGGGTGGGCAAACTTTGCAACTTTAAGTCTGAAGGACTTCAGCTCCCAGAATTCTCCAGCCAGTAAAAGCTGGCTGGAGAAGTCTGGGAGCTGAAGTCCTTCAGACTTAAAGTTGCAAAGTTTGCCCACCCCTGGTCTAGACTCTTCTTAAAAACCTCCAGTGATGGAGTGCCCATAACTTCTAGTGGCCAGCAGTTCCACTGGTTAATTGTCCTCACCGTTAGGAAATTTCTCCTTAATTCCAGGTTGCTTCTCTCCTTGATTACCCCAAATGTGCTTTTTTCAAGAGGCAACTGACTTTCTGGTTTTTCTTTGGAGATGTTTCGCTTCTCATCTAAGAGGCTTCTTCAGCTCGTCTTTAGAAGCTTCTGGGATGAGAAGGAAAATGTCTTCAAAGAAAAACCAAGGAAGTCCAGTTGCCTCTTGAAAAAAGCCCTTTTGGGACAACCTGGAGGACTCAGAATCTCTATAGACTCTCCTTGATTAGTTTCCAGCTAATCCCCTCCCCTTTCGTTCCTCTTTTATTTCCTCTGGGAGGGGCCATTCACTGTCCACCTTGGCCTTCCTCCCAAGTCGACCCCTGTTCATTAGCTCTTCCCTTCGTCTGGCCACTCTGCGCACCCTGGGAACAGGCTCCAGCTGTTCCTCTGCCCCATTGATCTCCGACCTTGAAGGCAGCTGATAACTGTCAGACGGCTCTGGGCCCCTCTCTGCCTCCGACACAGAGCCCTCCTCCGAGCCTTCCCCAGACTCCAGGACTGGCCCAGGTTCCTCCCCAACCCTCCTCACTGTCCGACTCTACCACCAGCTCCGATGGCGGGCCACAACATTCTCCAAACGAAAACCTCCCGGTTTTTCCCCATTTTAGGAATGCTCACCACGCTGAGATGCACCGAAGATCCTGGCTCAGGAATCGGCAATTTATAAAGGGTCTGCAAAAGTTCACACCACTGGTTGTCCTGAAACGAAGAAGAAGAAGAAAACCGAGGTGGTCTCAGTGAGGGGGTTGCGTTCCTTAGAAAAGGAACATCGGTCTGCTACTCTCTCATTAATGAGAGGAAAAACCCCAACATCTTCATTTTAACCCCTTCAAGAAAGAAATCCAACTTACTTGATTCAACAAAAGTACCCCTTCCCCCCCCACCGCCCGGGACAAACTTCGGCTCAACCCGTCCAAGACCGAGTGGCTGTGGTTCCCGGCGTCCCGGTACAACCAGCTGACTCCATCGCTGGTTATCGGGGGCGAGTCCCTAGCCCCCGTGGAAAGGGCTCGCAACTTAGGCGTCCTCCTGGATTCACGGCTGTCCTTGGAGGACCACGTGACGGCCGTGATCAGGGGGGCTTTTTACCAGGTTCACCTGGTACGCCAGTTGCGCCACTTTCTCGACCGGGACGCCCTCTGCACTGTCACTCAAGCGCTTGTTATGTCCCGCCTAGACTATTGTAATGCTCTCTACATGGGGCTCCCCTTGAGGTGCATCCGGAGGCTCCAGTTAGTGCAGAATGCGGCTTCGCGGGGGATTTTGGGAGCCTCACGATGCTCCCATGTAACACCTCTCCTGCGCGAGCTGCACTGGCTGCCGGTGGCCTTCCGGGTGCGCTTCAAGGTGCTTGTCGCCATCTTCAAATCGCTCCATGGCACGGGGCCTAGTTATCTGCAGGACTGTCTCCTGCCACACACCTCCCACCGACCGATCCGCTCCCATAGGGAGGGCCTCCTCAGGGTGCCAACCGCTGGTCAATGCCGGCTGGCGGTGCCCAGGGGAAGGGCCTTCTCTGTGGCAGGTCCAGCCCTCTGGAACGACCTACCCCCTGAACTCCGCAGTATCACGGACCTTCCCCTCTTTCGCCGCTCCCTTAAGACATACTTTTTCCACCAAGCCGGTCTAACGTAGAGCTTAGCGCTCAGATGCATCATGATTTTAGCAATTAGTAATTGGATTTTATAATTTTATTAATGGGAAATATTTTTAGCACAGGTTACCTAATTTAATTTATTTTAATAGTGTCATTGTAGTTATTGTTATTTGTTGGGGGATTTTTAATTTCCTGTGCACCGCCCTGAGTCCACCTCGATGGAGATAGGAGCGGTATATAAATTGAATAAAATTCAAAATTCAAAAAAATGACCACCTGTCAATCTACCATATTTTTCGGAGTATAAGGTGCACTATCTCCCCTGTCCATCTGTATGAGAGACATGGTAACAAGGTCAGCCAATAAATAGACGTGGTGACTGGGTCGGCCAACGAGGCCTGTTTGGAAACTGAAGCAGTTTTTGCTGCGTGAGCTACAAGGAGACAGCAAGGAGCCTGGGCGTGGCTTAGCTCTGAAGCTCTGAGTCTGTGCTGAGTTCTAAAAGCTCTTTTTCGGAGTATAAGATGCTCCGGAGCATAAGACGCACCTTAGTTTTTGGGGAGGAAAATAAGAAAAAAAATATTCTGCCTATATATATGCTGGTATTGCCATCCTCGGGTGTTTTCCCGTGCATATAGCATGGAATTGTTATTGTAACGTTTCGGCAAGAACAATTCCACGCTATATACACGGGAAAACACCCGAGGATGGCAATACCAGCATACCTACACCCGTGAAGACCTACAAAAGCAAATATATATGTATGTATGTATGTATGTTAGTATTATGAGTTGATCAATAAATAAATCGGAGAGACTAGGATAGATCTATTTCGAGCTTTTTATTTTATTTTATTTTTTTCAACCTATCCTAGTCTCTCCGATTTTTTTTATTGATCAGCTCATAATACTAACACACATATTAAAAAATTAACACAACGGAACTCATGGCTTTCTGTCTAGATGGTCTCTGGTGATGAGCCGAAAGGCAGAAAAGGAAACAGTATGTCTCCTCCCTTAATTGGGCCTCTAACAGGGTGTTGTGAAACAATTATAGATATATATGTATATATGTAGATTTTGGTTTATTCGGGTCTTTTCCCGTGTAAAATTAAAGGTGTTTTTGCAACGTTTCGATGGGATCACCCCCATCATCATCAGGCTTTGGCTTCTGCCTTTTGCAAATGAACTGCATTTGAAATGGCAGTTTTTCTGTAAGTGGAGGTGGGAGGGGTTGGAATGTTGGCTCTGCTACTTTTAAACCGATTGGTTGGCTGATTTGCCACATCCTGATTGGTAGCTGGAGTTTGTTGAGAGTGATTGATGATGGTGTCAGTGTTTGTGGCCGGGACTTGTTTAGTGGCTGGGACTCGTTTAGTGGCCAGGGTTTGTTTAGTGGCTGGGACTCGTTTAGTGGCCAGAGCTGGTTTCCAGATGTCTGGCAGGCGGGAGGCATCATCGCGTCTGTTCATATTTTGGGGATGTTTTTCTATTTCAATAGCTTCCATAATCATTCTCCTGTTGGAGTGTTCAGTCCTGGAGAGCAATTTGGTTTTTTCAAAGTCAATTTGATGACCTGTTGCTTGGAAGTGCTGGAAGAGGGAGGAAGTATTTACTTGTCTTTTAACAGAATTCTTATGCTCTGAGATACGTGCACTAATTCTCCTATTAGTTTGTCCAATGTATGTGGACGAGCAGACTTTGCATGGTATTTCATAGACTCCTTGGTTTTCTAGCTGGATTTTGTCTTTGGGGTTCCTTAAAATGTTGGCAATTTTTTGGTTAGTGTCGAAGGATGTCTTTATATTGTGTTTGTGGAGAATTTTGCTGATTTTATCAGTGGTACCTTTAATATAGGGGAGGAGAGCGATGCCATTGTCTTGTTCTGTGTTTTGGATCTTGGGGGGTGTCTGCTTTTGGATTAGTTTGGTGATTGTGTTTCTTTGGAAACCATTAGAGATTAATATCTTTGTGAGGGTTTGTAATTCATTTTTCAGGTGGTCTTTGTCAGCTAGGCGTTTGGTTCTGGAGATGAGGGTTTTGGCTACAGAGTTGATCTGTGCAGGGTAGTGATGTGATTGTGCGTTTAGGTAGCGGTTTGTGTGTGTTTTTTTCCGGTAGATGGTGTGTCCTAGGGAGCCATTGGGTTTTTTGTAGATTAGGACATCCAGAAAGGGAAGTTGGTTGTTATCTTCTATTTCCATAGTGAATTGTATATATATATATGTATATATATGAATTTATTGAATCCTGCTGAATCGGTGACTTGTATGTGCTTTCTGGATGTGATTGTTGCTGCAAACTCTGACATCTCCTTGCAGCAAATAGCAAGCAGCGAGGTCAGCATGAGCAGTTGATTGGCAGATGGCTCGGCCTCCCAGGATACCCCCAATCAGCCATTCCAGGCTGCAGGGATTGCCACAGACCATCGCTTCCTCCATGCTTTGCGTTTTGGGCTACATTCAGTGTATAAGACGCCCCCAAATTTTCACCCTCTTTTAGAGGGGGAAGTTTGTCTTATACTCCGAAAAATATGATAATACTCAGGTCTCCTTAGTTAGCATATTCTAATCTGAAATTCCCACGAACCATTATCCCATCTAGAATTGAACAGGGGATATTAAAATGACCACAAAAGGAATGCAATATTACTTGGCTTTAAGTGGGGAACAGGGAAAGAGATCCATGGAAATATTTGCTTCCTGTCTTCAAAAATTGGGACATTTGTTTTATTTTATCAAAACTTGTTCTAGTGCAGGGGTCGGCAATCTGCGGCTCTGGAGCCGCATGTGGCTCTCTTCCCTCTGCTGCCGCTCCCTGTCACTCGAAATATGCATCACAACCACCAATGTGTGATACTCACACAATTTATTGAGCTTTTTGACCCCTGGTAGGCCAATCATAGATACATCCAGGAAAAGAAAAGTTTCAGAAGAAAACAGAATGCTGCATGTGCTAGTTTTGTGGCCGCCCAGGAAACAGTCGGGCACGGGAAGCGTTTTGTGGCTCCCGGTGTTTTCTTTTCTGTGGGAAATGGGTCCAAATGGCTCTTTAAGTGTTTAAGTTTGCCGACGCCTATTATAGTGGATACTACTGTCTTCCGAAGCTGGATCAAAGATGTTTTGGGTCATCTCCCTGAGACCCGGAAGGGAGAAGGGCGGTATAGAAATTTAATAAATTAAATTAAATTCAATCTCTGTTGTCGGCAAATTGTACAACATTTTAGAGACATATACACACACCGAGTCTCTCTCAAAATACACACTCACAAGACACGCAAGATATTTACCTGGCCCTTCACTGTGTAGTCCGCCAGGATATTCAGCAGTTTATAGAAGACTTCAAACCATGGGAGGTAACTAAAAAGAAAGAAAGAAAAGAAAAGCACGTGTTTGCGCATTAATGCTATGAGGGGAGGGGGAGAAACTTTCTTCGGCACAATGTGTACAAAAAAAGGCGATGGAAGCTTGTTGAGATCTCAGCACCTTGCCATTCCTTGTGTGCCCTAGATCAGTGACTGCTAACTTTTTTGTTGTCATGTGCTGAAAGCATGTGCCCGCACCCATAATGCAATGCGCCCATGACACATCCTCTGCGCCAGTGGCGGGTTTCTGCAGGCTCGCACCTACTCGCGAGAGCCGGTTGGTGAAATTTAGAGAGCCGGTGAGAGGAGGTTCCACCGGCGTACCTGGAAGTAAATCTGGCCGGCCGCTGCCAGTGACCCAATGGGAAGGAAAGGAAAGGAAGGAAGGACGGAAGGAAAGGAAGGAAGGAAGGAAGGAAAGAAAGAAAGAAAGAGAAAGAAAGAAAGAGAAAGAAAGAAAGAAAGAAAGAATTTATCATCACAATTGAGTCCAAAATTTTGGTTGCTAAGCAAGAGCGTTGTTCAATGAGTTTCACCACATTTTAAAAGGTGGCCACTCCCGCCCTGTCACATGACTGCCAAGCCACGCCCACAAAATAGGCCACACCTACAGAGTAGCTTCTAAAAAATTTGAAACCCACCACTGCCCTGCGCATAGGATACCCACCTCCCGGCGCTCCGTTTTGGGCCTAGTAGGCTTCCCTGCAGCCTCCTGGGAGTCTCCGTATGCTCCACGCTCCCCCTGCCCCCCACGCATCCACACATGCCTCCAATAGCTCAGTGGCGAAGGCGCTGAGCTTGTCGATCAGAAGGGTCGGCAGTTCGGTGGTTCACGGGTGGCTCCCGTGACTCGTCCCAGCTTCTGCCAACCTAGCAGTTCGAAAGCACGTGAAAAATACAAGTAGAAAAACAGGAGCCTCCTTTGGTGGGAAGGGAACAGCACTCCATGCGCCTTCGGCGTTGAGTCATGCCGGCCACATGACCACGGAAGCATCTTCGGACAGCGCTGGCTCTTCGGCTTTGAAACGGAGATGAGCACCGCCCCATAGAGTTGGGAACGCCTAGCACGCATGTGCATGGGGAACCTTTACCTGTTACCTTAATGCTAGTTTTGTGGCCGCTCAGGAAATAAGTCAAAGCCCGGGAAGGTTTTTGTGGTTCCCGGTGTTTTCTTTTGTGTGGGAAACGGGTCCCAATGGCTCTTTGAGTACTTAAGGTTGCCTAGATCTTGCGCAAAAAAGGAAATGTTCTAAGTTCTTGAAAAACGATGACGTCGGCATTTGAAAAAGCAGTTTTATTAACCAAGCAGCTGACAAGGAACCGGAGAGGCTGCAGATCAGCTATAAAGCTCTGCTTTTTCTCCAAGTCTTAAAGTATGAAAACGAGATTCTGCTTAGGGATCTGCACTCGCTTTGCTAGGCAACCGGGCACCGATCTTCCTGGTTCTAACCGCCGCCGACAACTGTCGGAAGGCTCTCAAGGGTCCTGCGTTGTCTTTTCCCCCTGGGGGGGAAAAACCACCTTGGCAGGTGTTCTCTTTTCGACAGGTATAAGGGCAGACTCCAGCCCACTGCAAGACTGGGGGAAATCTCACAGGGAAAAGGGGAGGGGGGAAGAAGGGAACTCTGGGAGGATTTATCTGGACTCGCTCGGATCAGCCGGGTCCAAATTAGGAGCTTGGAGGAACATTTGCTTTCCTTCCATCCTTTTCCTCTCTGCTTCCCTTCCTTCCTTCTCCTTTGCCTTCCTTCCATCCATCTATCCCCTCTTTATCTTCCTTCCTTCCTTCCAAATCCTTTTCCTTCCTTCCTACTTCCTTCCTTCCATCCCTTTTTTGCCTTCCCTCCATCCTTTTCCTCTCTTTCCATCCCTTCCCCTTTGCCTTCCTTCCTTTCTTCCATCCCTTCGCCTTCCTTCCATCCATCTATCCCCTCTTTATCTTCCTTCGTTCCTTCTTTCCATCCATCCTTTTCCTTCTCCTTTTCCTTCCTTCCTACTTACTTCCTTCCATCCCTTTTTTGCCTTCCTTCCATCCTTTTCCTCTCTGCTTCCCTCCCTTCCTTCCCCTTTGCCTTCCTTCCTTCCTTCCTTCCATCCTTCCTTCCATCCCTTCTTTGCCTTCCTTCCTTCCATCTATCCCATCTTTATCTCCCTTCCTTTTTTCCATCCATCCTTTTCCTTCCCCTTTTCCTTCCTTCCTACTGCCTTCCTTCCATCCATCCCATCTTTTCCTTCCATCCCTTCTTTGCCTTCCTTCTATCCATCTCCTTCTCCTTCCTTCCTTCCTTCCTCTCTTTGACCTCCTTCCTTCCATCCCATTTTCCTTCCTTCCCTTCTTTGCCTTTCTTCCTTCCGTCTCCTCTTTCCTTCCTTCCTTCCCTTTTTTGTCTTCCTTAAATCCATCTCCTTTTCCTTCCTTCCCCTCCTTGCTTTCCTTCCTTCTTCTCTTTGCCTTCCTTCCTTCCTTCCTTCCTTCCTTCCTTCCTTCCTTCCTTCCTTCCTTCCTTCCTTCCTTCTCTCTCCCTCCCCTTCTAAGTTGTTCCATTTCTGTTCTCCCAGCTGAGCAGAAGCCAAAAGACCAGAGAGGGGAGAATTTATCTGGGCAATCTCTGCCTTCTCCGTTTTATCGGTGAGTCTCCTTTTCGAAACACAGGGGCAGGGGGCAGGAGGCAGCAGCCTCACACGTTTCTCTGCCTGGAGCTGATGGACCGAGAAACGGGGAGCCCACTTGGGGATTGACGGGGCATGTTTTCCTCATATTTCATTGGTAACCAAGTCCTTCCACTTCCTCTTGGCTCCTCCAGAGCTTTTGATTAACTGCTGCTTTCACGGGTCAGAGGTTAAACAAAGGAAGGGAAACCCCTACTGAAATGGCCCACAGCCCCCCCCCCCCCCACACACACACACACACAAACCAGGCCAAGGATCGAGGGGCTGGGAGAACAATTCAGCTTAAAAGCCATGAAAGGAACAGGTGGAAAATTCCTCCAACCACCTCAAGTTCAGAGGTTTAAGGTAAAAGGTGAAGGTTCCCCTCGCACATCTGTGCCAGTCGTTCCTGACTCTAGGGGGCGGTGCTCATCTCTGTTTCAAGCCGAAGAGCTAGCCCTGTCTGAAGACGTCTCCGTGGTCATGTGGCCGGCGTGACTCAACACCGAAGGCGCACGGAACGCTGTTCCCTTCCCACCAAAGGTGGCTCCTATTTTTCTCCTTGCATTTTTGACGTGCTTTCGAACTGCTAGGTTGGCGGAAGCTGGGATGAGTCACGGGAGCTCGCTCCATTATGTGGTGCTAGGGATTCGAACTGCCGAATTGCCAACTGAACTACAGGTTGGCTCTGTAAACCACTTAGAGAGGTCTTTAAAACACTGTGAAGCGGTATATGTCTAAGGGCTATTGCTATCCCCTTCCTTCCTTCCTTCCTTCCTTGGTGGTCAGTGGTTAGAGTACAGTACTGCAGGCTACTTCTGCTGCCTGGTGGCTGCCTGCAAAGTTACGCGGCGCTAGGGCTTCGAACCGCCAAACTGCCGGCCTTTCTGATCAACGAGCTCAGTGTCTTAGCCGCTGACACACAGGGGCTTCCACAGCCATAAATCAGAGAGCGATCCTGGCTTGTTACACCCAATCATAGCCTGCACTCAACTTTGCTTGGCAAGAAGAGAGAAAGCAACTCCATCTATTCTCCATCTATTCTCTTCCACCAGAATGCAACGTTAGCAATCTTCCTTGCCTCTAATCTCTCGCAGAGGGCAAATTTCCTCCCATGGCTATTTTTGACAGTTGTTCCTAGCTCTCTGTGGATGTTCTCAAATGTGTTGGGTTAAGTTGCTGCTGGTTTGTTTGTTTTTTATTTTATCGTGTGACAAAACTAAAAAATGAGAAAGATGGTGAAACACCAGCAGGGACTCACTTAAGCCCTTCCATGAATAAATTTATTGCAGATCAAGGGGTGTTTGTGTGTGTGTGTTAGAATAACAGAGTTGGAAGGGACCTTGGAGGTCTTCTAGTCCAACCCCCTGCTTAGGGAGGAAACCCTACACCACTTCAGACAAATGGCTATCCAATCTCTTCTTAAAGACTTGCAGTGTTGGGGCATTCACAACTTCTGGAGGCAACTTCTGTTCCACTGGTTAATTGTTCTCAGTGTCAGGAAATTTCTCCTTAGTTCTAAGTTGCTTCTCTCCTTGATTAGTTCCCATCCATTGCTTCTTGTCCTGCCCTCAGGGGCTTTGGAGAATAGCTTGACTCCCTCTTCTTTGGGGCAGCCCCTGAGATATTGGAAGGCTGCTATCCTGTCTCCCCTGGTCCTTCTTTTCACTAAAATAGACACACCCAGTTCTAGCAACTGTTCTTTATATGTTTTAGCCTCCAATTGCATAGAATAGAATAGAATAGAATAGAATAGAATAGAATAGAATAGAATAGCAGAGTTGGAAGGGACCTTGGAGGTCTTCTAGTCCAACCCCCTGCTTCAGCAGGAGGCCCTACACCACTTCAGACATATGGCTAAAGGGGGGAAGAGGAAGGAGGAAGAGGGAGAGGAGGAGAAAGAAGAAGTAAGGAGGTGGAATGATAAAAAGGAGGGGGGAGGAGGGAGGAGGGAGGGGGAGGAAGAGGGGGAGGAGGAAGAAGTAGGAAAGAGGTGGAAGGATAAGGAGGAAGAAGGAGGAGGGAAGAGGAGGAGGGTGATGGAAGGAGGGAGGAGGAGGAAGAGGGGAAGGAGGAAGGATAAGTAGGAAGGTGGAAGGTGGGAGAAGGAAGAGGGGAGGAGGAAGAAGAAGTAGGAAGCAGGTGAAAGGATAAGGAGGAAGGAGGAGGAGGGAAGAAGAGGAGGGTGATGGAAGGAGGGAGGAGGAGGAAGAGGGGAAGGAGGGAGGAGGAGGAGGAAGGTGGAAAAAGGAAGAGGGGAGGAGGAGGAAGAAGTAGGAAGCAGGTGAAAGGATAAGGAGGAAGGAGGAGGAGGGAAGAAGAGGAGGGTGATGGAAGGAGGGAGGAGGAGGAAGAGGGGAAGGAGGAAGGATAAGTAGGAAGGAGTAGGAAGGTGGGAGAAGGAAGAGGGGGAGGGGGAGGAAGAAGGGAAGAGGTGGAAGGATAAGGAGGGAGGAGGAAGAGGAGGGAGGAGGAAGGAAGGAAGAGGGGGGAGGAAGGAGGAGGACGGATAAGGAAGGAGGAGAAGGGAGGTGGAAGGAGAGAGGAGGAAGAAGGAGGAGGAAGGAAAAGGAAGAAGGAGGAGGTGGAGGAAGAGGCTACAGTGCTGGAAGCGATGCTGTTATCGGCAACCAACGCCTAAGAGCAAAATCCCGCTAACGTCCAACAACAACTGCCAATTAAAAAGCTGTGTAAGTGCTTGCAAATCCGACACGGAAGCTCAGCAGCTGGAGAGAGATCAGCGTGTCCCCAGGGTCGACAAACCGTCGAGCCCTCTCGGAGGAGATAAGCATTCCTCGCCAGATGCGTTCCTCTTGGCTACCACGCAGCCCGGGGCTGACGCAACACGCCACCACCGGAGCAGCACAGAAATCCGGTGAATTTCTGGAGACGGTCACTTCAGCATACCTTGATGTTAAGAGACAGAAAACAGGAGTAGAATCACTTCCGATCTCCTCTGGAAATCAGATCTTCCCCCGGGGAAACGGGGAAGTCAATCACCTCTGCACTCCCCTCCCCGCAGCCTTCGGACTGACCACAACCAGAGTCCAAAGGGTCCTCTGGATGGGCCTCCGGACTGATCCAACCAGAGGTCATTACACTCCAAAGTTTAAACTGAGTCAGAGTTCGCCGTGGGAATGCCCCCGAGCGAAATGAAACAGCTGCTTCCGATTGGAAGGAAGGCAGGAAAAAAAGAGATATATTTTTTGCATTCTCCCTTTGGTGATAAGGGACGGATCCTTTCCCCCTCCATGCTGGAGCTGAGGCAACGAGGAAAGCATTGATTTCAAAGGAGGCTTTGCAGCCATGGGCTTGGGTGGGGCACATCCATCCCAATGCCCACTGCCCAATAACAGATGTTGGACTGAGTACAACTGCATCAGCCTGAGCCACGAAAACCTGATGGTCAACTGAATGGGTCTACGGCAATTCGCCGCAGTCAACCACTTGACATGGACAACTCTCCCCATCCAACTCTCTGCGGCCAAGTCTCCACAGGCAACTCACCATGGCCAACTCACCATGGGCAGCTCTCCATAGCCAACTCTCTACGGCCAACCTGCCATGGCCAACTCTCCACAGCCAACTCTCTGCGGTCAACTCACCATGGCCAACTCACCATGGGCAACTCTCCATAGCCAACTCTCTACCGCCAACTTGCCATGGCCAACTCTCCACAGCCAACTCTCTGCGGTCAACTCACCATGGCCAACTCACCATGGGCAACTCTCCATAGCCAACTCTCCATAGCCAACTCTCTATGGCCAACTTGCCATGGCCAACTCTCCTCAGCCAACTCTCTGTGGCCAACTCGCCATGGCCATCCCTCCACAGCCAACTCACCATAGCTAACTCTCCACAGCCAACTCTCTGCGGCCAATTCACCATGCTGGGTGTTGGCCGCACGGCACAACTTGCTGTGGTCAACTCACTATGGACAATTCGCCATGGCCATTCACCATGATTAATTGGTTGTGTCAAGTTGTCCCATTCCAAACTAAATGGTGGCAACCCTGGGGGTGGCAATCCTGGGGGTGATTGTTAGGGGTAAAAACGCCCCTGTAGGAAAATAAACAGGTGGAATAGTGCAATACACCGGACAGCAAGAGATACGTTGCTTAAACCACACAGAACTATCAAACACTGATAGTAGGAAAAAAAAATAGTCTTTACTCTTGATGTAACTAAAATACTTCTTCCAAACAGTGATACTAACTTCTCTAACAATAAACAGTCCTTCACCAAAACCCAGTTATCTTACAGTAAGTCAAAACAATGACACTTCTTCCGTCTTCATGTTCAGCTCCTTCCTCAGTGGCAATCAAGAAGCAAAGGAAAAGCAAAAGGGATGAACTGTGTTTCCAGCTGCCTTTTATGATTGAGCTGGGAAGCACAGCCAATCAGATTCCACATAGTCTTTTAAAGTTACATATACCTTTTATTAATCCTGGCTTATATATATATATATATTGTCAACCCAACATCAGGATAATTATCCTAACAGTCATCATCTCTTCCTAGGACCTGAGCACCATCCTGAAAGAACACACGGCAAAGAAAGCCGCCTCTTATCAGGACCTCCTACGAGTTACTTTCAATGGGTTAACCAGGGCTGGATTCCAAAGCTTCTAGTCTTCTTAAGACAGCAGGAGGAGGTCTATGAATAAAGCCCTATAAATGATGGGCCAGGACGTGTCCCAACAGAAGATGCCCCTGTTAAAATATTCATGACTGGGAGAGACATGGGAACAAGGACAGCCAATGAATAGGCATAGCAACTAAGTCAGCCAATGGGAGCTTAAACAGATCGGAGTTTGTGCAGAGAAATGAAACAGAAACTTAAGCAGTCTGCCGCTCTGTGAAGTAAACATTTGTCAGGGCACGTGAGCCAGAGCTATCCGAAGACATCTCCAGGGTCATGTGGCCGGCACAGGGGTAGGGTTCGTGCCAGTTCTAAGCTCTTCTATTGAAGGAGGTTCCCCAAATCTACAGGGCTGTTTAGAACCGGTTCCAGCTCCCTCCCCCCGCCCGTCCGCCCATCATCAAGATGAAGAGCGAGAGGAGGAATCCTGGGAGTTGAAGGCCACAAGTCTTAAAGCTGTAAAGTTTGAACACCCCTGGGGTTTTGGTTTTTTTCTAAAGGGTTCGGGGTGCAAGTGTCTGGTCACCTGACAGCTTTAAGACTTGGGTGCTTCAAATGCCAGAGTTCCTGAGCCAACATGACTGGAGGAGGAATTCGGGGAGTTGAAGGCCACAAGTCTTAAAGCTGTCAAGTTTGAACACCCCTGGGGTTTTTTTTTTATAAAGGGTTCGGGGTGCAAGGGTCTGGTCACTTGACAGCTTTAAGACTTGCGTGCTTCAAATGCCAGAGTTCCTGAGCCAACATTTTGGTTGCTAAGCAAGAGCATTGTTAAGGGAGTTTCACCACATTTTACAAGTTGGCCACGCCCACCCAGTCACATGACTGCCAAGCCACTCCCACCTGGCCACATGGCTGGCAAGCCACCCCCACTCGGCCACATGGCTGGCAAGCCACTCCCACCCAGTCGCATGGCCGGCAAGCCACTCCCACAAAGCAGGCCACACCTACAGAAGTGGTTCTAAAAAAATTTGAAGGCCATCACCGGGCCGGCAGGACTAACAACAACTACTTATGAAGGAAGGGATGCCCTTAAATGTTGACCCCCCCATGCCAAAGACCCTTCCCCAAAATGTAGCTAAGAGAAGGGAGGGTAGCCAAGAGAAAAACGTACCCTTAAACATGCCTGCAGATATATTCTTTGCCATTCCCATTAATATTCCTCGCGCTTTCATGGTATTCCCTGGTGGGGCGTTCAAAAGTACACAATGTCGAGGGTCCTCGAGGGGTACACCGGAGGCTTTATTGGGGGGGGGAGCCTCAGACTGCGCCCTCCACCCCGTTGGGACACCCTTTCGACTTTTTAATTCGCACCGCCCCAACCCGGCGCGAGAAAATATACCTGGAAGGGTTTGCCACCCAGTTCCCGGAGAAAGCAAAGAACGAAAGGGAAAAAACCCCACGATTTAAATATCAGATGATCCCTTCTAATCTTTTGAAGGGGAGAGAATTTCTCCCTTCCAAATGGCGCCCCAAAGCTGAAGCAGCTGTTTCTTCTCACATCAAGACAAGCTTAATGAGTTGGAAGTTTGTATAATAAATACCCTTCCCTTTGAAATGTGAAGATTCCACCATTAGCATGCCTTTGATTTTGCTTCTCCTTTTAAAAGGAGCTCATTAGAATGGCAGGGAGAGGGAGAACCGCACGAGGTCTCCCCTAAATCAGCCCGCCCGGCTCTCGGCTAGGAGCTCCCAAGGTCAGGGGCGAGGAAGAGCTGGCTGCAAGGGAGGACAGGGGTGGGAGAAGGAGACAGCAGCCTCGGAACTGGGTGCATCGGGTGATCCCTTTTGCTGGCCAGCAGGAGGAGGAGGAGGAGGAGGAGGAGGAAAGGAGAGAAGAGGGACAAGGAGGAGGAGGAAGAGGGGGGAGAAGGGAGAAGAAGTAGGAAAGAGGTGGAAGGAGGAGGGAAGAAGAGGGGAAGGAGGGAGGATAAGTAGGAAGGAGAGGAAGGATAAGGAGGGAGGAGGGAGGAGGAGGAGGAAGAGGGAAAAGGAGAAGAGGTGGGAGAGGAGGAGGAAGAAAGGAGAAGGGGGAGAGGAGGGAGAGAAGAAGGGGGACAAGGAGAAGAAAGGAGGAGGGGAAGGGAGGAGGGGAAGGAGAAGAAGAGGGAGAGGAGGGAGATGAGAAGGGGAGGGAGAGGAGGAAGAAGAGGAGGAGGAGGGAGGAGGAAGAAAGAAGAAGAGAAAGGACAGGAGGAAAGGGGAGAGAAGGGGAGAAGGAGGAGGAAGAGGAGAAGGGGAAGGGGAAGAGGAGAAGGGAGAGGAGGGGAGGAGGAGGGGGGAAGAGGATGGAGAAGGAGAAGAGGAAGGAGATGAGGAAAAGGGAGAGAAGCGGAACAAGGAGGAGGAGAAGGGGAAGGAGGAGAAGAGAAGGGAGAGAAGGGGAGGAGGAAGAGAAGGGGGAGGGAGAAGCGGAAGGAGAGGAGGAGGGAGACAAGGAGGAGGAGGAGGGATGAGGAAAACTGGGGGGTCCTTGGTGCTCTCTGAGCTTGGTTGTTTTCTCACAGACATTTCATTACCAAGCTAGGTAACATCATCAGTGCTGGAAGGGAGGGGCGGAGGAGAAGAGGAGGGAGAGGAGGAGAAGGGAAAGAATGGGATGAGGAGGAGGTGGAGGAAGGAAAAGGAAAACTATGGAACCCTTGAAGCTCTCTGACCGTGGTGATTTTCTTGCAGACATTTCATGGCCCAACGAGGTAACATCATCAGTGCTGGAAGGAGTGGGGCATGTGAGAAGGAGGTGGAGGAGGAGAATGGATTAGGAGCAGTGGAAGAAGGAGAAGGAGGATAAAGAAGATGGAGGGGAAGGAGGAAGAAGGGGGAGGAAGAAGGAGGAAGAGGACAAGGAAGGGGTGGAGAGGAAGAAGAGGAAAAGAAAGAGAAGGAGGAAGAAGAGGAAGAGGAAGAGGAGGAGGAGGAGGAGGAGGAAGAAGAAGAAGAAGAAGAAGAAGAAGAAGAAGAAGAAGAAGAAGAAGAAGAAGAAGAAGAAGAAGAAGAAGAAGAAGAAGAAGAAGAAGAAGAAGAAGAAGAAGAAGAAGAAGAAGAAGAAGAAGAAGAAGAAGAAGAAGAAGAAGATCATCATCTTCCACTATTTATGGTTGCAAATTGAGGTCTACTTGTATTCATATCTGGGTCCCCTAAAAGGCATTTAAACGGGGGGCATTTCGGTAGTTTTAAGGGATGACAAGTTGGCTTAAGTATGGACATGGGAGAGAGCAACGGGCTTACTCAGAACATCCTCCAATGCTTCTACCAATGGGGACCAACCAGAGGGCCTCCTGGCTCCAAACCCTCTAGTAGAAACATAAAAACACCAGGAATTCCTCTTCAGTGTCTCAAACAAAAAACATCTCCCACATTTGCTTGTCCAGGGTTAGAATTTGAGGGGGGAGGGAAAAAAAGAGACAAAAAGTCTACTATTTTCCTTTTTGCTGGGACAGGCTCACGTCGAGCACCTTCCATCAGCCGATCCCTCCGTGGTTGGTCAACCTTCCCAAATCCCCCAACGCAGGAGGAGAACATCTTTCCCTGCGCTAAGTCGTTAATTCCCTCTTCTGTCCTCATAGAAGACGGGTCTTGCCCATTACAGGGAGGTGTTTTCACACTTGCAAGCTTAAGGCACACACACACACACACACACGCCTGCACACAATCACCATAGCAACAATCATGCCTATTGATGAGACGCTGGCATGGCGGTCACACAAGAGACCCCGGGATCTGGAAACATCGGACCGTAAATGTGGACAACTCCCCTTGGCTCACGGAGTTGGACCCGGCTTCGTTACAGGCCGAGGAAGGGGCGGAATTCACACAGCCCCCCCACACACACCCAGTTGGTTGAAGAAGCCCCTTCCATCCATGTCCAGGAGGCGCGCGCGGGCGTCTACGCAGTGGAGATGGCCTGGGGCAATGACTGACATGCCCACAGAGAGAGGGCGCTGCGTGCCACCTGTGGCACACGTGCCATAGGTTCGCCACCACAGCCCTCGACTATTTCAGACAAGTGGCTGTCGCTTGACGCATGTCAGTTGCCCCGTCTCCCCGCCAGCCAGCTGATTTTCGGGTCCTTGCCGCACATGCGCAAGAGGCAGGGGGCACGCGGGAGACACATGCACATATGTGGGGGATGGAGGAGATCACAGGGGAGGCGTGGTGCACCTTCCCGTTGCCCGTTTTTGGTCCAGGAGGCTTCACGGAGGCTTGCTAGGCCCAAAATGGGGCATGAGGGGTTGGTGGTTCGCGCGCCGATGCGCAGGGGAAGGGATTGCAAGGGCACTGCATTACGGGTGTGGACACACTCTGTTGTGCACATGACAAAAAGTTAACCATCCCTGACCAAGTCAAACACACATGCTTTGAAGCAGAGAAGTTGTGCCGTAGCACACTGGCTGCAAAACAAGATTCTTCTAGAAAGAGGCTGGACTGTGTCAGCCCCAATAACCCCAAGGCCGATCTTGCTCCACCGTTTTCCGTCGGGCAATGCCCTTCGAAGAGGCTTCCAGACCTCCACGGGGCTATCAGGAGCCCTTTCCAGCGTCCACATCTGGTTCTCCTCCACTCACACCTCCTGTGCTCCGTCACCTCCACTCATTATCGGCTAAAACCTCCCGGGAATCTCTCGCCCCGGTTCTTGTTTTTAGGAAGAGGAAGTGGTCCTCTAATCTCTCTCGCCCGCTTCTGTCAGCAGTACAGCAGAGAGATCTCGCCCCCCCCCGACAGATGTTTTCTAGACGAGGGGTCACCAACCTTTCGGACCTCAGGGACCACTAAATTCGTAATTTTAAATCCCGCGGACCGCTACTACGATCTGCCTAAGGACCAGCTGGGGTGGGCGTGGTTAGGTGTTCATGTGACTGGGTGGGTGTGGCCAACTCGATGGCACTCATGTCAAATGGCCCCTTGCCAGCCTCTACTCGCCCCTTCTCGCCTGCCCTCCCGGGCTCCTTAGGGCCCCAACCGGAAGCTGTTGCTAGAGCTAAACAGCCCCCAGGAGAAAGAGTTGGCAAAACAGCTCAGTTCAAATTGGATCTGACCGAGAAGGAGGCTCGGCAGAAGCACCTCACTGAGGACTAGGAGCGTAGGCTTCCCAAGCAGAGGAGGACCTTCGGGAGAGCAAGGTGCCTGGAGGCTCAGTGGGCTGAGATGGTCAGCCAGTTCCAGGCCAGGATGCCATCCCACTGGAACGAGGCCCTCCGGCTTTTTGCCACCAGCGGCTCTTCTCTCCAGCCTCCGCCCAAAGCCCCCCACCAGGAGGCCGAAGCAGACCCCAAGTCAGAATTTCTGACCCCTTCTGACCCCCACAAAAAGACCCCAAAGGGGGAGACTCTCTGCAATGACACAAACGTCCATTGCACGTATCCATCCCATTGGCCGTACTTTTGAGGACCCCTTGATTTAGTGCAATATTAAAAATTGCACATAATTTTTCTGCGGACCACCAAAATTATTCTCGCGGACCGCAAGTTAGCCTGACTGGCTAAGACACTGAGCTTGTCGATCGGAAAGGTCGGCAGTTCGGCGGTTCGAATCCCTAGTGTAGGTCTCCTGCGTAAGCAGGGGGCTGGATTAGGTGACCTCCAAGGTCCCTTCCAACTCTGTTACAATTGGTGAGCGCTGTTCTAGACTCCGGGAAGCCAGCCCAAAATGGAAGCAGTGGCCAAGGTTGCCTTGCCTCTTGGGGTGGCATGCCACCCCCACCTCCGAATCCCCTTCCCCTCTTTCAAGTGGGGAGCGAGAAGAGCCGGGCTCCCCCCTCCAAGGGAAGTGCTAATGCACAATGCATTAGCACTAACAGAAGACAGCCAACTTAGCCAAGGGCCAAAGGGTTAATAAATAAAAAAAAGTGGCAGGATTTAACAACTACTATCACAGTTGCTTGGCAACTGGAGAAGGTGCCTTAGGAAAGCTTAATTAATGAATGGGGAGGAAAAGTGCGTTCGTGGTAAATAAAACTGGCTCTCCGCCTTCCTTCTCTTCTCACAACTTTCCTCTCCTTGCTCCATCCAGAGGAAGCTTCCCCCCCCCCAAAAGAGATCTCCATCTTGGGTTGGGCCCTTTTTGCCACAAAGAAGAGGGGATCAAGCTATTCCCCAAAGGACCAGAAGGCAGGACGAGGAACAATGGATGGAATCTCACCAAGGAGGAAAGCAACCTGGAATGAAGAAGAAACTTCCTGACAGTGAGGACAATCAACCCAAAGAACAGAAGTTGCCTTCAGAAGTTGTGGGATCTCCTGCTTGAGCAGGAGGTTGGACTAGAAGACCCCCAAGATCCCTTCCAGCTCTATTCTGACTGATTGATTGATTGATTGGTTGGTTGATTGAAATGGTCTAGGGTCTCCTGCTTGATCAGGGTCCGGACTAGAAGACCTCCGAGATCCTTCCAGCTCTATTCTGATTGATTGATTGATTGATTGAAATGGTCTAGGGTGGCAGGAGGTTGGACTAGAAGACCTCCAAGGACACTTCCAGCTCCATTCTGATTGTTTGTTTGTTTATTTGATTGATTGATTGAAATGGTCTAGGGTCTCCTGCTTAAGCAGGGGGCTGGACTAGAAGACCTCCAAGATCCTTCCAGCTCTATTCTGATTTATTGATATGGTCTAAGGTCACAGGGGGTTGGACTAGAAGACCTCCAAGATCCTTCCAGCTCTATTCTGATTTATTGATATGGTCTAAGGTCACAGGGGGTTGGACTAGAAGACCTCCAAGATCCTTCCAGCTCTATTCTGACTGACTGACTGACTGACTGACTGACTGACTGACTGACTGACTGACTGATTGATTGATTGATTCATTCATTGATTGAAATGGTCTAGGGTCTCCTGCTTGAGCAGGGAGCTGGACTAGAAGACCTCCAAGGTCCCTTCCAGCGCTTTTCTGATTGACATTGACTACGGATTGCAAAAGAACCAGGGAAATGCCAAGATGCTGCCCTCAACAAGCAGATTTCCAGGCAAAGCTCAGATCCAGTTGGATAGCTGGCGCCTCCTTTGCTGGGGTGGGGGAGGCAGTGGGGGGCACGGAGCCAAATCCACTGCTCGGACTTGCTTGCCTGAATGCTTCTGGAGAAAGGAAGAGAGTCGATGGGCGCCTTGTAAGCCCCTCTTCTTTTCACAGCAAGAGAAGGAAAGGGGGGGGGGAGAGAAAGCCACATCATAACTTAATCCTGGGGCTGAAAAGCATTGTGGCCTCAAGCTGCCCGCTTCCCCTCCCTCCATCCCTCCACAAAGCCTGGTGAAGAACACAGAAGGCAGCCAGGGAGCCTTTCAAACTCTTGACCAGGAATGAGTGAGGTGGGGGGAGGTGGGGGAGAGAAAGGACATGGACTCTCCTCGGCAAATAGAGAACAAGACCCCAAATCATCGCGCAGGAAGCATCCGGTGACGACAATTCCGATTTCCGAGGTTTCCCGCTGGCTTTCCAGTCGTAGTCAATGGGGAAGCCAGCAGGACGTCGAAAGTCGTGAACATGAGAGGTCTTACACTGTTCTCTCTTGAACGACAGCAAGAGGCCCGTTTGTCAAGCAGGAGGCGCCTTTCTCCTCCATTCCCCGGGGCTGTCTGTCTCTTGCAAAGACCCCCGATAGAAGAGCACAGATCTTGTCTTCTTGGGAGAGCAGAATGCAATCTAAGTTAACAATGACTCCCTCCTCCTGACTCCCAAACGGGGAGTGTATTGTATCTACTCCAGAAGAACTAAGCCAGGGGCCAGCAACATGCGGCTCCGGAGCCACATGCGGCTCTTTCATCCCTTTGCTGCGGCTCCCTGTCGCTGGTCAGCTCTACAATTTGATAGGGTTTTCGGTTAGGACAGGTAGAGGAAAAAGGACACCGCGCTAGGAGGAGACTCTATGGTGGGGGAACTGGACTTCCGGTTGGCAGAGGAGAAAGGATGCCACACTAGGAGATAAATCTATGGTGAGGGAACTGGACTTCCGGTCAGCAGAGGAGAAAGGACACCACACTAGGAGGAGACTCTATGGTGGGGGAACTGGACTTCCAGTTGGCAGAGGAAAAAGGACGCCAAGCTAGGAGGAGACTCTATGGTGGGGAAACCAGACTTCCGGTCGGCTTCAGAGTTGAACAGGGGCCTTCCACCTTTGTGGCTCTTTGAGTGTTTAAGGTTGCCGACCCCTGGGCTAAGCAAACAAAATTCTTTCAAAATGGCAGTTTGCAAAACAGAAGGCGGCGGGAATTAAACGTCTACAATTCAACGTGCAGGCGACACAGTACTAATTGAAGATTAGGACAGGGTAGATTTCATGGCCTCGCCCAGCTAAGAAGCTCTTGCTGAGGGGGGTGGGCAACCGTGGTCTAGACAGCGCCTTTCTGGTGACATACCATGGTTTGAGGATTATCGAAAGAAAGGGGAGACCTTATGCGCCGCCCTGAATTTCTTGGGAGAAAGCAGAGGGGTGACACAAACTGCCCTAGTGACGCAACAGTGAAAAAGAAGATGTGACGTTAAAGCCAACGAAGAGGTCACTGTATCTATTGCCCTTTTACAAGAATTGCAGTTCTGATTGTCTAATGGAGAGTTGGATTATTTGGGGGGGTTATTGTATTTTAGATTGCTGCATTGTAAGCTGCCACAAGAACCTGTTACAATAAAAGGTAAAAGTTCCCCTCGCACATCTGCGCCAGTCGTTCCCGACTCTAGGGGGCGGTGCTCATCTCCGTTTCAAAGCCGAAGAGCCAGCGCTGTCCGAAGACGTCTCCGTGGTCATGTGGCCGGCATGACTCAACTTCCGAAGGCGCACGGAAACGCTCTTCCCTTCCCACCAAAGGCGGTTCCTATTTTTCTACTTGCATTTTTTACCTGCTTTCGAACGGCTGGGTTGGCAGAAGCTGGGACAAGTCACGGGAGCTTGCTCCGTTACGTGGCGCTAAGGATTCGAACTGTTGAACTGCCAGCTTTTCTGATCGACAAAGCTTCAGCGCCTTAGCCACTGAGCCACGGTTCGGCTTTTTTAGAATACATTTGGGGAAAAAGGGAGTCCACAACCTGCCAACATTCCCTTCTTTTTCGCCGGTAATCTCCTTTCTTTTGACCACTTGCTAAACCCAATCAAGATTAGCAGGTCTCCTTATGTGTGGCTGCACAGATTACATTTGATCTCCAATAAGCGACTCAGACAGCCAGGGAGGGAGGGAGGCCAGTGCACTGAACTGGACAGAGATTAAGAAGGGTGGACACTTCCCTTAGCGCACAATCCCTAAAGGTAAAAAGGCAAAAGGTTCCCCTCGCACATCTGTGCTAGTCGTTCCTGACTCTAGGGGGCACTGCTAATACCACTCTATAAAGCTTTAGTAAGACCACACCTGGAGTGCTGCATTCAGTTTTGGTCACCGCACTATAGAAAAAGATGTGGAGACTCTGGAAAGAGTGCAGAGAAGAGCAACCAAGAGGATGAGGGGACTGGAGGATGAAACATACGAAGAACGGTTGCAGGAACTGGGTGTGTCTAGTTTAATGAAAAGAAGGACCAGGGGAGACATGATAGCAGTCTTCCGATATCTCAGGGTTTGCCCCAAGGAAGAGGGAGTCAAACTATTCTCCAAAGCGCCTGAATAACAGAATTGGAAGGGACCTTGGAGGTCTCCTAGTCCAACCCCCTGCTTAGGCAGGAAACCCTACAGCATTTCAGACAAAGGGTTATCCAACATCTTCTTAAAGACTTCCAGTGTTGGGGCATTCACAACTTCTGGAGGCAAGCTGTTCCACTGGTTAATTGGTCTCACTGTCAGGAAATTTCTCCTTAGTTCTAAGTTGCTTCTCTCCTTGATTAGTTTCCACCCATTGTTTCTTGGTCTGCCCTCAGGGGCTTTGGAGAATAGCTTGACTCCCTCTTCTTTGGGGCAGCCCCTGAGATATTGGAAGACTGCTATCATATCTCCCCTGGTCCTTCTTTTCATCAAACTAGCCATGCCGAGTTCCTGCAACTGTTCTTCGCATGTTTTAGCCTCCAGTCCCCTAATCATAGAATAAAATGACAGAAGGGACCTTGGAGGTCTTCTAGTCCAACCCTCTGCCTAGGCAGGAAACCCTACACCACTTCAGACAACATGGTTATCCAACATCTTCTTAAAGACTTCCAGTGTTGGGGCATTGACAACTTCTGGAGGCAACTTCTGTTCCACTGGTTAGTTGTTCTCACTGTCAGGAAATTTCTCCTCAGCTCTAAGTTGCTTCTCTCCTTGATTAGTTTCCACCCATTGCTTCCTGTTCTACCCTCAGGTGCTTTGGAGAATAGCTTGACTCCCTCTTCTTTGGGGCAACCCCTGAGATATTGGAAGACTGCTATCATGTCTCCCCTGGTCCTTCTTTTCATCAATGTTGTTGTTCACCCAACTGTTCTTGTTTTTGTTGTTGCGCCCCTTCTTCCTCAAAACAAGCTCCCAAAAACGGGAACACAGCTGTTTGGGAGCAGAGGGGGTGGTCTTGCAACCCTAGCCGTTTTCTTCTCTGCAAAGTTAGGCCAAAATCCACCCCCCACTCCCTCCAGCTGCCTGCACCCTCCATGCCTCAACGCCCAGGCCGATGTCAGGGCCGAGCCAGGAAGCTGTCAGTTCCTATTGCATATGGGCTGCGGAGTCCCATTAAAGCCGCCTTCTCGAGGAAACGGGGACCGGTATTTCCCAGAGCCTGGGAAAAAGGGGACTCTGCTTCCCCTCCCCCGGGCTTTAGAGTCGGACCCTTGCACCGGCTGGGTGCAACAAAGGAATGCTATGGCTGGTTTTGGCTGAAATCCACGTCTACCGTTCGGGAGGTCGAAGGTCGGGCCGACTCCCATTGATTCCTGGGGCCGAGTACGGGAGCTGTGAGAAGTCCTGATTCAGAAAGTTATTTTCCCTCCTCTAATCCCTCGAGATATTCCTGATTCCTTCCACGTGTTTCTGCTTTTAAATTTTTTTTAATTTTCGGAGGACTTCCAAGACACGGGGAAGATGTTATGATTGGAGAGAGAAAGGAATTCCAATACAATACAATAGCAGAGTTGGAAGGAACCTTGGAGGTCTTCAAGTCCAATCCCCTGCCTAGGCAGGAAACCTTATACCGTTTCAGACAAATGGCTATCCAACATCCTCTTAAAGACTTCCAGTGCTGGAGCATTTACAACTTCTGGAGGGAAGTAGTTCCACTGATTAATTGTTCTCACTGTCAGGAAATTCCTCCTCAGTTCTAAGTTGCTTCTCTCTCTGATGAGTTTCCACCCAATGCTTCTTGTTCTGCCCTCAGGTGCTTTGGAGAATAGCTTGACTCCCTCTTATTTTTATTTATTTTTATTTATTTTATTAAATTTATACCCCGCCCTTCTCCAAAAGGACCCAGGGCGGCGCACAGGAAAATTAAAAATACATAACAAAATCAAATAAAAATTTAAAAACTGATTAAATACCGTCCTGCGCTAAAACCAAATTAAAATCCCAAAATTTAAAAACTATCTAAAATAGTCATTTGTGGAGGTTACGCTAGGCCGGCTAGATGAAACAAATGTGTCTTTAAACACTGGCAGAAGAGGCGGAGGTCAGTGATGGTACGGAGTTTTGGGGGTAGGTCGTTCCATAGGGCGGGGCCCGCCACAGAGAAGGCCCTTCCCCTGGGTGTCGCCAGTCGGCACTGTCCGGCCGACGGCACCCCGAGAAGGCCCTCTCTGTGGGAGCGTATTGGTCTAAGGGATGTATGGGGCAGGAGACGGTCTCGCATGTAACTAGCGAGACCGTCTTCTTTGGGGCAGCCCCTGAGATATTGGAACACTGCTATCATGTCTCCCCTGGTCCTTCTTTTCATCAAACCAGACATACCTAGTTCCTGCAACTGTTCCTCATGTTTGAGCCTCCAGTCCCCTCATCCTCTTGGTAGCTCTTCTCTGCACTCTTTCCAGAGTCTCCACATCTTTTCTACATCGTGGCGACCAAACCGGGATGCCGTATTCCAAGTGTGGCCTTCCCAAGGCTTTATAAAGTGGTATCAACCCTTCACATGATCCTGATTCCATCCCTCTGTTATTGCAGCCTAGAACTGTGTTGGCTTTTTTGGCAGCTGCTGCCCACGGCTGGCTCCTATTTCAATGGTTGCCCACTAGGACTCCAAGATCCTAGTAGGATCTTGGAAACTAGAAAAGGAAACTAGAAAAGAACGTCTTTGCTCCCAGGAGGCTGCAGGGAAGCCTACCCTGTTTCCCTAAAAATAAGACCTCCCCAGATAATAAGAATAGGGTCTGAAATGGAATAGGGTCTCCTGCTTGAGCAGCGGGCTGGACGAGAAGACCTCCAAGGTCCCTTCCTTCCTTCCTTCCTTCCTTCCTTCCTTCCTTCCTTCCTTCCTTCCTTCCTTCCTTCCTTCCTTCTTTCCTGAAATGGCATAGTCTCCTGCTTGAACAGGGGGCTGGACGAGAAGACCTTCCTTCCTTCCTTCCTTCCTTCCTTCCTTCCTTCCTTCCTTCCTTCCTTCCTTCCTTCCTTCCTTCCTTCCTTCCTTCCTGAAATGGTCTAGGGTCTCCTGCTTGAGCAGGGGGCTGGATGAGAAGACCTCCAAGGTCCCTTCCAGCTCTGTTCAGATCGAATAGACATGTAGACATCCAGGACTGAGTTTGACTCAGAGCCTCTACATCGCAACGATGTGGCCATGAGCCAAGCATTTCAACTGTGCTTAAGTCACGGCCGCTTTGTTGACCCAGAGATAGGCACGGGCCCCTAAAGGGCAACGGCCCATCTTCCTTAGCCACGGAGCTCAGGGTAAAGATACAACCCATTCAAACTGAGAAGAAATGAGCTAAGCCCTGATAAGGCTTGGTATCTCCTCTCTTGAGGAGCCACAGCTGCAGACGTTCCTCAGGAGCCCGATTTCCTCGGACAGGGCTTTTCCTGACATCTTTTCCCAGCCCCCCCTCAGCATTTCACGCAGTCTGTTTCCCCCCCCTACACACACACACACACACACACACACAGTTGGCGTTGATGTGTGTTTGGGATCTATTTTGCAGGGTGCTGGATGATGATAAGGAGCAAGGAAGAAGAATGGAGTTGTGGAGAAGGAAAACCCCCATGTATAATTCGAAATGCATTTGTTTGGGAGGGGGGAGGAAGAGAAAGAGGAGGAGGAGGAGAGCTGTGGAGTCCTTGATGCTGCAAAAAACGGCCCGTTTTTGCTCATTTTTGCTCCACCCAAGCCTCCTAAAGGCAATGTATGCCCTCTTGTTTGGCAAAAAAACGGGCCCATTTTCATGGAAAATGGGCCATTGTTTTGCTCGTTTTTGCTTTCTCCCCCTCCCCCCCCCGCCAGCCCCAGGAACACTTTGCAAGCCTCTTAAACTCTTTGCATGTTCCCTTTTTCACAAAAAAAAAATGTCTGCATGTCCCCTTTTTCACAAAAAAACTATGCCAGGCCGGCCGCATGGAATAAATAAGTCTTCAAAGCCGGACGGAAAAGGTCCAGGTCCATGATTGTCCGTAGGGCGATAGATAGATAGATAGATAGATAGATAGATAGATAGATGGATGGATGGATGGATGGATGGATGGATGGATGGATGGATGGATGGATGGAGGGAGGGAGGGAGGGATGGAGGGAGGGATGGAGGGATGGAGGAATGGAGGGATGGAGGGATGGATATAATATATGAAATATGGATGGATAGAAATAGCCCTTAGACTTATATACCGCTTCACGGTGCTTTACAACCCTCTCCAAGGGGTTTACAGAGTCAGCCTCTTGCCCTCCAACAAGCTATTCTCCGAAGCACCTGAGGGGCAGGACAAGAAGCAATGGGTGGAAACTGATCAAGGAGAGAAGCAACTTAGAACTAAGGAGACATTTCCTGATGGTTAGAACAATTAACCAGTGGAACAACTTGCCTCCAGAAGTTGTGAATGCCCCAACACTGGAGGTTTTTATGATGTGGGATAAACATTTGTCTGAAGTGGTGTAGGGTTTCCTGTCTAAGCAGAGGGTTGGACTAGAAGACCTCCAAGGTCCCTTCCAACTCTGTTGTTCTGTTAGGAACACCATGATGGTTAGGAAACCAGGGAGATAAATTCTGTGAGGAAGTTTCTGGTACAACACCAAGTCTAATTCCTTTAGAGATCACTAATCTGCACTAATAATCTATTCAATTCTAATTCTAATTCTAATTCTATTCTATTCTATTCTATTCTTTATTATTCCATTCCATTCTTCTTACCTGTTCTATACTTTATTCTATCCCATCCCATCCCAATTTCTCTTCTCTTCCCTTTCTCCCTTCTTCTCCTTCCTTCCCTTCAATTCTAATTCTAATTCTAATTCCTAATCTGCAGTGACTTCTAAAGGCCAAGATAGACCAAGGGCTGTCTTGACAGATGGCACATGTTCCTCCAGGTTCATGCTCAATCGTTGGAGGTCTTCAAGAAAAGATTGGACAGCCGTTTGTCCAAGATGCAACAAGATCTCCTACCTTCATCAGGGGGTTGGATTAGAAGACCTCCAAGGTTCCTTCCAGCCCTGGATTCTAGGTCACCAATGCAGAACATCAACGTGGCTTCCTAAGAGCAGAGATCTCCAACCTTTGCAACATTAAGACTTATGGACTTCAACTCCCAGGATCCAACCTGCAGCATGGCTGGTTGAGGAATTCTGAGAGTTGAAGTCCATCAGTCTTAAAGAGGCCACGGTTGGAGAGAAGGAAGAGCAAACGTTGGCTTACCTTAAGATGCAGAAGCAGGTCTTGGCGCCCGAGGACAAACGGCAGAAGCCGAACCTCTGTTTGCTGTCGATATCCGTGAGGACAAAGGTAAAGTTCTGTCCCACTTGACCCACCGTGAGGCTGGAAATGAAAAGAAGGAAGGTGTCAAGGAATAGACTTGAAGACTTCGACCTTGGTGGCTTGAAGACTTGTGGACTTCCAGAATTCCCCAGGTTGGGGAATTCAAGGTCTCTTGAATTGACCTTGACCTCCAAGGTCCCTTCCAGCTCTATTCCTATTCAATTCCATTCCATTCCATTCTTTATTATTCCATTCCATTCCATTCTTCATACCTGTTCTATACTTTATTCTATTCTATCCCATCCCAATTTCTCCTCTTCCCTTTCTCGCTTCTTCTCCTTCCTTCCCTTCAATTCTAATTCTAATTCCTATCCTATCCTATCCTTTCTCTTCTCTTTCCTTCCTCCCTTCTTCTTCCTTCCCTTCAATTCTAATTCTAATTCTTATTCTATTCTATCCCAATTTCTCTTCTCTATTCCCTTCTTCTCACCTTCTCCTTCCTTCCCTTCTAATTCTAATTCTTTATAATTCTATTCTATTCTATTCTATCCTTTCTCTTCTCTTCCCTTTTCCCCTTCTTCTCCTACCTTCCCTTCAATTCTAATTCCTATCCTATCCTATCCTTTCTCTTCTATTTCCTTCCTCCCTTCTTCCTTCCTTCCTTTCAATTCTAATTCTAATTCTAATTCTATTCTATTCTATTCCAATTTCTCTTCTCTATTCTTCCCTTCCTCCCATCTTCTCCTTCCTTCCCTTCTAATTCTAATTCTTTATAATTCTAATTCTATTCTATTCTATTCTATTCTAATTCTATTTGATTTTATTCCTATTCTATTCTGTTCTAAATCCTATTCTGAATCCTATCAAAACAATATTTTAGAAACCAAGCCAATAGAAGGGCTCAAACAATATTCTCCAGTCCCCGCATGGTCCTCTCCTCCCTCGCGGAGGGGAGGAAAAAAAATTATATATCTCCGGTGTGCAGCGATGGCGGAGTGAATAGCAGAGAAAGCTACGGCTGGCTAATAGAAGCCGTGTACGTACGCCAGGGCCCTGTAATTAGTAAAGGATACAACTCCTAGCAGCTTGGTGCCTCTTTCCTAAATAACAGTTTGCTTTATTCCCCGGGAGGAGCCGATTACTTGCAGCCGGCATTTCCCGAGTACGTAAGGAGAGGGGGAAATGCATAATGTGTGTTTTAATGTCTTTGGCGGCTCTGCTGGGTTTTCCCATAGAGGCTGCCTGCCCCCAGCATGGGAAGATTACAGCCCTGAGTTACCCTGGTGGGGGTGGGTGGGATAGAGACCCTCGCTTTGTGCCCTACAGAAGAGCGGAGGGGGATTCGAAAGACTAGGCGCCCGAGGGGAGCAAGTTGCTGGAGAAAGAACTGAACGCCCACCACACAAAGCCTCCAGGTAGGGTTTGTGTCCAACGTTACACAACCCTTGCGCGCTTGTCATCCTCATCACAACTCTTGCACGTCCTCCCGAAGGAGACCCAAAGGAGTGATGTGGAGAAAACCCATCCAGCTCAAGCCTTCCAGGACCAAGCAGGCATCCTTTTTTTCACCACGATGTCCTTCTAAGGGCGACCACCTTTGGCAAGTTCTTCAGATGTTCTTCTCCCCCCATTGAAGGGCCAAAGGCTTAGCCCTGGGCGCAGGAGACGCCATTCTTCCCATCCAATTTTAGAAGGGCCTCCCCATCCTTGGCATCTGAGCGTGGCACTTCTTTTAAGGGTGGTGGGCTCCAGAAGGATTCCACTCCATTCTTGACTCTCCCTTCCTATTTGTATTTCTCTTCTATTCCAATTTCTTTTCTCTTCTCTTCTCTTCTCTTTTCTTCTAGTCCAATGTCTCTTCTCTTCTGTTATTCTATTCCTTTCTGTAATTCTATTATATTCCATTATTCTACTCTGTAATTCCACTCTATTCTACTCCTATTCTACTAATATATTCTGTTATTCTATTCCATTCCATTCCATTCTATTCTGTTATCTATTCTATTCCGTTCCATTCCATTCCATATTATTCTATTCTATTCTATTATTCTACTTTATTCTATTCCATTCCATCCTAAATTATTCTATTCTATTTCACTCCATTCTAAATTATTCTATTCTATTTCATTCCATTCTTAATTATTCTATTCTATTCTAATTCCTATTCTATTCTAAATTATTCTATTCTATACTATTCTATTTCATTCCATTCTTAATTATTCTATTCTATTCTATTCCATTCTATTCTAAATAATTCAATTCTACAATTCTATTCTATTGTAATTCCTATTCTGTTCTATTCTATTCTATTCTAAATTGTTCTATTCTAGTTTAATTCCTATTCTATTCTAAATTATTCTATTCTATTTCATTCCATTCTTAATTATTCTATTCCATTCTATTCTAAATAATTCTATTCTATTCAATTCTATTGTAATTCCTATTCTGTTCTGTTATATTCTATTCTAAATTGTTCTATTCTATTCTATTGTATTCTATTCTAATTCCTATTCTATTCTAAATTATTCTATTCTATACTATTCTATTTCATTCCATTCTTAATTATTCTATTCTATTCTATTCCATTCTATTCTAAATAATTCAATTCTACAATTCTATTCTATTGTAATTCCTATTCTGTTCTATTCTATTCTATTCTAAATTGTTCTATTCTATTCTAATTCCTATTCTATTCTAAATTATTCTATTCTATTTCATTCCATTCTTAATTATTCTATTCCATTCTATTCTAAATAATTCTATTCTATTCAATTCTATTGTAATTCCTATTCTATTCTGTTATATTCTATTCTAAATTGTTCTATTCTATTCTATTGTATTCTATTCTAATTCCTATTCTATTCTAAATTATTCTATTCTATACTATTCTATTTCATTCCATTCTTAATTATTCTATTCTATTCTATTCCATTCTATTCTAAATAATTCAATTCTACAATTCTATTCTATTGTAATTCCTATTCTGTTCTATTCTATTCTATTCTAAATTGTTCTATTCTATTCTAATTCCTATTCTATTCTAAATTATTCTATTCTATTTCATTCCATTCTTAATTATTCTATTCCATTCTATTCTAAATAATTCTATTCTATTCAATTCTATTGTAATTCCTATTCTGTTCTGTTATATTCTATTCTAAATTGTTCTATTCTATTCTATTGTATTCTATTCTAATTCCTATTCTATTCTAAATTATTCTACCCTATCCTATAATTCGTCTCTTCTCCTATTCCACTCCATTCCATTTGTTTTGTTCGCTTCTATTTGCTCCCACCGAAAGAAAGAGAAAACCCTTCAGCAGCAACATTTATTTATTCCTCCTCTTATTGACTCCACCTGCCCCATCGCGACCCTCACCTCCAGCCCTGGCAGCCAGCCACACAATTTCCACACAAGGCATTGCAGCAAGGCACCCACGTCGCACAATAATGAAGAGAAGCCAAAGAGCCTTTGACAGTGAGAAGGACAGAGAAGAAAAGGGACCTTATGGACAGTCCCTGGACTCTCGCCCACCGCTGGGGCAACGGTGTTTGCTAGGAGCAAATTCCAAACTCTTCACTTCGTTGCAAATTGCCTGGTTTGCAGAATTACCCACCCCCTCCCCACCCCCACTAAAAAAACCCACAGCAGGGGTGAAATCCAGCAGGTTCTGGAGAACCAGTAGCAGACATTTTGAGCAGTTTGGAGAACCAGCAAATGCCCCCTCTGGCTGGCCCCAGAGTGGGGTGGGAAGGGGGATTTTGCAGGATCCTTCCCCTGCCACGCCCACCAAGCCACACCCACAGAAAAAATTGAATTTCACCACTGTCAGGTGTGTGTGTGTGTGTGTGTGTGTGTGTGTGTGTGTGAGAGAGAGAGAGAGAGACAGAGAGAAACAGAGAGAGGGGAAGAGAGAGAGAGAGGAAGAGAAAGAGAGAAAGAAGAAGTAAGAGAAAGAAAGAGGAAGGGGTAGAGAGGAACAAGAAAGAAAGAAAGAAAGAAAGAAAGAAAGAAAGAAAGAAAGAAAGAAAGAAAGAAAGAAAGAAAGAGAGAGAGAGAGAGAGAAAGAAAGAAGAAGGGTAGAGAGAGACAAGAAAGAAAGAAAGAAAGAAAGAAAGAGAAAAAGAAGAGGAAGAAAGAAAGAAAAAGAAAGAGGGAAAGAAAGAAGGGGGAGAGAGAGACTAGAAAGAAAGAGAGAGAAAGAAAGAAAGAAAAAGAAGGAAAGAGGAAGAAAGAAAGAGAAAGAAAAAGAAAGAGAGAAAGAAAGAAAGAAAGAAAGAAAGAAAGAAAGAAAGAAAGAAAGAAAGAGGAATGGGAAAGACAAGAAAGAAAGAAAGAAAGAAAGAAAGAAAGGAATGGAGAGAGACAGGAAAGAAAGAAAGAAAGAAAGAAAGAAAGAAAGAAAGAAAGAAAGAAAGAAAGAAAGAAAGAAAGAAAAGAAAGAAAGAAAGAAAGAAAGAAAGAAAGAAAGAAAGAAAGAAAGAAAGAAAGACAAGAAAGAAAGAAAGAAAGAAAGGAATGGAGAGAGACAGGAAGGAAGGAAAGAAAGAAAGAAAGAAAGAAGGAGAGAGACAGGAAGGAAGGAAAGAAAGAAAGAAAGAAAGAAGAAGGGTAGAGAGAGACAAGAAAGAAGGAAAGAAAGAAAGAAAGAGAAAAAGAAGAGGAAGAAAGAAAGAAAGAAGGGGGAGAGAGAGACAAGAAAGAAAGAGAGAGAGAGAAAGAAAGAAAAAGAAGGAAAGAGGAAGAAAGAAAGAGAAAGTAAAAGAAAGAGAGAAGGAAAGAAAGAGAAAGAAAGAGGAATGGGAGAGACAATAAAGAAAGAAAGAAAGAAAGAAAGAAAGAAAGAAAGAAAGAAAGAAAGAAAGAAAGAAAGAAAGAAAGAAAGAAAGAAA
>CM077652.1:9462583-9490083 GCA_039707465.1 Rhabdophis nuchalis | reverse complement strand
GGAGGGAGCCCCCGTGACTCATCCCAGCTTCTGCCCACCTAGTAATTCGAAAGCAGGTAACATATGCAAGTAGAAAAATAGGAGCCACCTTTGGTGGGAAGGGAACAGCGTTCCGTGTGCCTTCGGGCGTTGAGTCATGCCGGCCATATGACCCCGGAGACATCTTCGGGCAGTGCTGGCTCTTCGGCTTTGGAACGGAGATGAGCACCGGCCCCTGGAGTCAGGAACGACTGGCACAGATGTGCGAGGGAAATCCTTTACCATTTTTATTTGTTCATTTAGGAAATTTGTACTGCCGCTTATTCGCACAGGAAAACTCATGAACACCCAGAGCCTTTCAATGTTCCACATTTTCTCCTATTTCAGCTATTTTAGAGCTGGTTTCGGGCATGAAGTGTCTCATCAAAAAAGATCGTGTCTAACGCTCATTAAGAAAAAAGAAAAAAGCTCCTGAGAACTCAGACAGAACTGAAGCTTTCCTGAAGTTTTCAGAGGTGTCACCAAGCTTATAGGCTACAGAGTAACAGAATAACAGATTTATAGAATGGAATGGAATGGAATAAAATAGAGAACAGAACAGAACAGAATAGAATAGAATACAGAATGTAGAATAGCATAGCATAGCATAGAATATGGAATGAGAATGGAATGAGAATAGAATAGAATAGAATAGAGAATGTAGAATAGCATAGCATATCATAGAATATGGAATGAAAATAGAATAGAATAGAATAGAATAGAATAGAGAATGTAGAATAGCATAGCATAGAATATGGAATGAAAATAGAATAGAATAAAATAGAGAATGTAGAAAGAAAGATTTATACGATCTGAAGAGAAACCAGAGAACAGAATAGAACAGAACAGAATAGAATACAGAATGTAGAATAGCATAGCATAGCATAGAATATGGAATGAGAATAGAATAGGATAGAATAGAATAGAATAGAATACAGAATGTAGAATAGCATAGCATAGCATAGAATATGGAATGAGAATAGAATAGGATAGAATAGAATAGAATAGAGAATGTAGAATAGCATAGCATAGCATAGAATATGGAATGAAAATAGAATAGAATAGAATAGAATAGAACAAAATAACAGAGTTGGAAGGGACCTTGGAGGTCTTCTAGTCCAACCCTCCTGCTTAGGCAGGAAGCCCTACACCACTACAGACAAATGGTTCTCCAACATCTTCTTTAAAATGTCCACTCTTGGGGCATTCACAACTTCTGGAGGCAACTTCTCTTCCACTGATTAATTGTTCTCCATGTCAGGAAATTTCTCCTCAGTTCTAAGTTGCTTCTCTCCTTCATTAGTTTCCACCCATTGCTTCTTGTCCTGCCCTCAGGTGCTTTGGAGAATAGTTTGACTCCCTCTTCTTTGGGGCAGCCCCTGAGATATTGGAAGGCTGCTATCCTGTCTCCCCTAGGCCTTTGATCCTCTTCGTTGCTCTTCTCTGCACTTTTCCCACAGTCTCAACATATTTCATTTTGCGACGCGGTGACCAAAACTGGACGCCGCCTTCCAGGTGTGGCCTCCTTTAAAGCGTAATAAAGCATCACTAATAATTCGAGTGGCTTTGATTCGATGCCTCTGCTTAATACAAATTGTTCTAAATGTCAGGCAATTTCTCTCCCGGACGAGTTTCCACCAACTTCCACAGAACGTCACCTCCTCTTCCCTGCTATTTATTTACACGTCGCTGCTCAGCCAATGAAAGAAAAGGCTCTTTTGCTCTCAAGGACGCCGCGCTCCCTTAACCCTGGTTCGAATCCGGGTGAAGACCAAGTTTATTTTTTATTTATTTTTACACGCCCGTTTCGTGTTTTAACATTTTAATGAGCTCTGGGGGACGGAGAAATCCATAGCAGGCGCCCCCCCCCCGGTCCTTGAAGCACAAAGCCTGAGGCCCTCTCCCCCAGGATACAGCCGCCCCACCATCTCACTCCCTGGCCCTCCGATATTTGCCACCTGGTTCTCTAACCCCGTCTGCGTCCCCTTTCCCGTCCCCGCCCGCAACCCCTTCCTCTGGCTCCCCTCCTTTCCATAATCAAAACACTGCTGACATTTGAATCCCAGGCGGGATTTGTTGAAATCCCTTCCCATCGATCCCTCCCCTCCCGCGACACGTATCGGAGGCATCGATTGGGCTGGGCTTCGGCACCAAAGTTTTCAAAATAAATGAGCCAGGGCAGTGACAGAAAGGATGCTCCCGCAGGACACACACAAACACACACACACACACACACACACACACACACACAACTGGAGCCCACCACGTTCCTTCGCCGGGAAGGGAGATCGACAAAACAAGGTCTGTTCTTTGGGATTCTAGCTCAAGGAAGCTTCTCAAGATTAGAAGAAGAGAAGGTGGGCTAACCAAGAAGGAAATTTCAGGCAGACCGATGAACAGAGTTGGAAGGGAGCTTGGAGGTCATCTAGTCCAACCCGCTGCTCAAGGAGGAGACCGTGCCCCATTTCAGACAAGCGGCTGTGCAGCCTCTTCTCGAAAGCCTCCAGTTCTGAAGGCAACTTCTGTTCCACTCCTTGATTGTTCTCACAACCGGGAAATTCCTCCTTGTTTCTAGGTTGAGTCCATCGATCAGAATAGAGCTGGAAGTCAATAGAGCTTGGAGGTCATCTAGTCCAAGCGGGAGACCCTCCACCATTTCTGACAGAGGGCAGTCCAGCCTCTTCTTGAAAGCTTCCAGGGATGAAGCTCCCACAACTTCTGAAGACAACGTCTGTTCCATGGGTTGGTTGTCCTCACTGTCAGGAAATTCCTCCTTATTTCCAGGTTGAATCTCTCCTTGGTCAGTTTCCATCCATTCTTCCTTGTTTGGCCTTCGGGTGCTTTGGAGAATGGCTTGACCCCTTCCTCTTTATGAAAGCCCCTCCAATATTGGAAAGCTGCTTTCCTGTCTCCCCTGGTCCTTGTCTTCCCTAGACTAACCATGCCCAGTTCCTGTAACCATTCATTGTATGTTTGAGCCTCCAGTCTTCTCATCACCCTGATTGCTCCCCTCTGGCCTTCATCACTTGAGACTTTCAAGAAGCGACTGGACTGTCATTTGTCAAAAATAGCGTAGGGCCTCCTGCTTGAGTGGGAGGGGGTTGGACTAGATGACCTATAAGGTCCCTTCCAACTCTGTTAATCTGATTAAACATTAATTCCACTGTGTTAAGAATGGGAGAGCCAAAAAGAACCTAAGTTTTTGGTTCTCCTACCAGCCATGTAACCTTCTGATTTACCGCTCTTTATTTCCTATCTCTTCTAGAAGGTTTACTCATAATAGTGATGGTCACCCATTTGCTTGTAGTTTATGGCTGCAATTTTGCTTGTATCCTTACCATTCATAGTGGCATTGGTTGTTTCCTGATTGCATATTTGTACCCTATGACTAAGTGTTGTACCTTAGGATTCTTGACAAAAGTATCTTGTCTTTTTATGGACACTGAGAGCATCTGCACCAAAGACCAATTCCTTGGGTGTCCAATCACCCTTGGCCAATAATGAATTTCATTCTATTCTATTCCACACTATGCTATTCTGTTTTCTTCTCTTCCAGTTCCAATTCCAATTTCAGTTCCAACCTTCAAAGGCTTCAGGAGCTTCCCTGAAGTCTCCAAAGGGCGAAAAACGGCCTCAAAAGAAGGCCTAAATCAGCTGGCCAGCACACACATGCGTGCTGGAGCTGACAGGGCAACGCCTCGCGTGCCCTCAGAAATGGCTTCGCGTGCCACCTGTGGCACCCGTGCCATAGGTTCGCCATCATGGGTCTAGGGTCTCCTGCTTGGGCAGGGGGCTGGACCAGAACACCTCCAAGGTCCCTTCCAACTTCCTTCCTTCCTTCCTCCCTCCCTCTCTCCCCCCTCCCTCCCTTCCTTCCTGGCTGAAATGGTCCAGGGTCTCCTGCTTGAACAGGGGGCTGGGCCAGAAGACCTCCAAGGTCCCTTCCTTCCTTCCTCCCTCCCTCCCTTCCTGGCTGAAATGGTCCAGGGTCTCCTGCTTGAACAGGGGGCTGAACCAGAAAACCTCCAAAGTCCCTTCCAACTTCCTTCCTTCCCTCCTTCCTCCCTCCCTCCCTCCCTCCCTTCCTGGCTGAAATGGTCCAGGGTCTCCTGCTTGAACAGGGGGCTGAACCAGAAAACCTCCAAAGTCCCTTCCAACTTCCTTCCTTCCCTCCTTCCTCCCTCCCTCCCTCCCTCCCTTCCTGGCTGAAATGGTCCAGGGTCTCCTGCTTGAACAGGGGGCTGAACCAGAAAACCTCCAAAGTCCCTTCCAACTTCCTTCCTTCCCTCCTCCTTCCCTCCCTCCCTCCCTCCCTTCCTGGCTGAAATGGTCCAGGGTCTCCTGCTTGAACAGGGGGCTGGACCAGAAGACCTCCAAGGTCCCTTCCAACTTACTTCCTTCCTTCCTTCCTTCCTCCCTCCCTCCCTCCCTCCCTCCCTCCCTCCCTCCCTTCCTTCCTTCCTGGCAGAAATGGTCTAGGGTCTCCTGCTTGAGCAGGGGGAAGACCAGAAGACATCCAAGGTCCCTTCCAGCTCTATTTGATTGATAATGATCAAACGCCTTATGAATCCAAGATATACTACATCCAGCCCATGTCCTCGGTCTACTAATCTAGTCACATTTGCATTCAGATGCATGTCTACCGACTCATATTTATGACAGGCGCAGTGTCCCGGTGTGTGTGTGTGTGTGTGTGTGTGTGTGTGTGTGTGTGTGTGACGTGATTTCCCCTTTTGTGACCTCCTGAGACGCCCAGTCCACGGGAAAAAGCCAGATTCGCTTAACGACCGCGGGGCTCATCGAACGGCGGCAGCGATCCGCTTAAACAACCGCGGCCAGCTAGGACGCACCACGGGGGCGAAACCCACTGAGCCAAATGTCTCAGATTAAGCAGCGTAAATTCTGGGCTCGTCACAGCGGTCGGTTTTAAGGAAAAGTTTTGGGGTTGTGTTTCCCCCCCCCCCCAACCAGCTTGAAAAACATGTTGGTTCTGTTTTAACAACGCAGTTCACAAACGGTACACAGATGGACAACTTGAACCGTTCCCATTTGAAGCCGCTCCCTGCGTGTGTGTGTGTGTGTGTGTGTGTGTGAAACTCTTGTTCATTACCAGTTTTGACAATCCTTGAATTTTTTAAATTTAATTGGGCCTGGGCCTTCAAATCTACCCCTCCCCTCCCCTAAGGGCACCAGTCCTTTCAATCCAGCTTGGGCATTACTCAGCGGAAAATCTGGGATCTCCCTGAGGTCTCCTGCCCGACACAAGGCGAGCCAAAGCAGAAATAATGGCCCTGCCTGGAATTCAGGCGCTCGGCGGGTCTTCTCCTGGGACCCCCGAGGTGGCAGATGCGGCCTTAGAAATCCATGCTGGATTTGCAAAGGGGGAGAGCAGGCAGGCCCCCCTCCTCAGCATTGGGGCAGAGCAGTATGAAAAAGGCAAAATGCTCTCTCTTCTCTCTCTCTCTTTCTCTCTTTTTCTTTCTCTCACTCTTACTGTCTTTCTTTCTCCTCTTTCTCTCTCTTGCGCTCTCTTTCTCTTTCTCTCACTTTCTGTCTTTCTCTTTCTCTCTCCTCTCTTTCCCTTTCTCTCTCTCTCTCCTCCCTCTTTCTCTCTCTTCTTTTTCCCTCATCTCTCTTTCTTTTTCTCTCTCTCTCTCTGCTCTCATGCCTGTCTTTTTCTCTTGTCTCCTCTCTCTTTCCTCTCTCTCTTTCTGTTTCTCTCTTTCTCTCTACTCTTATTCTTCCCCCCTCCTCTTTCTCTCCCCTTTCTTTCTCTCTTTCTCACTTCTCTTTCTCTCATCTCTCCCTCTCTCTTATTTCTGTCTGTCTTTCTCTGTCTTCTTTCTCAAACTCTCCTCTCTCTTTCCTCTCCTTTTCTCTTTCTTTCTGTTTCTCTCTTTCTCTTTACTCTCTTTCTCTCTCTCTCCTCTCTTTCTCCTATTTCTGTCTTTCTTTCTCTCTGTCTTCTCTCTCAAACTCTCCTCTCTCTTTCTGTTTCTCTATCTCCTTTCGCTCTCTCTCCTCTCTCTCCCATTTCGGGGAAATGAGAAAACAGTGTGCAGCGGCAGCCAAGAAAAGCCGACGCAATCCTAAACTGCATTAACAGAGGGACACAATCAGGATCAAGGGAGGCATTAATATTATTCTGTAAAGCCCTAGTAAGGCCACACCTAGAATCCTGCATCCAGTTTTGGTCACCAGACTATAAAAGAAGAGGTTGAGACTCTAGAAAGAGTCCAGAGAAGAGCAACCAGGATGATGAGGGGACTGGAGGCTCAAACATACGAAGAACGGTTGCAGGAACTGGGCATGGCTAGTCTAGTGAAGAGAAGGACCAGGGGAGACAGGAGAGCATCTTCCAATATTTGAGGGGCTGCCCTAGAGAGGAGGGGGTCAAGCTATTCTCCAAAGCACCTGAAGGCCAGAGAAGGAACAATGGATGGAAACTGACCAAAAAGAGAGATTCAACCTGGAAATAAGAAGGAATTTCCTGACAGTGAGAACAATCAACCCATGGAAGAGAAGTTGCCTCCTGAAGTTGTGGGAGCTTCATCAATGGAGGCTTTCAAGAAGAGACTGGACTGCCCTCGGTCAGAAATGGTGTAAGGTCTCCTGCTTGGGCAGGGAGGGTTGGACTAAATGACCTACAAGGTCCCTTCCAACTTTGCTAATCTGTCATTTTTGAGGTTCTGCAAGTCCCTCCTTTTCCAGTTGGGGGACTCCAGTCGGTTAATTTTTTAAAAAAATTAACGTGATGCAAGGTTGAGTTTTTGAAGAGAAAGGATTGGCAAACTGGGGGACTAAGAGGTTTATCCAGAGTGGAGTTATATTACCAGAACCCATTTCGTTGTATTTAAGTACAATGACAATAGAGATTATACTTATACGTGACTAGAAAAAGATTTGTGACTTTGCCCAGTTGGGAATGGAAGGATCCTTTTCCCAGTGGAGATCTCCCGGAGAGAAGAGGCAGATTTCTGCTTAGCGAATCCAACTCTGCAAAAAACGGATTCGGCGCGGCTGAATCCTTCACACACACACGCATCAACTAACATTCATCAAAGCTACTCCAAATGCAGACTTGTCCAATATTTAAAATACCAAGGAAACCTACCGCGGATTAAACCCATGGCACCATTCAAACCTGCTGCCCGATGTTACAAAAACGAGATCTGGGATGCTCAACGTGACCCATTAGATCTTGCAAAAGCTAGCGAATGGAGATGGGGGAGAGGATTACGTTTTTCAGCTGATCAGTAAATAAGTCAGGGAGACTAGTATAGATCTATTTTGAGCTTTTGAGCTCTCATCAGATAGCCATACCCTTACTGGGATTTGAACCGGAGCTGTATTCCATGCTAGGCAGGAGCCTTAGCCATTAGGCCACCAGGTTCTCTTCCTGATCAGCTGAGACAGGAGGATAAGTATATACTTGTGTCACAACACCCTGTTAAGCCCCAATTAAGGGAGGAAGCCTACTGCTCTCCTTTTCTGCTTTTCGGCTCATCACTAGAGACCATCTAGACAGAAAGTTATGAGTTCCGTTGTGTAATTTTTTTATATGTGTATTACGTTATTTATTGATCAGCTCAAAAACCTAACACACATATTAAAAAAGTACACAATGGAACTCATGGTTTTCTGTCTAGATGGTCTCTGGTGATGAGCCGAAAGGCAGAAAAGGAGAGCAGTATGCTTCCTACCTTAATTGGGGCTTAACAGGGTGTTGTGACACAAGTAAATGTGTGTGTGTGTGTGTGATACGTTTTTGTGCTGATAAATAAATAAATGCAGGGAGACTGGTATAGATCTATTTCAAGCTATTTAGCTCTCATCAGCTAGCCATACCCTTACTGGGATTCGAACCGGGGCTGTATTACATGTTAGGCAGATGTTTTAGCCATTAAGCCACCAGGTTCTCCTCCTGATCACCTGAGACAGGAGGATAAGTATATACTTGTGTCACAACACCCTGTTAAGCCCCAATTAAGTGAGGAAGCCTACTGCTCTCCTTTTCTGCCTTTCGGCTCATCACTAGAGATCATGCAGACAGAAAGCTATTAGTTTTGTTGCTTTTTGTTTACATTTGTGTTGCGTTTGTGCTGATAAATAAATAAACAAGGGAGACTAGGATAGATCTATTTCAAGCTATTTAGCTCTCATCAGCTAGCCATACCCTTACTGGGATTGGAACCTGGGAAGTATTACATGTGAGGCAGTTGTAATTGCCGCTAGGCCACAGGTTCTCCTCCTTTTGTCAGCTGAGCCAGGGGAATAAGTATATATTGTGTCACAACACCCTGAGGGAGCAGAACTGCTTCCCTTTTCTAGTGGCAAATACAACAGCTTGAAATAGATCTATACTAGTCTCCCTTTATTTATTGATCAGCACAAACGTAACACAAATATAACAAAGGCAACGAAACAAATAGCTTTCTGCCTGGATGGTCTCCTGTGGTGGGCCGAAAGATAGAAAAGGGAAGCAGCTCTGCTCCCTCCCATATTTGGGACATACCAGGGTGTTGTGACACTATTTCTCTGTGTGTGTGTGTGTGTGTGTGTGTGTGTGTGTGTATGTCAAAGCACCTGGTATGCCCAAATACTGCTTCCCTTTTGCCTTTCAGCCCCACTCCCTTCCCTTGCTGCGATTCGAACTTGGGCTGTTCGGGAAAAAAAAACTTAATCATTCCCCTGGCTCAGCTGAAAAGGGAGGGGAGCTTGTGGCTTAGAGGTTAATACAACTGCCTAATATGTAAAAACAGCCCAGGTTCGTATCCCAGCAAGGATATGGCTGGCTGATGAGAGCGAAATAGCTTGAGATAGATCTATACTAGTCTCCCTTCATTTCTTTATCAGCACAAATGCCATACACACGCACACACACACACACACGCAATATTTCATTAGTGCTTTTGAGAGCCTTTTATGGATTTTACAAATCTAATTGAGAAGGCTTTAAATGTCCCCCCATCTCTCCTCACACTGGCTTTCCTGACTGAATTTCTCTTTTATTCGCTGATTAGCTGAGCCTTTCTTAGATCAGCTGCTGCATCCTCCTTTAAAACCTTCTAGCTTAGAAAGCCATGGGCAATCAGCCTTGCCTTCCTGGTTTCTAGTCCTCTAAAAGTAAAACACAACAACAACAACAACAACAACAACAACAACAACAACAACACACACACACAGTAGTGTGAATCACTCTCACAGAGCAGCTTGGCCGCCTTATTCCAACTTCCCTTTTGAATAACTTATCTGTAAGTCACTCGGTTCGCCCTGTGGAATTATCCCCTCATACGCCCAGCTGCATCAACACACATCTGGGCACATAGGTGGTCAACACAGATGTTGTGGCCAGGCAGCAGGGAGCGGAGCTGGAAGCAGAGTCGGACAGTGAGGAGGTTGGGGAGGAACATGGGCCAGTCCTGGAGTCTTGGGAAGGCTCGGACGAGGGCTCTGCGTCAGAGGCAGAGATGGGGCTGAGGCCGTCTGGCAGTGATCAGCTGCCTTTGGAGTGAGGCAGAGGAACAGCTGGAGCCTGTTCCCAGTGTGCGCATGCGCAGAGCTGCCAGAAGAAAAGAACAACTCAGAAATCAGGGTTGACTTGGGAGTAAAGCCGCAGGTGGACGGTGGTTGGCCCCTCCCATAGGAAAGAAAAGAGGAGCGAAAGGGGAGTGGAGTTTGCAGGAGACAATTCATTCGTTCAGCAGTTAGATTCGTTTCGGGAGTGTGAGGATCTGTCCGTGAATCTCAGAGACTCTGTGCCCAGCCTTTCCTTGCACAGCACCTCGTTTGGGAAAATATTTCCATGGCAGCTTTCCAAGTTAGATGAGGTCTGTGGTCCTAAATACACCTTGGAAAGACTGTTTGCCAGGCCTTGGCTGAATGGGAATGTGAGGAATTCACCTTCGTTGAATAAAAGGGGGTTTGTCCGGGACCAGGACTCTGCCTCGCGCTATTTGGGGAAGCCTAGTTCAGAACAACGGATGGCTGTTGATTGCTAGGGGACGAGCAATCTGCTTGGGCAGGGGGTTGGACTAGATGACCTGCAAGGTCCCTTCCAACTCTTGTTAATCTGTTATCTGACTTACCTAGAATTTGCATCCAGCCTTCTCCGAAGAAAAAAAAAGAGACAGACGCTTCGTTGAGAGTGGGTGTGCCCATGTGGGTATCTGCACACCGACGTGTTTTAAAAGCCCAAGGGGCTGCAACGGAGGGCATGCTAAAACGCACGCTCCCCGCACGCCCAGCGAAAGCAAAACAAAGCCAAAATATTAAAAAAAACAATGCCTTTCCCAGACACTCCAGAAAAGGTACTTAGCCTCTCAAAAGGCTAATTAAATTATTCGGAAATAAAAACCCAGTTTAAAGTTGTAATTGGCATAATTAAGGAATTTTAAACAGGCTACCAATAAGTGCGACATAATTCCATTGGGAGAAAGCTGCCAAAAAAGAAAAAGAAAGAAAGAAAGAGCCAGATTTGGCAGGAGCCCAGCTGATAAATGTGTGTGTGTGTGTGTGTGTGTGTGTGTTTGTGTGTGTTACATTTTTGTACTGATAAATAAATAAAGGGAGACTAGTATAGATTTATTTCAAGCTATTTAGCTCTCATCAGCTTCCTGGGATTCGAACCTGGGAAGTATTACATGTGAGGCAGTTGTAACTGCCACTGGGCCACAGGTTCTCCTCCTGGATCAGCTGAGCCTGGGGAATAAGTATATATTGTGTCACAACACCCTGGTATGCCCCAACTATGGGAGGGAGCAGAACTGCTTCCCTTTTCAGGTGGCAATTACAACTGCCTCACATGTAATAATTCCCAAGTTCGAATCCCAGTAAGGGCATGGCTAGCTGATGAGAGCTAAATAGATTGAAATAGATCTATCCTAGTCTCTCTTTATTTATTTATCAGCACAAATGCAATACATACCTAAATACATACATGTGTGTATATGTATATGTAGGCACACATACACACATACACAATCAAATCAAATAAAAGCAAGCTTCTCCTTTTTTTAAAATCCTCCTTCCTTTTGTAAAATCGCTCCATGGCTCGGGGCCTAGCTATATGAGACCGCCTTCTGCCCCATACATCCCTTCGTCCGATCCGCTCCCACAGAGAGGGTCTTCTCCGGGTACCATCGGCCGGGCAATGCCGGTTGGCGACGCCCAGGGGAAGGGCCTTCTCTGTGGCGGGCCCGGCCCTCTGGAACGACCTACCCCCCGAACTCCGGACCATCACGGACCTCCGCCTCTTCCGCCAACGTCTTAAGACGTATCTATTCCAACAAGCCGGCCTAGCGTAGCCCCCCGTTTCTGACTCTATCTATAAATTTTAAATTTTCAGGGTTTTAAATGGTTTTTTTAGCACGGGTTTTAATTTAATTTAATATGTTTTTTAATATTGTATATTGTCTTTTGTTATGGTTTTAATAATGCCTGTGCGCCGCCCTGGGTCCTAACAAGGAGAAGGGCGGGGTATAAATTCGAAAAAATAAAATAAATAATAATAATAAAATTAATAGAAGAATTGAGTCCCTAGAAAACGAAGGGAGGGAAAAAAAGAAAGATTTGTCGCTTTCCGTTTATTAAAGGAAGAGTGCCCGGATTTCAGAGTCCACATCAGTTCCTTGTTTAAAGCGATGAACTAAAAAAAATATATCCATTTCACTGAACCTTGATGGACAGATTCTCCATCAAGGTTCAGTGAAATGGATATATTTTTTTTGGATAGTTCATACGGATAAACCCCCTTTTTTCCCAGAAGGAATAGCTGGGGTTTTCTTTTCCTACACTCTGATGATCATAATGAGCAAAAGTCTTGGAGGAAGAAGCTAATCCTTCGGCTTGATTGTCAGCAGCTGTCTTGAGCCATGAAGAAGAGTCCAGGATGAGGAGTTAGACGGGGGAAAAATCAGCCATCTACAAGAATGCGGTGGGGGTTGTAGTTGTGGCAGTGAGGAGGTTGGGGAGGAACCTGGGCCAGTCCTGGGGGCTGGAAAGGCTCTGCGTCAGAGGCAGAGAGGGAGCTAGACAGCAGCGAGGCAGAGGAGCAAGGGGAGCCTGTTCTCAGTGTGCGCATGCGCCGAGCTGCCGGAAGAAAAGAACAGCTCAGAAATCAGGGTCGACTTGGGAGTAAAGCCACAGTTGGAAGGGGATTGGCCCCTCCCACATGAAATAAAAGAGGAGCGAATTGGGAGGGGGCTTTTGCAGGAAACAATTCGTTCATTCGCTCGTTTCAGGAGTGTGAAGATCTGTCCGTGAATCTCAGAGACTCTGTGCCCAGCCTTTCCTTGCACAGCAGCTCATTGGGAAAAATATTTCCATGGCAGCTTTCCAAGATAGATAAGGTCTGTGGTCATAAATACGCCTTTGAAAAACTGTTTGCCAGGCCTTAGCTGAAGGTGAATGAGAGGAATTCACCTTCGTTTAATAAAAGAGGTTGGGAGCAAAACCACACCTTGAAGGGATTGGCCCCTCCCATAGGAAACCAAAGAGGAGCGAATGGGGAGGGGGCTTTTGCAGGAAACAATGTGTTCCTTCGGTCGTGTCAGGAGTGGAACGTTCTGTTTGTGACTATAAGGGACTCTGGGCCAAGCTTTGCCTTGCCCTGCGTTTGGAAACGAGTTATCTGGCAGCTCGCCAAGCGAGATAAGGTTTGTGCTGATAAATATCCCTCTGAAAGACTGTTTTAACTAAGCCTTGCTGACTATGAATGAAAGGAATTCACAATCATGTAAATAAATGTGGTTTTCCCGGGACCAAGACTCCACTTCTTGCTTTTTAAGGAAGCCTGGGTCAGAACAGGTGTTGAGTTTGAGCCTGGTGGTGCTTCAAGGAAACGAGAATGGTGCATGGAAACTGCAAGATGGAAGGACATCGATGCCAGAATTAACCATCTCCGTGCAGGGAGCAGGAGAACAAGAGAGGACCCTGGTTCTTCTCGGGTTCTCCTGTAATGCAAGCCATCTTCAACGAGAGGAGTCTTTCCAGATCTGAGATGTTCCTCTCCTTTCAAAGAAGGTTTGGGAGGCCAAGAACCAAACCTGAACTAGAGATTTATTTTGTATTTTATTTGCATTTATTTAGCTTGTCGAACAGGTATGAGATAGCAAGTATAAACATGGACATTGACACAGGAAATGAGTACAGATAAATGGGGACAGTAGGACAGGGACGATAGGCATTGTTAGGATAATTAACCTGATGTTGGGGTGACAATAAATATAAGCCAGGATTCTTAAAGAGTATATGTAACTTTAAGGACTATGTGGAATCTGATTGGCTGTGCTTCCCAGCTCAATCATAAAAGGCAGCTGGAAACACAGTTCATCCCCTTTTGCTTTCCTTTGCTTCCTGATTGCCACTGAGGAAGAAGCTGAACCTGAAGACAGAAGAAGTATCATTGTTTTGACTGACTGTAAGATAACTGTGGTTTTGGTGAAGGACTGTTTATTGTTAGAGGAGTTAGTCTCACTGTTTGGAAGAAGTATTTTAGTCACATGAAGAGTAAAGACTATTTATTTGTTCTACTATCAGTATTGTAGAGTTTTCGTGTGGTTTAAGCAATGTATCTCTTGCTGTCCGGTGTATTGCCCTATTCCGCCTGTTTATTTTCCAACGGGGGTGTTTTTACCCCTAATAGGCATGCTCGGGCACTTATGCATGCCCCCTTTAAGGACCTCTGAGGAATGGGGTGAGGTCCACGATAGACAGTTTGAGGTTGAAGCTCTGGGGGTTTGAGGACGCAACAACAGAGTCGGGTAGAGCATTCCAGGCGTTGACCACTCTGTGGCCGAAGTCATATTTTCTGCAATCGAGTTTGGAGCGGTTGACCTTGAGTTTGTATCAATTGTTTGCCCATGTGTTATTGAGATTGAAGCTGAAGGAGTCCTTGACAGGTAGGATGTTGTAGCGGATAATTTTGTGTACTATGCTTAGGTTGGACCATAGGCAGTTCCAAAATTTCGGGCCTGGTGCCATGCTGACGACTACAGCTAGTCCAGAATACGGCCGCGCGGGTAATTATGGGTACCTCCAGGTACTCCCATGTAACACCGCTCCTGCGCAAGCTGCACTGGCTACCTGTGGCCTTTCGGGTGCGCTTCAAGGTGTTGATTACCATCTTTAAAGCGCTCTATGGCACGGGTCCTAGCTATCTGCGTGATCGTATCCTACCCAACACATCCCTTCGACCGATTCGCTCACACAGAGAGGGACTTCTCCAGGTGCCGTCCTCCTGGCAATGCCAACAGGCAGCTCCCAGGGGAAGGTCCTTCTCTGTGGCGGGCCCAACCCTCTGGAATGACCTACCCCCCCGAGCTTAGATCTACTACGGACCTCCGCTCCTTCCGTCAACAATTAAAGACCCATCTTTTCCAGCAGGCCGGCCTGGCCTAACCGAATCTACCGTACCAGCCTAGTTGTAAATATTACCTAATCGGGTTTTTACGTTATAAATTTAAACGAGATATTTTAACACAGGGTAAAACATTTAATTTAGTTTTATTATTTATAATTGTTATATATGCATATGCTCTTAAAGTCTTGTACACCGCCCCGAGTCTCTTCGGAGAGAGGGGGCGGTCAATAAATCCAAATAAATAAATAAACAAACAAACAAACAAACAAACAAATAAGGTATTCTATTGTGAGCAGAGGAGTGGAGGACTCTTCTCCTGAGATACCTCTGGATTTGCTCGATTGTGTTGCTGTCCGATTCCAGGCAGACGAGCTGTATTCGAGAATAGGTCTGGCAAAGGTTTTTGCATGCCCTTGTTAGCAGTACAATGTAATCGGCGAAGAAGCGCCGCAAGATTAGGTGAACAACTTTTAATGCCTTTTTGGCAACGCTGTTACAAGGAGCTCTGGGACTTAGATTGTTTGAGATGAGGACTCCTAGGTCCTTGACTGAGTGAGGGTCAACTCTTTAAGTTCATCTGGCCCATCTTGCTTGAAGGGCCAGGGGCCATCTTCAGCGTTCTTGAGAGACCAACCTTCATCCAAACATCTCCCTTTTCCACGGGTATGATCGATTTCGTTTCGCTTTTCATAATCTCATCCTTTTTTGCAGCCAAACTCCCAAATCATCCAAAGACCCAAGCAAGAAGCGAATGGTCTCAAGGAAAGTCCTGCTGAAATGAAGACTCTCCGCTAAGTTGATCGTCATCTGAGAGTTTGACAGGCTGTCATCGTGTAGCAAAGGAAGCAGATGGAGGATGTATGAAACAATGCTTGGCGCAAAGGGAAAGAAGGAACAGTGGAAGAATTGGAAGAGAAGAAAAAGGAAATAAATGCTACAGAATCTCTGGGAGGTTTACTGCAACATGGCAACATGAAGACCATGTCATCCTTCTTTCATTCCCTTCTCCTTCCTTCCTTCCTTCCTTCCTTCCTTCCTTCCTTTCCTTCCTTTCTCTTTTCCTTTCCTCCCTTCCCTCCCTTCTCCTTCCTCCCTTCCCTCCCTTTCTCTTTCTCTCTTTCCTTTCCTTTCTTCCTCTTTTCCTTAATTCCCTCTCTTCTCCTTCCTTCCTCTTTCTCTTTTCTTTCCGTACTTTCTACCTCTTTTCTTTCCTCCCTCCCCTCCCTCTTCTCCTTCTTTCTTTCCTCTTCCTCTTTCCTTCCTTTCTCTTTTCCTTCTTTTCTTTCCTTCCTTTCCTCCCTCTCTTCTCCTTCCTTCCTTTCTCTTTCCCTCCTTCCTTCCTCTTTTCCCTCCTTCCCTCCCTCTCTTCTATTTCCTTCCCCTCTCTTTTCTTCCTTTCTTCCTCTTTTCCTTTCTTCCCTCCCTTCTCCTCCCTTCCTCCTCTCTCTTCTCTTTCCTTACTTCCTGTTCCTCTTTCCTTCCTTTCCTTTTCCTTCCCTCTTCTTTCCTTCCTTTCCTCCCTCTTCTCCTTCCTTCCTTTCTTTTTCCATCCTTTCTTCCTCTTTCCCCTCTTTCCCTCACTCTCTTCTTTCCTTCCCCTCTGTTTTCTTCCTTTCTTCCTCTTTTACTTCCTTCCCTCCCTTCTCCTTCCTTCCTCCCTTCCCTCTCTTTCTCTTTCCTTTCTTCCTTTCTCTTTTCCTTCCTTCCTTCCCTCCCTCCTTTTCTTCCTTTTCTTCCTTTTTCTCTTTCCTTCCTTCCTTCCCTCCTTTTTATAAGTCCTCCAACTACAATCCACTTCCAATAAAGCCCAATTGGAAAAGTTTAAAGATTCAAAACCGCCATCCGTGAGCCAAACGGGTATATTTTCAAATAATGTTTAGAAAAGGTGACCATTTCAACCCATTTTTTTTTAAATTCTTGCTAATGAAGCCAATGAGCCAACAGGATCAGATTTCTCTCAGGGAGGGGGAAAAAGAGAGAGAGAATAGGAGAATGGAGGCAACCCTCGTTAAAACCTCGAGAGTCCTTGTTTTATCAACTTTTTCAATCGCGCCCTTGACAAGTGGCGTTACGAAAGCCTCAAATTAAAGTCAGAGGAGAAAATGAGATTGAATTCATTCGCTTCTTTTCTTCGGGACCTTTTTCTCAAGCGTCGAATATCGCTATCGATAGTCGAGGGGCTTAAACGTTATTTTAATGCTTTCCAGTGGCCCGAACGCCAGAAAAGCCACACCGCGCCATAAAGAGCCTGCCGAATTACAAAATTGTAATTTAAATAATTCCAGTGGTTGAACACCGTGGCATTGTGTTTCTTCCTACCTGAAGAGGGGGCTTTAACTCTACCAATAACCACGCCTGCCTCCTAGGGTTACCTTTGTGCCCAGGTATTTCGCCTGCCCCTTGGGAGTACGCATTCATAAGCCTGAAAGGAGAAACGCCTGTGTTTACATCCAAGGGACTAGAAACTCCGTTTCCCCCCCCACTTGGCATGCCTTATTCTCGAGTTACACCCTACACTGGCTGTTAAACCGCTTTTTAAAAGGAAAAAAACCCAATCAAAATAATGGATTCGAGATGACTTTTAATAAGGCGAACCAAACTCTTTTGTAGTCTTAAAATTCCGTGGTTTTTCTTTTTAAAGGGAGGGGGGGAAAAGATTTTACAATTTTGCAATTTAGATTCTGCAACGAAGGTGTCCATCTCATTAGCCCCCCCCTCCATACCACCCCTTCCTGTCACATCTACACACACACAAATAGACACACATTTACATTTCCGATTACATTTCCCTCTAAAAGGACGAAGCGAGGAAGGTTTGAAATAATGAGAAACGTTTTCATATAAAAAGAAAGTTGGGTTGTTTTTTTCTCGGGCTCCCCCCGCTAGAAATGACTTTCTTCTGCGGGTTAGAGAAGATAATTTATTCCTCCTCTAAATGAGAAGCAAAACAGAAGGGGAAAAAAAGATGAAAATGATCGTCGTTCGTCGCCCATTTATCTCGAGCAGACAATTAAGACCCCAGATCAAAAAGGATTATCGGGCCACCCTACCCTGGGAGGGTGGAGAAAGAGGGGGGACCCATCATGAGAAATCATCTCCGGGACGATGTTCTTTCTAACCTCCATTCTCTTGTCTTTTTTTTTTTTCATCCATTCTCTCTTTCTTCTTAACTTCGCTTCCATGCCAGCTTTGTGGCTTAAGCACAGCCGAGAGGCTACCCATCATTATCCAGCCACAGATGTCAGTCTAACCTTCCTTTCTTTATCTTTCGGGGGGGGTCTTTCCCCCCTCTTTTTTTAAAAAGCACAATCATTTGCGAGAGATTCTTGTAGGGGCCAGATACAAAAGACGCCCAGAATATATAAAAAAAAACAACGTCTGTGCGCAGACGGACGCCGAGAGCGGGGAGAATGGCTTGCACGAGAAACGAACGCCCTGGATATCCAAACAATCGCTGGGCATTTAGGCTGGGGTGGAGTGGGGGAGGAAGGGACCAGGGAGAGGGGGGGGCTTCGGTGGTAAGGAGTGAGGGGATCTTGGGTGGACTTAGAATATAGAATAACAGTTGGAAGGGACCTTGGAGGTCTTTTAGTCCAACCCCTGCTCAGGCAGGAAACCCTGCAGCACTTCAGACAAATGGATATCCAACCTGTTGGGGTATTCACAACTTCTGGACGGAAGTAGTTCCACTGACTGATTGTTCTCACTGTCAGGAAATTTCTCCTTAGTCCTAAGTTGCTTCTCTCCTTGATTAGTTTCCACCCATTGCTTCTTGTTCTGCCCTCAGGTGCTTTGGAGAAGAGCTTGACTCCCTCTTCTTTGGGGCAGCCCCTGAGATATTGGAAGGCTGCTATCTTGTCTCCCCTGGTCCTTCTTTTCATTAAACGAGACCTACCCAGTTCCTGCAACTGTTCTTCATATGTTTCAGCCTCCAGTCCCCTAATCCTCGGTTGCTCTTCTCTGCACTCTTTCCAGAGTCTCAACATCTTTTTTATATTGTGGCAACCACAACTGGATGCAAATATTCCCAGTGTGGCCTTCCCAAGGCCTTATAAAGTGGTATCAACCCTTCACGTGATCTTGATTCTCTCCCTCTGTTGATGCAGCCTAGAACTGGGTTGGCTTTTTGGGCAGCTGCTGTCCACGGCTGGCTCCTATTTAGATGGTTGTCCACTAGGACTCCAAGATCCCTCTCACAGTTACTATTATTGAGCAAGGTACCACCTATCCTGTACCTGTGCATTTTGGTTTTCTTGCCTAAATGTAGAACTTTACTTTAGAATAGGACTGGATAGAATAGAATAGGATAGGATAGGATAGGATAGGATAGGATAGGATAGGGGGTAGGGTAGGGTAGGGTAGGGTAGGGTAGGTAGGATAGGAATGGATAGGATAGGATAGGGAATAGAATAGAATACAGGATAGGATAGGATAGAGAATAGAATAGAATACAGAATAGGATAGGATAGAGAATAGAATAGAATAGAATAGAATAGAATAGAATAGAATAGAGGATAGGATAGGATAGGATAGGGAATAGAATAGAATACAGAATAGGATAGGATAGAGAATAGAATAGAATAGAATAGAGGATAGGATAGGGAATAGAATAGAATACAGAATAGGATAGGATAGAGAATAGAATAGAATAGAATAGAGGATAGGATAGGATAGAGAATAGAATAGAATAGAGGATACGATAGGATAGAGAATAGAATAGAATACAGAATAGGATAGGATAGGATAGAGAATAGAATAGAATAGAATAGAATAGAATAGAGGATAGGATAGGATAGGGAATAGAATAGAATACAGAATAGGATAGGATAGAGAATAGAATAGAATAGAATAGAGGATAGGATAGGATAGAGAATAGAATAGAATAGAATAGAGGATAGGATAGGATAGAGAATAGAATAGAATACAGAATAGGATAGGATAGGATAGAGAATAGAATAGAATAGAATAGAATAGAATAGAATAGAATAGAGGATAGGATAGGATAGGGAATAGAATAGAATACAGGATAGGATAGAGAATAGAATAGAATAGAATAGAATAGAATACAGGATAGGATAGAGAATAGAATAGAATACAGAATAGGATAGGATAGAGAATAGAATAGAATAGAATAGAGGATAGGATAGGATAGAGAATAGAATAGAATACAGAATAGGATAGGATAGAGAATAGAATAGAATACAGAATAGGATAGAATACAGGATAGGATAGAGAATAGAATAGAATACAGAATAGGATAGGATAGGATAGAGAATAGAATAGAATAGAATAGAATAGAGGATAGGATAGGATAGGGAATAGAATAGAATAGAGGATAGGATAGGATAGAGAATAGAATAGAATAGAATAGAATACAGGATAGGATAGAGAATAGAATAGAATACAGAATAGGATAGGATAGAGAATAGAATAGAATAGAATAGAATAGAATAGAATAGAGGATAGGATAGGATAGAGAATAGAATAGAATACAGAATAGGATAGGATAGAGAATAGAATAGAATACAGAATAGGATAGGATAGAGAATAGAATAGAATAGAATAGAGGATAGGATAGGATAGAGAATAGAATAGAATACAGAATAGGATAGGATAGAGAATAGAATAGAATAGAATAAGGATAGGATAGAGAATAGAATAGAATACAGAATAGGATAGGATAGAGAATAGAATAGAATACAGGATAGGATAGAGAATAGAATAGAATAGAATAGAATAGAATACAGGATAGGATAGAGAATAGAATAGAATAGAACAGAACAGAACAGAACAGAACAGAACAGAACAGAACAGAACAGAAGTAAAACCCTTGGGGGAGCCAAGGGATGGACTAGAAGACCTCCGAGGTCCCTTCCAGCTCTATTCCGATCGGTTGAAAAGGCCTCTCTCTCTCTTTCAGGGGCGCATGTGGCTTTTACTAAAGGGGAAGCATTCCTCGGGGGGTGCCAGGTTTATTATCCATCAATCATGGCCACCAGTGACAACTGCGGGCCAGACCGGACCTTTAATCCAGCTGCACTAATGCACTCGGGGACCTATTTATTAACAATCATTGGACCCTGTGCGTTGTGTGGCTGCCCGCCCGCCCACCCCCTCCCCGCCAACCGCCATGCCAGAAGCAGCCGGAAGGGGCTACGATAAACCTCGCCAGAGGAAAACCGCCGAGCGACGCGTTGCTTCTAACAAAAAATAATATTCATGGTTGACAATGATGGCCAGCAGGCTTAAGCGTCAACCTTGCTGTAAAGGAACCCCCCGAGTGTCGTACCTGCTGGACTGGTGGCCAGCAGGGAAGGAGGAATCCCTTCGGCCGGAGAGGAAGGTCCGTAAACGGGGGTGCAGGAAAGGATAACCAAGACTTGGTTTCTCTCCCCCCACCCTTTTCGATCACTGTGCCCCAAAAGGGTGCTTCTTCTAACAATGAACATGCATTTGCCCCGCAAGATCAAATGTTTGCTAGTCGTCGCGGCTCGGCCAAAGAAACTTTGCTCTCCCCCCAACACCACCTCCAGGTGATGCTCGGCTTCCCTAGAGAGGACCGGCGTGCCAGCCAGCCAGCGTACAAGCGGTGTGAAAATACAACCATCTTTCTCTTCCTCCCCCTCCCTTTCTGCTCCTGGGCCGCTCTATAATGAGGGAGCCGCCGAGGGAAATCGCTTTGAGGTATCGCATCCTGCGGACACGCCGCGCAGTTGCTTTTCACCTCTCCTGCAGGCACTAATTGTACAATTCCCACGGCATTTTGCACGCTCAGGCGCCCTTCTTCTTCTACTCCCTCCTCCTCCTTTATACGCCGCGGGTTCGGGGAGGCAGTAATGGGGGGGAACAAATTTTTCACAAGCAGCCAGGCGCCCCGCGAATCCATAAGCGCCACCCGTGACACAGCCGAGGACAAATTCGCCCCCCTGATAAATGACTTACATCGGGACGGTCTTTTCCTTACACCTTTCAAACTTTCTTTTTCTTTCTTTCTTTCTTTCTTTCTTTCTTTCTTTCTTTCTTTCTTTCTTTCTTTCTTTCTTTCACCAATTTTTTTTTTTAATTTCTCTTACCATTTTAAGTATCATTCTTATACGTTTGTCATTCCATTTGATAAGTTATAATATACAGTTTGGGTTGATTTATTTACCATCCCTTCCGCCGGTTGTAACACCACTTTCTTTTCCCTTTCTTTTCTCCCTCCCTCCCTTCTCTACTTCCTTCCTTCCTCCTCTCCTTCCCCTTCTTTCCTCCCTCATCCCTCCCCTACTCCTAATCTTCCTCTTCCCCTTCCTACTCTCTCCTTCTCTTTCTCTCCCTTCCACCCTCCTCTCCTTACCTCTTCCTTCCTTCCCTCCTCTCCTTCCCCTTCCTTCTTCCCTTCCCTCTCCCCTCCTCCTCTCTTCCTCCTCCTATCCTCTCTCCTTCTCTTTCTTTCTCTTCTATCCTCCTCTCCTTACCTCTTCCTTCCTTCCCTCCTCTCCTTCCCCTTCCTTCTTCCCTTACCTCTCCCTTACTTCTCTTTCTTTTCCCACTCTCCTTCTCTTCCCCTTCCTACCCTCTCTTCTCTTTCTCTCCCTTCCACCCTCCTCTCCTTACCTCTTCCTTCCTTCCCTCCTCTCCTTCCCCTTCCTTCTTCCCTTACCTCTCCCTTACTTCTCTTTCTTTTCCCTCTCTCCTTCTCTTCCCCTTCCTACCCTCTCTCCTTCTCTTTCTCTCCCTTCCACCCTCCTCTGCTTACCTCTTTCTTCCCTCCCTCCTATCCTCCCCCTTCCTTCTTCCCTTACCTCTCCCCTACTCCCCTCTTTCTCTTCCCCTTCCTCTCTCCTTCTCTTTCCCTCCTCTCCTTACCTCTTTCTTCCTTCCCTCCTCTCCTTCCCCTTCCTTCTTCCCATACCTCTCCCTTACTCCTCTCTTCCTCTTCTCTCTCTCCTTCTCTTTCTCTCCCTTCCACCCTCCTCTCCTTACCTCTTCCTTCCTTCCCTCCTCCTCTTCCTCTTCTCTCTCTCCTTCTCTTTCTCTCCCTTCCACCCTCATCTCCTTACCTCTTCCTTCCTTCCCTCCTCCTCTTCCTCTCCTCCTCTCTCCTTCTCTTTCTCTCCCTTCCACCCTCCTCTCCTTACCTCTTCCTTCCTTCCCTCCTCCTCTTCCTCTCCTCCTCTCTCCTTCTCTTTCTCTCCCTTCCACCCTCCTCTCCTTACCTCTTCCTTCCTTCCCTCCTCCTCTTCCTCTCCTCCTCTCTCCTTCTCTTTCTCTCCCTTCCACCCTCCTCTCCTTACCTCTTCCTTCCTTCCCTCCTCCTCTTCCTCTCCTCCTCTCTCCCTGTCTTTTTCTGTTGTTATACGTGTCTCTTTCAAATCTCAGCTTATGTTTCCCTTCCAACTTTCTTCTCTGGGCTTCCCATCCATGCATGGGGTGGATGAGCGTCTTGTAAAATAAATACTGGTGTGTGTTTTGTTTCCTTTGGCTGAGATTTTTTTCCGGGGGGGAAGGGAGGAAGAATTGGGGGGGGGGAGAGAACAAACCTGAGCGGTCAACACACACACACACACACACACACACACACACACACACACCTCCCCCCCCCCCCGCGATGAATTTTGTCGTGTAAAAAATTAATTACGCATGCCCGACCTGATCGCTGTAGTCTTCGGGGAATCTCTTCCGCACCTCCGGATCTGTAAATAATTGACAGATAATATTAATTGGCTTTGAATTGGTGAGCAAGCAGAGAGTCACACATTAATATTTGATCAGAGGAGGATAGAGGCCCTGGCAGGAGATGCAAACCAGGACAGGCGGAGGAGGAGGAGGAGGAGGAAGAGGCCGAGAGGAAGAGGGGACTTTGCAAGCTTCCCTTTGGCTCTTCTTCGCCAAGACCAAGAGGGGAGATTAAGGCCCGGGGCGTCACGCTTAACGGCGGATGAATGAATGCAGGAAGGGGAGGGGAGCCCGGCACTGTGTTTTATAAGTGAACAGGGCTTCAATTGTGCTTCCGTTTGTTCTGTTGGTTTTCTTTCTTTTCTTTCTTTCTTTCTTTCTTTCTTTCTTTCTTTTTCTTTCTTTCTTTCTTCCTTCCTTCCTTCCTTCCTTCCTCTTTCTTTCTTTCTTCCTTCCTTCCTTTTTCTTTCTTTCTTTCTTCCTTCCTTTCCTTCCTTCCTTCCTTTCCTTCCTTCCTTCCTTCCTTCCTTCCTTTCTCTTCCTTCCTCCCTCCCTCCCTCCCTCTTTCTTTCTTCCTTCCTTCCTTTCTTCCTTCCTTCCTTCCTTCCTTCCTTTCTTTCTTTCTTTCTTCCTTTTTCTTTTCTTTCTTTCTTTCTTTCTTTCTTCCTTCCTTTTTCTTTCTTTCTTTCTTTCTTCCTTCCTTTCCTTCCTTCCTTTCCTTCCTTTCTCTTCCTTCCTTCCTTCCTTCCTTCCTTCCTTTCTTTCTCTTCCTTCCTCCCTCCCTCTTTCTTTCTTTCTTTCTTTCTTTCTTTCTTTCTTTCTTTCTTTCTTTCTTTCTTTCTTTCTTTCTTTCTTTCTTTCTTTCTTTCTTTCTTTCTTTCTTTCTTTCTTTCTTTCTTTCTTTCTTTCTTCCTTCCTTCCTTCCTTCCTTTCTTTCTTTCTTTCTTTATATGTGGTTTCTTTTTGGTGAATGACAGGAGCCTGGCTTTATAATCAGAAAGGGAGGGGAGAGAATTTACTGAACAATGGCATTCACCAGAATTTTTTTGGGCGGTGGGGGAGGAGATTTAGCAGCTTTTTGAAATAAGGATGGAAAAGAAATTGGGCTGTGTTAAAAAGCCAGATGGGGGAGAGAGAGAAGAGAAAAAGAGAAAAGAGAGAGAATGAGAGGAGAGAGAGAGAGAAGAGAAAACAGAGAATGAGAGAAAGAGAGAGAGAGAATGAGATAAGAGAGAGAATAAGAGGAATGAGAAAGATAATGAGAAAAGAAAGAAGCGAGAAAACAAGAAAGTGAAAAAAGAGAACAAGAGAGAATGAAAGAAAAAGAGTACGAGAGAAAAGAGAGAAGAGAACAAGAAAAAAAAGAGAGAGAGAGAATAAGGGAAAAGAATGAAAATGAGAGAAAAGACAGAAGGGAACAAGAAAACAGAGACGGAGAGAAGAGTATAAGAGAAGAGAATGAAGAGAGAATGAGAAAAAAGAAACAGATATGAGAGAAGAGAGAGAAGCGAAAACAGAGACAGAAAGGGAATGAGAGAAAAGAAAGACTGAGAAAAAAGAGAGAAGAGAATGAAAAAGAGACGAAATAAAGTGAAAGAAGAACAAAAAAGGGAGACAGAGAGAACAAGAGAAAAGAAAGAGTATGAGAGAGAAGAGAGAGAACAAAAAAAGAGAGGAGAGAATGAGAGAAAAGAAAGAAAGAGTACGAGAGAAAAGAGAGAAGAATGAAAAACAGAGAATGAGAGAAAAGAAAGAGAATACAAGAGGAGAGAGGGAGAGATGAGAATGAAAAAGAGAGAACAGAGAGAGAACGAGAGAAAAGAGAGAGAAGAGAACAAAAGAGAAGAGAATGAAAGAAAAGAATGAAAAAAGAGGGAATGAGAGAAAAGAGAGAATACAAGAGGAGAGATGAATGAAAAAAGACACTTAGAGAACGATAGAAAAGCTAGTATGAGAGAGAAGAGAACAAAAAAGGAGAGAATGAGAGAAAAGAAAGAAAGTACGAGAGAAAAGAGAGAAGAATGAAAAACAGAGAATGAGAGAAAAGAAAGAGAATACAAGAGGAGAGAGGGAGAGATGAGAATGAAAAAAGAGAGACAGAGAGAGAACGAGAGAAAAGAGAGAGAAGAGAACAAAAGAGAAGAGAATGAAAGAAAAGAATGAAAAAAGAGGGAATGAGAGAAAAGAGAGAATACAAGAGGAGAGATGAATGAAAAAAGACACTTAGAGAACGATAGAAAAGCTAGTATGAGAGAGAAGAGAACAAAAAAGGAGAGAATGAGAGAAAAGAAAGAAAGTACGAGAGAAAAGAGAAAAGAAGGAAAAAATAGAGAAGGAAAGAAAAGAAAGAGAATACAAGAGAAGAGAGGGAGAGATGAAAATGAAAAAAGAGAGACAGAGAGAGAACAACAGAAAAGAAAGAGAGTATGAGAGAGAGAGAAAAGAGGAAAGAAAGAGAATAGAAAGAAAGTGTACGAGAGAAAAGAGAAAAGAAGGAAAAAAGAGAGAATGAAAGAAAAGAAAGAGAGAATACAAGAGGAGAGAGGGAGAGATCAGAATGAAAAAAGAGAGACAGAGAGAGAACAACAGAAAAGAGAGTATGAGAGAGAACAAAAAAGAGAGGAGAGAATGAGAGAAAAGAAAGAAAGAGTATGAGAGAAAAGAGAAAAGGAAAAAAGAGAGAATGAAAGAAAAGAGAGAATACAAGAGGAGAGAGGGAGAGATGAGAATGAAAAAAGAGAGACAGAGAGAGAACAACAGAAAAGGGAGTATGAGAGAGAGAGAAAAGAGAGGAAAGAAATAGAATAGAAAGAAAGAGTACGAGAGAAAAGAGAAAAGAGGGAAAAAAGAGAGAATGAAAGAAAAGAAAGAGAGAATACAAGAGGAGAGAGGGAGAGATGAGAATGAAAAAAGAGAGACAGAGAGAGAACAACAGAAAAGAGGGTATGAGAGAGAGAGAAAAAAGAGGAAAGAATGAGAGAAAAGAAAGAAAGAGTACGAGAGAAAAGAGAAAAGGAAAAAAGAGAGAATGAAAGAAAAGAGAGAATACAAGAGGAGAGAGGGAGAGATGAGAATGAAAAAAGAGAGACAGAGAGAGAACAACAGAAAAGAGAGTATGAGAGAGAGAGAAAAAAGAGGAAAGAATGAGAGAAAAGAAAGAAAGAGTACGAGAGAAAAGAGAAAAGGAAAAAAGAGAGAATGAAAGAAAAGAGAGAATACAAGAGGAGAGAGGGAGAGATGAGAATGAAAAAAGAGAGACAGAGAGAGAACAACAGAAAAGAGAGTATGAGAGAGAGAGAAAAGAGAGGAAAGAATGAGAGAAAAGAAAGAAAGAGTACGAGAGAAAAGAGAAAAGAAAAAAAGAGAGAAGGAAAGAAAAGAAAGAGAATACAAGAGGAGAGAGGGAGAGATGAGAATGAAAAAAGAGAGACAGAGAGAGAACAACAGAAAAGAGAGTATGAGAGAGAGAGAAAGGAGAGGAAAGAATGAGAGAAAAGAAAGAAAGAATACGAGAGAAAAGAGAAAAGGAAAAAAGAGAGAATGAAAGAAAAGAGAGAATACAAGAGGAGAGAGGGAGAGATGAGAATGAAAAAAGAGAGACAGAGAGAGAACAACAGAAAAGAGAGTATGAGAGAGAGAAAAAAGAGAGGAAAGAATGAGAGAAAAGAAAGAATACGAGAGAAAAGAGAAAAGGAAAAAAGAGAGAATGAAAGAAAAGAAAGAGAATACAAGAGGAGAGAGGGAGAGATGAGAATGAAAAAAGAGAGACAGAGAGAGAACAACAGAAAAGAAAGAGAGTAAGAGAGAGCAAAAAAAAAAGCAAGAAAAAACCCCACCCCAACGCAGACAGAAATAATTCTTATGACAAATCATCTCAAAACAACCCTGTCACGACCATCTGTTTTTCCTGAAGCAAATCCCTCCGATTGCCAAATTCCGTATTACGAGTGTAATTTTTAATTACAGTAATAATAGACGGAGTGGGGGGGGGAGATGGAGGGGGAAAGAATATCTCGCATTTGGTGGGGAAGTTGTCATTTTCGTAAGGAGGCGCTTGCTGTCAAGAGCAGCATTTGAACACGCGGCAGTGAGCATCGTGCCGTCCGCTAGGTTCCCCTGGAACGAGACGGGCCGTTGAACGAGACTCGGCTCTCAACTTTTGCAAACCCAAAAAAAAACGAGAAAAAAAAAGAAAGGAAAAAAAATCGGAGTTGAAAATTTTGTTTCTTCAAGTTTTGATCGCGGCGGGAGAATCCCGTAAATAAACCTTCGCTGCTCAATTATTCTCCTCTTGCCCTGGATCAAAGCCGGCACGGCGTTTGAAACCGTTTTATGATGCGCGGGTCACATATTTGGTATTCAAAAGGAAGTCCCACCCCCTCGCTCTCTTGTAGGCAATTTTGTAGCGCACAAAATTGCCGGCTACAATGTCCCACCTGCCAACGACTACTTCAGCTTC
>CM077652.1:9367583-9455083 GCA_039707465.1 Rhabdophis nuchalis | reverse complement strand
CTGCACTCGACTAGCCAGGCCCAGTTCCTGCAACTGTTCATCGTATGTCCTTCCCCCCACCCCTATATCAATGCTGTACTTGTTATACCCAACTCAACCTGGAAAAGAGCCCCCCCCCCGCTCAAACCTGAAAGACCAGGAAGGGGGGGGTCTCTAAAAATACATTTATTTATTTATTAGATTTATACCCCGCTCTTCTTCAAGAGGACCCAGGGCGGCGCACAGGAATTTAAAAGATACATTCAAAAATCAAATAGAAAATTTAAAAACTTATTAAATATCCATCCTGCGCTAAAACCAAATTAAAATCCCCAAATTAAAACTATCTAAAATAGTCACTGCGGGGGTTACGCTAGGCCGGCTTGATGAAAGAAATGTGTCTTTAGACACTGGCGGAAGAGGCGGAGGTCTGAGATGGTGCGAAGCTCAGGGGGTAGGTCGTTCCAAAGGGCAGGGCCCGCCACAGAGAAGGCCCTTCCCCTGGGTGTCGCCAGTCAGCATTGTCTGATACAGAGAAAACTTCTAACTTGCCAACAAGCAGAGGGTTCAGGGGGTGGGGGCTGCCCCCCTTGAATTTCCGGAATGCTATTTTAGCCCAGCACTCTCCGGAAAGTTAAGCGGTAGAGAGAGAAGTTGGTCAAAAGGAGAGCGTTCCCTTTCGGGGATCGGCAAAGATACAGCAACAAAGGCGAGGGACAATCGCCATCAATGGAGAGAGAGAAAGAGAGAGAGGGAGGGGAACAGCGGGGCGCTGGAGAATTTGTTCTGGACGACCCCGCCTGTCCTTTGTGAGGCTCATTAACGGACTTGGAAGGGAACGAAGCTCGGAAGTAGCCAAAGGGGTGGAAGTGCGGCCCGGTTTCCCCGCCCCCCGACCCGAACACAAAGCCCATTCGGAACGGAGAGAGTTTCCCAAACCCAGCGAGGCGAAGCGGCGGGAAGAAACACAGAAGGCCAAGCGTTCATTCATCCGAACGACACACTTGGGGTAGGGATGGAGAGGGGGAGGAGAGGGGCGATCAGCAGGAGACTTGGGAGCTGAGACCTCTGCTTCCGCTGCCCAAAATATGTCACCGCGTGGAGATTCTCCATCATTCAAGGTCGTGGTTGTCCCAAAGGTGATTTTTTTTTTCAGAAGGCAACTGGACTTTCTGATTTGTTTTCTTTCGAAGACGTTTCGCTTCTCCTACAAGAAGCTTCTTCAGCTCTGGCTGGAGGATGGTGGGGAATGGAAGGATTGATGCTCCTTGCAGACAGCTGGTCCTTTGCATCCTTTTGGAGGGTCCTTGAGGCCACTTGGAGGTTTATCTGTGTCTTCTTTAAAGACCTTTTGCTTCTCCTCCAAGAAGCTTCTTCAGCTCTGACTGGATGATGGTGGGGAATGGAAGGATTGATGCTCCTTGCAGACAGCTGGTCCTTTGCATCCTTTTGGAGGGCCCTTGAGGCCACTTGGAGGTTTTATCTGTGTCCTCAGCGTCACCTGCGTGGTGCAAATGGCTGCTGTAAATCTGCACATTTTTGAAATCTGTTCATACTCCCACACCATTCCAAGGGTGTCCATCCCAAAGTGCATGGCTGAGGCTCGGTCTTCCAGGTCAAGGTTGCCCCAAAGATGGTTTTTTTTTCAGGTGGCAACTGGACTTGTTTTTTTTCTTTTTTTCCCCTTTTCTTTAAAGTTTTTTTTTACACATACAAAAACAAACAAAACAGATAGACTTACAACATCCTCATCAGTTGTGTCTCGCATGTCGTTCGGTTACAAGATTTTTGTGCTTCAATATTTCAATTACATATACAGTCACTAAATATCGATCCAATATAAATAAATACATCATTCTCCTTATGCATCATATATTCAGTTACAGTTCGTAGTCCTTCATTTTAAAGAGGGGTTATTCCCTTACATCCTTAATTGTCCATTTAGTAACAATATAACTTTACGCAATCACCTATCTCATTCTATTAATTTTACAATACAAATAGGCAGGAGGTTCCCATCGGTTTATAATTATACATCACTACAATACAATACAATAGCAGAGTTGGAAGGGACCTTGTAGGTCTTCTAGTCCAACCCCCTGCGTGGGCAGGAACCTTATACCATTTCAGACAAATGGCTATCTAACATCTTCTTAAAGACTTCCAGGGTTGGGGCATTCACAACTTCTGGAGGCAAGCTGTTCCAGAGGTTAATTGTTCTCACTGTCAGGAAATTTCTCCTTAGTTCCAAGTTGCTTCTCTCCTTGATTAGTTTCCACCCATTGCTTCTTGTCCTGCCCCCAGGTGCCTTGGAGAATAGTTTGGCTCCCTCTTCTCTGTGGCACCCTCTGAGATATCGGAACACTGCTATCATGTCTCCCCTGGTCCTTCTCTTCATCAAACTAGACATACCCAGCTCCTGCAACCGTTCTTCATATGTTTTAGTCTCCAGTCCCCTAATCCTCTTGGTTGTTCTTCTCTGCACTCTTTCCACAGTCTCCACGTCTTTTCTACATCGTGGTGACCAAAACTGTATGCAGTATTCCAAGTGTGGCCTTACCAAGGCACTATACAGTGGCATTAACACTTCACGTGATCTAGATTCTATCCCTCTGTTTATGCAGCCTAGAACTGTGTTGGCTTTTTTGGCAGCTGCTGCACACGGCTGGCTCATATTTAAATGGTTGTCCATTACTTTCTATTATACATACAATCACAAATCATCCACCAGATACACATGTTTTCATTATTCTATATTCAGCCACCAACATCAATCCTTCCTTTTTGAGCCAAGTTATTCAGAATATTCAATCAGTGTATATACAGTCTTTCCTCACATCATTATTGATCTATCTAACATCAAAATGCCTTTATAGCATCCCCTTTCTCCTACAATTGCTATTTACAATGATAAGAAATTTTCTCCGACACTTTTCATTTCCATGTCTTCTTCTGTCGCCAGTGGGGAAACAAGTCCTATACTTTGTAAAATTGCTCATCCTCTTTTTGGCTTCTCAACACACACACACACACACACACACACACACACACACACACACACACACACACAGAGTGTCCCGTAGCGCGAGTTTTGCAATGAGGGGAGCTAAAGCAAAAAGAGCGAGGCCCACAAAGAACCAACTGGATTAATTAACGCCCGGATTTCAGCGAGCCGTTTGAAGCTAGGAAACCCCCCCAAAAAACCAACATTAAATTGTTTCAATACTTTGACAGCAAATCAAAGTTTCCAAGCCGGTTCTTCACTATTCCCTTCTTTTTCAGCTGCAAAATGTTTTAACACATTTAACCTGACGGAGGTACTTTGTCACGGGATCTGGAACGCGGCTGTCAAAATACTCAAAAAAAAGACGCTGATTTTTTTTTCCGGGGTAAAAAAAAAAGGAACGCCGCAAGCTGTTAGCAATTTTGCCAATATGCATCAGCCGAGGCAACATTAATTAAAAAATCAATAGCCGGGGACGTAAATAGCTCTTATCTGTGGCCTGTCATGGAAGTAACTTCTTTCAATGTGGAAATTCGTGGGGTGGGAGGGGAGGAAGAGACCCCCACAAGTATCTCCCCTATTATGCAAGACAAAGCATCAGAAAGAAAGCAGGGGAAAAAAATGTTGAACGCACGAAGCTGGGGGGAAAATAGACTCCTAGGGACACAAATGTAAGGAATGTTTTCTTCTATCCACCATCATTAAGCCATAATTAGGTGGAAGCCAGGAGATGAGAAGGACTTGGTCAATGAGTCTCGGGGAAGTGCATTCCTTTTACTATGACAATGACGATGATGAAGATGATGATGGTTACCAACTGCATGCCGGAGAAGAATAAAAGGACCAGAAAATTCTCCATGGGACCCATCCCCAATCAAGTACGTGTTTTCCCAAAAATAAGACAGGGCCTTATTTTCTTTTGACCCACAAAAATGAGCATTTGGCCTTATTTTGGGGGAGGTCTTATTATTTTCGAGGTGGGTTACATTTTGGGGTGATTATATTTTGAGGTGACAGCGTCTTATTTTCTTTTGACCCACAAAATAACCATTTGGCCTTATTTTGGGGGAGGCCTTATTATTTTTGAGGTGGGTTACATCTTGGGGTGATTATATTTTGAGGTGACAGGGTCTTATTTTCTTTTGACCCCCAAAATAACCATTTGGCCTTATTTTTGGGGAGGCCTTATTATTTTTGAGGTGGGTTACATCTTGGGGTGATTACATCTTGAGGTGACAGGGTCTTATTTTCTTTTGACCCCCAAAATAAGCGCTTGGCCTTATTTTTGGGGAGGCCTTATTATTTTTGAGGTGCAGGAGGCGGCGAGCGTGGTCACCTCACGGCTGCTGCTGTGTCTCAATATTTTCAGGGAAGGCTTATTTCAGCGCATGCGCTCAAGAGCACAATTGGGCTTATTCTCTGAGGAGGGCTTATTTTGGGGGGAACAAAATTATAACAAAAAAATTTCCACGCAGGGTTAGGTAGCACTGCCAAGTGGAATGCGCAACGCACTTCCCGGGGATAATTAGCCGTTCGCCATGGAGAAGGGAAAACAGTGCCACAAAGAAGAGGGAGTCAAACTATTCTCCAAGGCACCTGGGGGCAGGACAAGAAGCAACGGGTGGAAACTAATCAAGGAGAGAAGCAACTTAGAACTAAGGAGAAATTTCCTGACAGTTAGAACAATTAACCTCTGGAACAGCTTGCCTCCAGAAGTTGTGAATGCCCCAACCCTGGAAGTCTTTAAGAAGATGTTAGATAGCCATTTGTCTGAAATGGTATAAGGTTCCTGCCCATGCAGGGGGTTGGACTAGAAGACCTACAAGGTCCCTTCCAACTCTGCTATTGTATTGTATAGCACAGGAAGAGGGGAGGACAGGAGCTGAATCAAGCAGGGGTGGAAGGGAGAGGAGAGGTCGTAAAAACAGCCAGGTTGCCAACTGGCGGGAGGAGGAAGGAGCGAAGGAAGTCAGCTTGCGTTTTAATAAGAGCTGGAAGGGACCTTGGAGGTCTTCTAGTCCAACCCGCTGCTCAAGCCGGAGACCCAGAGCAGTGGTCATCGATGGGTGGTGGGTGGACCACTGGTGGTCCACAGAAAAATTATCTGCATTTTTTATCAGGGGTTGGAGGGAGACAGAAATTCAGACTTGGGGTCTGCTTCAGCCTCCTGGTGGGTGAAGGAGGAGAAGGAGGCTCGGCAGAAGCACCTCACTGAGGACTAGGAGCAGAGGCTTCCCAAGCAGAGGGAAGACCTGCGGGAGTGCAAGGCCAGGTGACGGCGCCTGGAGGCTCAGCGGGCTGAGATGGCCAGCCACTTCCGGCCAGGATGCAGTCCCACTGGAACGAGGCCCTCCGGCTCTTCGCCACCAGCGGCGCTTCCCTCCAGCCTTCGCCCAAAGTCCCCCACCAGGAGGCCAAAGGAGACTCCAAGTTGGAATTTGTGCCCCCCACAAGAAGATCCCCGAAGGGGGAGACTCTCTGCAGCAACACAAGCGTTCATTGCACGTATTCGTCCCAGGAGCCGTAGTCTGAGGACCTCTTGATTTAGTGCCATATAAACAATGCAAATCATTTTTCTAAAGACCATCAACATTTTCTCGTGGCTCCCCAGTTGGTGACCGTTGGACTAGAAGACCTCCAACTGTTAAAACAGCCCCTGCCTCCTCTAGCAACTCTTCTAGTGGGAAATTGCTATTGATCTCAGTTGTAATGAAATCTCTGCTAGCTTTTTTGACAGGGGGCCAATTTTATAAACTAGCTTTTTGCCCTCCGAATGCGATAGGTCAGTTGCTGGCCGTGCCCCTTTGGATTTCCACATCCCACCAAACACCTCCTATTTCAGCAGTGCCAGAATCTTTATTTTGCAAATAAAGTTAAAGGCAAAGGTTCCCCTCGCACATCTGTGCTAGTCATTCCAGGCTCTAGGGGGCGGTGCTCCTCTCCGTTTCGAAGCCCAAGAGCCAGCGCTGTCCGAAGACGCCTCCGTGGTCACGTGGCCGGCATGACTCAACACTACCGAAGGCGCACGGAACGCTGTTCCCTTCCCACCAAAGGTGGCGCCTGTTTTTCTACTTGCATTTTTGACCTGTTTTCGGCCTAGGATAAACACCCGATCTGGACTTTTTAGTTATCAATTTTAATTAGAGAATTTTAAAATGTTTTAGCACGGGGTAATTTAATTTAATTGGATTTTAATAATTGATCTATTTATGTACGTCGTGTTTTAATTTACCTGTGCGCCGCCCTGGGTCCTTTTGCAGGAGAAGGGCGGGGTATAAATTTAATAAAATAAAAATAAACTGCTCGGCTGGCAGAAGCCGGGACGAGTCGCGGGAGCTCCCTCCGTTATGCGGTGCTGGGGATTCGAACCGCCGAACTGCCGACCTTTCCGATCGACATGCTTCAGGGTCTTAGCCCCTGAGCCACCTCGTCCTTTCATTTTGCAATTGAGAGAATGGAAATCAAAATTTAGACAAGGGGGGGGGGTATTGTACTATTGTAACTCTCTCTACATGGGGCTCCCCTTGAGGTGCACCCGGAGGCTTCAGTTAGTTCAGAATGCAGCCGCGCGAGCAATTATGGGCACCTCTAGGTTTGCCCACGTAACACCGCTCTTGCGCGAGCTGCACTGGCTACCTGTCGTCTTCCGGGTGCGCTTCAAGGTGTTAATTATCATCTTCAAAGCGCTCCATGGCTCGGGACCTAGCTATCTGCGAGATCGGATCCTGCCCCACACATCCTCACGACCGATTCGCTCCCACAGAGAGGGGCTTCTCCGGGTGCCGTCCACTAGACTTTGTCAGCGGGCGACGCCCAGGGGAAGGGCGCTCTCTGTGGCGGGCCCGGCCCTCTGGAACGACCTTCCCCCTGATATTAGGACGACCACTGACCTCCGCTCCTTCCGTGTAAAATTGAAGACCTATCTCTTTCGACTGGCCGGCCTTGAATAGTTCTCTCTGTCTATTGACTCCAAATTTTAGTGGGTTCTTAATTTTATATTTTTAGCACGGGTAAATATTATTTAATTCTATTTTAATATATGTATGTTGTATTTATTGTATATTGTTTTTAGCTTTGCCTGTGCACCGCCCCGGGTCCCTGTGGGGAGAGGGTGCGGTTAATAAATTTCAATTTCAATTTCAATTGTGATTAGCCTCTGTCGCCACGAATTAAAAGCCTGACTTGGGCAGGAAGGAGATAAAAAGATAAACGGATTCACCTATCGCACCAGGACCCCCCCCCCCCAAAAAGGACATGCATGACATTATAATTATGCTAAAATTAGGATGAAAGTTCAAAGGAAATAATAGTACGGGGGCATTTTTTTTTCTAGAGGGTAGCATTTAGGCATTTAATAATAATAATAAAAAAAAGACGATAGCCTACCATTATTTATAATTCAATTAAAAGGTGTCCTCTAAGCGTTCCTTTAAGCTACGAGCTGTATAATAGAATATTTTTTTTTCTCTCTCCTGGCCATCATTAAAATGTAAAAGTTAATGAGGATTCCACGGCAAAGAAATATAACCTATTTTCCAGGCAGGAGTTCTAACGCGGCAATCAGAAGGCAAGTCTCTTTCATGTCTTCTCTTCCTTCCACTCATTAATTTTCTTTTTGGTGGGTTTTTTTTTTAAAAAAAAAATATTTTAAACAAAGGCTGTTTAAACGGGGGAGAGAAATGCGCAGAAGTTTAAACACAGTAATTACAGAGGTAGCTGCAATGAGGTCATTAGCTTTTTTAAAACAAGCTGAAATAAACAAGAGCGAGATGCGTTTCCTTTAAAAGATGTCAAATCTCCCCCCCACCCCATCCGTTTGACTTTGCCCGCAGGAGACCTGGTGGATCCCCTCCGCGTCCCTACCCCAGGAGTGCCAAATTCGGACGCGCCAGAATCGTATGCCGCCTTCCAGCCCTTTGGGCAGTGGGGTTGATAAGATGAGGCACGCGGCGGCTCAGGGGCTCAAACGCTGAAGCTTGGCGATCAGAAAGGTCGGCCGTTCGGAGGTTCGAATCCCAAGCACCGCGTAACGGAGGGAGCTCCCGGGACTCGTCCCAGCTTCTCGAAAGCAGGTTAAAAATGCCAGTAGGAAAATAGGAGCCACCTTTGGTGGGAAGGGAACAGCGTTCCGTGCGCCTTCGGCATTGAGTCATGCCGGCCACATGACCCCCGAGACGTCTTTGGACAGCGCTGGCTCTTGGGCTTTGAAACGGAGATGAGCACCGCCCCCTAGAGTCAGGAACGGCTAGCACATATGTGCGAGGGGAAGATTTACCTTAACCTTATTTATAAGATGAGACCAAACATTTTAACTTACAGGCTGGTTAAGGTGGGATCTACTGGAACTTCAAAGATCTACATCGGCTCAGCCCAGAGGGAATCTGTGTTTATCCTAGTGGGGTTTGTTTGCTTGTTTGTTTTGGAAAATATCTCTACGCCCAGATTGTCATCTGCTGCTCTTAACTAGCCTGACTCATCATGTTGAATTTAAGGTCGAAATTTAAGTCAACTAATAGAAGATCTCAGTTTGGGTAAAAAGGTGCTAGCAGCCATAGAAGGGTCTCTTGGCCTTGGAGTTAAAACAGTTGCTCTCTTTCTACACACAGTTCACATGTGAGCATTCTGACTCTACAAAGGGCCACCCTGCTTGGAACAGCTTCTATCCTCCGACGTTACCTTGACAGTTCCTAGGTCCTTGGTTAGGACTCGAGCGGTTGAGCTACCAACCAGCTCGAGCGGTTGATCTACCAACTGTCAAGGTAACGTCGGAGGATAGAAGCTGTTCCAAGCAGGGTTTATTATTATTATTGTTGTTGTTGTTGTTGTTGTTGTTGTTGTGTGGTTAATCTTTGGAGATTAAAGGCTGTGAATCTCTCCAAAGATTAACCACACAACAACAACAACAACAACAACAACAACAATAATAATAATAATAATAAACCCTGCTTGGAACAGCTTCTATCCTCCAACGTTACCTTGACAGTTCCTAGGTCCTTGGTTAGGACTCGAGCGGTTGAGCTACCAACCAGCCCCAAAGGCTGTGAATCTCCCCAAAGATTAACCAAATAATAATAATAATAATAATAATAATAATAATAATAATAATAATAATAATAATAATAATAATAATAATAATAATAATAATAATAAAACAACCCTGCTTGGAACTGCTTCTATCCTCCGACGTTACCTTGACAGTTCCTAGGTCCTTGGTTAGGACTCGAGCTGTTGAACTACCAACCAGCCCCAAAGGCTGTGAATCTCACCAAAGAATAATACTAATAATAATACTAATAATAATACTAATAATACTTGGTTGATACCTAGGATGCTGGCAGCAAACTGTATCCACCATTAGCACCAGTCAATAGTATTTGCAATGCATTTTTAAATGTTCAGTTGGCTGAGTTTCATGTTTTATGAATAAAGTAACTAATAATAATAATAACAATAATAATAATTAATAATAGTAATAATAATAATAATAACAACAACAGCAATAATACCAAACATCCCCAAAAGCTGTGAATCTCACCAAAGATTAACTACAGAATAATTATGATGATGATGTTAAATGCTTATTAACAAGATTACCTGTTGAACAAAGGCCGTACCAACACCAAGGGAAAACTATTTGCAAATGATGTAAAGGAAAAATATGGTTTAAAACCATTCTTCTTACATTAAACAGGTTTTTTTTTTAATTTTTGCTAAAATCTGCCAACTGGGATCATCACGGACCTCCGCTCCTTCTGCAAACACCTGAAGACATATCTCTTCCATTTAGCCGGTCTGGCCTAGTCCCCTGTAACCACTGGGAGTCTGGGTTTAAATTGTTGGAAATTGGATTTTAATGGGTTAGTAGGTTTTAGGTTATTTTTTAGCACAGGGTGTCATGAATTTAATATGTTTTGAATAGGTAGTCTTATTTATTATCGTCTGGGTATGATTCGTAATTTTGTATTCTGGTTTTGATTCCTGTGCACCGCCCTGAGTCCCCCCTGGGGAGAGAGGTGCGGTTATACAAATCGAATGAAATGAAATGAAATGTTCAAATCGCGGAGAGAGGACAGGTGGGTGGAGGGGATGGGGGAAGGGAGACCCTATTTATTTCAATGCAACCCCCCCCCCAAACTTAACAACTCCAATCTTCAAGCCTTCTACAGCAAAGAGTGTCCCACCCCCCCAAAAAACTCCACTCCAGGGATATCTGGAGTGGAGTTATTTTGTTTACGGGATTCGAACCTTTCTTGGTTGCATGGAGGGGAAAAAACCTTTTTAGAAAACACCATTAAAAGAAAGATTTCTTCCCCCGACTAAGGAGTTTCCAAGCTTTAGGAGAGACATTAGAGCGAAGGTGGTATTGTCTGCGGCATTTCTAACCCCCGCCTCGGTTCTGAAAAGAAAAACTGACAGATCCTCAGCCTTTGTCAACCAATTCAGGGACTTTTTATGTGTTTTATTTGTTAGGTCAGAGGTTAAATTGCTGACCTGTAACCTCCTGCTTAGAGGACTCTCCCCTTCCCTTGTAAAGCTTTATCTCAGCTCGGTATTTACATGGATTAGTCTCTTTTCACACTAAGCAGAAATCTGTTCCCCACTAAAGACTCCGCTCTCCTTGGGCTAAAAGCAGCCACAATGAGTTCGACCCCTGGACAATGGCCATATTGTGGGTGGGAAAGAAAGAAAGAAAGAAAGAAAGAAAGAAAGAAAGAAAGAAAGAAAGAAAGAAAGAAAGAAAGAAAGAAAGAAAGAAAGAAAGAAAGAAAGAAAGAAAGGGAGAAAGAAAGAAAGGGAGAAAGAAAGGGAGAAAGAAAGAAAGGGAGAAAAGAAGGAAGGAAGAGAGAGAGAGAGAGAGAGAGAGAGAGAGAAAGAAAAGAGAATGAGAGAAGCAGAAAGAAAGAAAGAGAAAGGGAGAAAGAAAGGGAGAAAGAGAAAGAGAGAAAAAGAATGAAAGGGAGAAAGAGAAAGAGAGAAAGAGAGAGAAAAAAGAAAAAGAAAGAAAAAGCAGGAAGGAGAGAATGGAAGAAAGAGAAAAAAAGAAAGAAAGAAAGGGAGAAAGAAAGAAAGGGAGAAAAGAAGGAAGGAAGGAAGAGAAAGAGAGAGAGAAGGAGAGAGAAAAGAGAATGGGAGAAACAGAAGGAAAAAAGAAAGGGAGAGAGAAAGAAAGGGAGAAAGAGAAAGAGAGAGAAAAGAGAGAGAGAAAGAAAGGGAAAGAGAAAAAGAAAGAATGGGAGAAAGAGAAAGAAAAAAGAAAAGAAGGAGAATGGGAGAAAAGAAGGAAGGAAGGAAGGAAGGAAGGAAGGAAAAGAGAGAGAGAGAAAAATAAAAGAGAATGGGAGAAACAGAAAGAGAGAGAAAGAAAGAAAGAGAAAGAAAAAAAGAAAGAAAGGGAGAGAGAGAGTCAGGGAAAGAGAAAGAAAGAAAACAAAAGACAAAGAAACAGAAAGAAAGAAAGCAAAAGAAAGAAAGAGAGAGAGAGAAAGGGAGAAAGAAAGAGAGAGAGAGAATAAAGAGAGGGTGAATGAAAAAGAGAAAGAAAGGGAAAAAGAGAAAGAAAGAAAGAAAGAAAGAAAGAAAGAAAGAAAGAAAGAAAGAAAGAAAGCCTTGCTGAAACAATGGCAGAGTGGGTGTCTTGTACAACATTTAGCCAACAAACGTGGCCTGCTGGGCCCTTGATGAAGATGTCAAACTCTGTTAAAAGTATAAACCCAACCAAAGAGATTCCCCCCCACCCCAGCCTCCTTTCGCCATGTCTTGTGACCGAGACCCCCTTCCATGGGGAGCTTTCCTGTTTGGGATTAAACATGCCTGGGAATGGTGGTTGTTTTATTTTTTTAAACCCAGTTACTGTGCCAAAGGACATCCAGAACTGGGCATTGTGGATTTCAGAATCGGCACGTAAACTGTTTCCATCCAGGATTTCAAGCCGTCCTTTGCCCCCCCCCCCCCCCCGACTGTGGCCATCCGATTTCCAAATCAGAAGAAAGCTTCTCCTGCCTCGCTTTATGGCCAGACTTGAAGGATTTTTCGAGAACGGACACTAAACGGGTACGAAAAGCAAAATTCAGTGGCTCTTCGGACCGAGGCTTGCCCAAAAAGCAGGAGGTCCCGACAAAACTCCCTTTTATTCAACAAAAATGAATTCTTTTCATTCCCCTTCAGCCAAAGCCTGGCAAACAGTCTTTCAAAGGCGTATTTGTGACCACAGACCTTATCTAGCTTGGAAAGTGGCCATGTCAATAGTTTCCCAATGAGGTGCTGTGCAAGGAAAGGCTGAGCACAGAGTCTTTTGAGATTCACGGACAGATCTTCACACTCCTGAAAGGAATCTAACGGCCGAACGAATGAATTGTCTCCTGCAAACTCCACTCCCCTTTCGCTCCTCTTTTCTTTCCTGTGGGAAGGGCCAATCACCGTCCACCTGCGGCTTTACTCCCAAGTCGATCCTGGTTTCTGAGCGGTTGTTTGCTTCTGGCAGCTCGCACTGGGAACAGGCTCCAGATGCTCCTCTGCCTCACTGCCCTCTAGCTCCGTAGGCAGCTGATCAGACGGCTTCAGCCCTGTCTCTGCCTCCGACGCAGAGCCTTCCCCAGCCTCCAGGACTGGCCCATCCTCCTCCGCATCCTCCTCACTGTCCGACTCTGCTGCCTACTCTGCTGACCGCTGGCGGGCCGCAACAGTGGCGTCCAGCAAGATATTATTGGCCAATCCAAACACGGTAACTCGTTCCCCATTGGGAGGTCCACTTCACAACAATGAACCTAGGACCCCGACACCCCAAAGACCCTCCTGTCTCCTGAACCCTTCGCTCTTGAATTTTAGGATCAGCAAGAGTCCGGAGCGAGTGACGTTTGGCTCAGAAGAGGCCCTTACGGGTTGCTTTAAGCTTTTTGGGTGGGTGGTTTAGGACAGAAGGCACCTGTTCTGGGTTCCATGAGTTTTAGATGACTATTAGGATGGATGATGACATCTGATGCTGTTACCTAGTTGGGTCATGAAACGTCTGCAAGAAAAAATAGCCAGGCTACAAAAGAGCGCCAAGGACCTTCTCTTTGTCCCTGCCTGACTATTTCAACTAAGGAAAATTTCCAGCGTCTCTTTGAAAGCAGGACTCTCTCTGGATTTTTGAAATTTTTTTTCTTTTGATGGATTTGTGACTTCTTCTCTGGAATACCTTCGTTATTACTATTTGCTGATTTGGGAAATTGTGTCTCTTTTGGTTTCTGAATTGTTTGCAACTTTACAGCCCTGAATTGAACTGAGCTCCTGATCTGCCCCACCAGCCCCACCCGGAAAACGCCATCTTGGTGGCAGTGACTCTAACTTTTAACCATGGCACAAGAAGCAGCACTTGTAAATTTGGAACAAAGGATGGCTTCTCTTGAAACCTCTATGCAAACTTTGATATCAGAAATAAAGGCCCAGAGGGCTGAAAATAGTACTTTTAAAAAGGAGCTATTGGATACCCGGAAGCAAGTGTTGGAGAATACACAGAAGACCGAGGAATTGGAGGGGGTGCTGGAGGGGGCTAAGGGAGAGATTAAAAATGTTTCTAATGAGGTGGGGGAAATAAATGGGCATGTGTCTAGGATAGATATGGAAAGAATGACATATTTTTTGAGATTTCAGAATGTTCTTGAGGAATCTGGTGAATGCCTACCTGATCTTATGAGTACAATTTTAGCAGACTATTTACAAAAACCCAAAGATGAGATCAGGGGGGACATTGACCTAGCCTATAGAATTAATTCTGCATATGCCAAGATGAATGAAGTGCCTAGAGAGATACATGTGAAATTTGTTAGAAGGTCAACCAGAGAGGAAATCCTGAAAGCGCAGAGAGAGAAACCTTTAATTTATCAACGAGAAATGGTCACTATCTTGAAGCAGATCCCTAGAAAAATTAGAGATTCAAGAAGGAAATTTTCCTTCTTGTCTAAAACCTTGTTTGATCACGGGATTTGGTTCAAGTGGATGACACCTGAAGGGATGCTGGTGTTCTGGGAAGGAGGAAGAGTGAGGATTAAAACAATTGCTGAGGCGGAAGCCTTTCTTAAAAAACATTCCTCTGCCCTGGGGGAAGATCCAGGGGGGACGGAGGGGGTCACGGCCCCGCCCGCGGGGGGCCAGGGAGGAGAGAAAGAAGATACAATAGCCAAAAGACTTAGATCAAAAAAATAACTTTGCCTTGATTTTTCTTGAACAATTTTGTATAATATTTCTATCCGGACTTTTTGTAAATGTCTGACAGCATGGAATGGAGAATTTAGGTAAATGTACTTGCTTCCATCTTGTAGTGGTATGGAAAATGTTTTCTATGTTAACTTTTTTAATGTGTATTTTGAGGTCTCGGAAGGTCCGACGACTCTGACGTGAATGCTCTCAAAATTTCTTTGTAACCATTACCCTATCCTGTTAAAAAATGTAAAACCAATAAAACTTTTTCAATAAAAAAAAAAAAAAAAGAGCGCCAAGAACATCACCCCAACACAGGATGATGTTCACACAAGTTTGGAAAGTCACGATGGTAACACCTGAAATAGAACAACTGAGAATGTACTCAAAACCCATGTTCTGGGACACTCAGTATCAGAAAGTCAAATGCCTTTAATTTTTTTAATGGATTTGATGGTTGATTGTGTTTTTATAAGGGTGCTGAGGTCCAGTGAAGAGGGTCTCTTAACTAGCATCCAGTTGTATCTAGGTTTCTTCCATTTTTTCCCACCCCAAAATCTGTCTGCTCCCACCCATCCTGCCTCCCTTGTGTAAGCCCTACACTAGTGGTTTCAAAAACCTACCAAGAAAAACAATAGAATAGAATAATAGTTATTCAACAGAGTTATTAAATAGAGTTAGAAGGGGCCTTGGAGGTCTTCTACTCCATCCCCCTGCCTAGGCAGGAAGCCCTACCCACTTCAGACAAATGGTTATCCAGCATCTTCTTAAAAACTTCCAGTGTTGGAGCATTCACAACTTCTGGAGGCAAGCTGTCCCAATGATTAATTGTTCTCACTGTCAGGAAGTTTCTCCTTAGTTCTAAGTTGCTTCTCTCCTTGGTTAGTTTCCACCTGTTGCTTCTTGTCTGGCCCTCTGTTGCTTTGGCTTGACTCCCTCTTCTTTGGGCCAGCCGCTGAAATATCTGCTATCATGTCTCTCCTGGTCCTTCTTTTCATCAAACTTGACCTACCCAGTTCCTGCAACTGTTCTTCATATGTTTCAGCCTCCAGTCCCCTCATCCTCTTCGTTGCTCTTCTCTGCACTCTTTCTAGAGTCTCCACATCTTTTTTTTAACATCGTGGTGACCAAAACTGGACGCAAATATTCCAAATGTGGCCTTATCAAAGCCTTATAAAGTGGTATCAACCCTTCACGTGATCTTGATTCCATCCCTCTGTGGATGCAGCCTAGAACTGTGTTGGCTTTTTTGGCAGCTGCTGCACACGGCTGGCTCCTATTTCGATGGTTGTCCACTAGGACTCCAAGATCCCTCTCGCAGTTACTACAGGGATTCAAATAATTTAACAACCGGTTCTCTTCCCCTAATGGTTTCTTCCAACAACCAGTTCACCAAATTGCTCCGAAAGTTAACAGTCGGTTCTCCCGAAGTGGTGCGAACTGCCTGAATCCCACCACTGCTACTATGAGAGGGATCTTGGAGTCCTAGTGGACCACCATTTAAATAGGAGCCAGCCGTGTGCAAGCAGCTGCCCTCTACCTTCTTTATTTCTCAATTTGGCTAGCTTTTAAGGCAGAACTCTTGCGAGATCCACCAAGGCAAGGAAGATGCTCTCAGAGAGAGGTCAAACACTAAAGTGGGGAGTTCTTAGTTAAACCAAGTCTACACCCATTATGCTAGCAGGAGCCCAGATTACGGCTTAGAGAGTTAGACTTAGAGGGGCCAGTTCAAATGCAAATGGGCCCATTCTCTCAAACAAGGATCAACTCCCTCGGAGTTAATCAACTTCCTGGGGGAAGATCCATCTCCTTATTCAACCGGGTGTTATGTTGAGCAGAAGAGACTCACTCTGGCTGGCAGCTCTTTTAAAATGCCTTTGTGGCGCACCGGGGCTATTAATCCTGGGGAGCGTGTTATAAAAGCTTACAGCAGCTTTAGAAATACTTTCTTAACTCGGGGGCTGCGGTTGTGTGCGTGCAGTTTTTTTAATGTGCCAGTCTTTTTAAAGAGGGGAGCAAAGAAGAAGAAGAAGAAGAGGGGGAGGGAAAAAAATGAAAGAAAGGTTTTACCTGCCGGAAACCATTTTAGCGCAATTTCCTTGAAGCCGGCGCGACGAGGGAGAGTTTTGTGCAGCATCTCACACACGCACGCACGCACACAAATGATAAAAGGACGGGTCCTTGCGTGGCGACAGCGAAGACGCAATCCTGGTTTCTGATCTGTTCTTTGCAAGCCTCCGTGGGCGCAAACACAACCCTCGCACAAAAGCTTCCTTATGCAGGAAGACACACACACACACAAAAGAAAAACCAGCCAATTTTTTTTTCGCTTTTCAAACGCTTCCCGACTTTAGTGACTTCCTTTTAGACTAACAAATGGACTTTTCCCCCCCGCTTTTTTTAAATGAGGCATCGCTGAACCCCGTTAATAAAGGCCGAGCCTCTGAGATCGCTGGATTCAGACAAGGCTTCATTTCTGGCCCGTGACACGGGTGGGGGAAGATTTCTTTTCAGAAAAAAAGCAGAAGAGGCCATTAGAAAGCGGAGGGCAGCCGAAGGAGACCCCGGCCCAGGAGAAGAAGCCTGTGGTCCCGACTGCTGGGTGTGTTTTTTTCCCCCTGAGAGGTGACCTGCAGCCTTTGCCTATAAAGGATAGTTCTCGTTCTTAGGAAAAAGGATTTATTCCAGGCTGCAAAATATCAAAGTTAATAAGGGTTGGGTTTTTTTAGTGGTGAAAGAGAGAGACAGAGAGGGAGAGGAGAGAGAGAGGGGGGGAAAGAGAGAAGGAAAGAGCAGGGTAGAGAGGGAAAGAGAGAGAGAACAGGGGAGAGAGAAAGAGAGAGGGAAAGAGAGAAAGAAAGAGCAGGGTAAAGAGAGAGAGAGAGAAGGAGAGAGAAAGAGAAAGGGAAAGAGAGAAAGAAAGAGCAGGAGAGAGAGAGAGAGAGAAGGAGAGAGAAAGAGAGAGGGAAAGAGAGAAAGAAAGAGCAGGGTAGAGAGAGAGAGAGAGAGAGAGGAGAGAAAGAGAGAGGGAAAGAGAGAAAGAAAGAGCAGGGTAAAGAGAGAGAGGGGGAAGGAGAGAGAGAGGGAAAGAGAGAAAGAAAGAGCAGGGTAAAGAGAGAGAGAGAAGGAGAGAGAGAGGGAAAGAGAGAAAGAAAGAGCAGGGTAGAGAGAGAGAGAGAGAGAAGGAGAGAGAAAGAGAGAGGGAAAGAGAGAGGGAAAGAGAGAAAGAAAGAGCAGGGTAAAGAGAGAGAGAGAGAAGGAGAGAGAGAGGGAAAGAGAGAAAGAAAGAGCAGGGTAGAGAGAGAGAGAGAAGGAGAGAGAAAGAGAGAAGGAAAGAGAAAAAGAAAGAGCAGGGCAGAGAGAGAGAGAAGGAGAGAGAAAGAGAGAGGGAAAGAGAGAAAGAAAGAGCAGGGTAGAGAGAGAAAGAGAGAGAGAGGAGAGAGAAAGAGAGAGGGAAAGAGAGAGGGAAAGAGAAAAAGAAAGAGCAGGGCAGAGAGAGAGAGAAGGAGAGAGAAAGAGAGAGGGAAAGAGAGAGGGAAAGAGAGAAAGAAAGAGCAGGGTAGAGAGAGAAAGAGAGAGAGAGAAAGAGAGAGGGAAAGAGAGAAAAAGGACGCCACGCTAGGAGACTCTATGGTGGGGCGAACCAGACTTCCGGTCAGCAGAGGAAAAAGGATGCCAAACTAGGAGGAGACTCTATGGTGGGGGAACCGGACTTCTGTTCATCTCCTTAATTGAAGGGGGGGCTTCCGTTTAGAACCTTTGTGGCTCTTTGAGTGTTTAAGATTGCTGACCCCTGGGCTAAGCAAAGTTCATTCCACACTGCCCCGTCCAGACATGCAGGACTACAACTCCCATGCTAGGAAGCGGAGGTACCAGGAGAGTGTATGTAGGGATTATTCAGCCGAAAGGGCCCTTCTGGAGACCTTCTACCTCCTCCTCCGCTCCGAGCACAACCCCTTGAAAAATCACTCCGCCAAGGGACGTTACCTGTTCCTGCCGCCAAAGGACAGGTGGCCTCCACGTAGACTTCAAAGGTGGTCTCCGGGTTTTGCCTGAAAGAGAACAAAAGGGGGGATTTCTTCAGAAGGATTCCTCGCATACGGATTCTCTTGAAATCAGGGCAGTGGAAAGAGAAATGGATTTAAATCAGGGGCCGTGAGACCAACTCCTGTGTGTCAATCAAGAGTCCGAGGCAAAGCATTGCTCAAAGTCCCAAATGATGAAGAGAGCCATGTTGGCGCAGCTGGGAAAACCCGAATCTGAAAGCTTCCCGGTTCTCCCCCCTCCCCCAGTTGAAAGTTCAAGATCTTGCCCCTTCCCACACACACACCCACAAGTCTATCCCATGGTCCAATCTCCCACTGCCACGCTGGCAGCTTCAACCCATCCAGTTCCGGTGCAGCAGTGGTGGGTTTCTGCAGGCTCGCACCTACTCGCGAGAGCCGGCTGGTGAAATTTAGAGAACCGGTGAGAGGGGGTTCCACTGGCGTACCTGGAAGTAAATCTGGCCCGCTGCTGCCAGTGACCCAACGGGAAGGAAAGGAAAGGAAGGAAGAAAGGAAAGAAAGAAAGAGAGAGAGAGAGAGAAAGAAAGAAAGAAAGAAAGAAAGAAAGAAAGAAAGAAAGAAAGAAAGAGAATTTATCATCACAATTGAGTCCAAAATTTTGGTTGCTAAGCAAGAGCGTTGTTAAATGAGCTTCACCACATTTTAAAAGGTGGCCACTCCCACCCTGTCACATGACTGCCAAGCCATACCCACAAAATAGGCCACACCTACAGAGTAGGTTCTAAAAAATTTGAAACCCACCACTGCGGTGCAGAGACAAAGGATGACCTTGGTTTTTCTAGAAAGGAATTTTGTTTTGGCTACATCGCCTCTCACTCTGTCCAATCCCCCCCCTCCCATTTTTCCGCCATAGGAAAAAAGGCATAGCAGAATAATAGAAAGTGGGGCAGGCCAAAGATCCAAAAGAAAAGATGGATGACTAGAAGACCACCGAGGCACCTTCCAACTCTGCTATTGTATGGTATGGTAATGGGGGCCCAGCAGTTGAAACGATGACGCCGGTTGTTGGAAAATGCATCCTTCGGGGAGGGCAGATTTTTCTGGAAATCCCAAGTCCAACTGAAGAGAGTCAAACTATTCTCCAAGGCACCTGGGGGCAGGACAAGAAGCAATGGGTGGAAACTAATCAAGGAGAATAGCAACTTAGAACTAAGGAGAAATTTCCTGACAGTTAGAACAATTAACCTCTGGAACAGCTTGCCTCCAGAAGTTGTGAATGCCCCAACCCTGGAAGTCCCTAAGAAGACGTTAGATAGCCATTTGTCTGAAATGGTATAAGGTTCCTGCCCACGCAGGGGGTTGGACTAGAAGACCTCCAAGGTCCCTTCCAACTCTGCTATTGTATTATTGTATTATTGTATAGGGGAGAAAAATAAAACCATTGCAAACGATCGCAGAGTGAGACCTTTGCAAAGAGTGCAGAGAAGAGCCACCAAGAGGATGAGGGGACTGGAGGCTGAAACATATGAAGAACGGTTGCAGGAACTGGGTAGGTCAAGTTTGATGAAAAGAAGGACCAAGGGAGACATGATAGCAGTCTCCCAATATTTCAGCGGCTGCCCCAAAGAAGAGGGAGTCAAGCCAAAGCACCAGAGGGCCAGACAAAAAGCAACAGGTGGAAACTAACCAAGGAGAGAAGCAACTTAGAACTAAGGAGAAACTTCCTGACAGTGAGAACAATTAATCATTGGGACAGCTTGCCTCCAGAAGTTGTGAATGCTCCAACACTGGAAGTCTTTAAGAAGATGCTGGATAACCATTTGTCTGAAGTGGTATAGGGCTTCCTGCCTAGGCAGGGGGGTGGAGTAGAAGACCTGCAAGGCCCCTTCCAACTCTATTCAATAACTCTGTTGAATAACTATTATTCTATTCTATAGAATAGAATAATATTCTATTCTATAGAATAAACTGGGTAGGTCTAGTTTGATGCAAAGTTGAAGGAAGGAAGGAAGCAGAGAGACGCAGAAAACCAGTCTGCTGGCTTTGTTCTTCATTCTCCCGTCCGCCCCCCCTCTCTTTCTCTTCTAAACCCAAGAGTTGACAATTAATTATTGCCACACATTATTTAACAGTAGCTATAATTAAACCAAGGCAGCTTTTCAACACCTGCTGGAGAAGTTTTAAAAATGGGCCCACAGTGCGCGCGTCCTGTTTTCATTTCAGCTAAACGCAGGCGCTTTAATAGTATTTTCCCCCCCAGACTGCTGCCGAAGACGCATCAAACTTGCGTCTTCCGGATCGCAGCCCCTCTCAACCTTCACAAGCGGGGCGCGGAATTCAGCCTCCGAATCGAGCTGGAAGGGACCTTGGAGGTTTTCTAGTCCAGCCCCCTGCTCAAGCAGGAGATCCCATATTTCAGACAGCTGGGCTTTCCCGTCTCTTCTTTAAAAAACCCTCCAGGGATGGGAGCTCCCACAACTTCTGGTAGCAAGCTGTTCCACTGGTTAATTGCCTTCACCGTTAGGAATCTTCTCCTTCATTTCAGGCTGTTTTTCCTCCTTTGTTACCGTATTTTTCGGACTATAAGACGCACCGGAGTATAAGACGCACCAAGATTTTGAAGAGGTCAATTAAAAAAAAAAAAGTTGTTGCACTCTGCAGGCCTCCCAAACCCTCTGCACGCCTCATATTTTGTGAAAAATGGGGCATGCAGAGGCCTGCAAAATGCTCCTGGGGGCTGCAGAGCCCTCCTCCGAGCCAGATTCCAGATTCCCCAGATTCCAGGACTGGCCCAAGTTCCTCCCCAACCCGCCTCACTGTCCGAATCTGTGCTGGCAGACCACAATATCAATTTGTAATCAGATTAACAAGAGTTGGAAGGGACATTGCAGGCCATCTAGTCCAACCCCCTGCCCAAGGAGGAGATCTTACACCTGCCTCTACCTAGGATTGAACTCACAACTCCCTGATTGTGAGGCAAGAGATCCACCTAATCTTTTGTTTAGTGAGTGTTCAAAATTAATTCTGAAACCGACCGGAAGTCTGTTTTCCCCACCATAGAGTCTCCTCCTAACACGGCACCCTTTTTCCTCTACCTGTCCTAACCAGAAGCCCTATCAATTGTGGAGCCGACCAGCAAAAGGGAGCTGCAGCAGAGAGATGAAAAAGCCACATGCAGCTCCAGAGCCGCAGGTTCCCCCACCATACAGTCTCCTCCTAGTGCAGCATCCTTTTTCCTCTACCTGTCCTAACCCAAAGCCCTATCAATTGTTGGAACCAGCCGGCATCAGGGAGCCACAACAGAGGGATGAAAGAGCCACATGTGGCTCCAGAGCTGCAGGTTCCCCAACCATCCAGTCTCCTCCTAGCGCGGCACCCTTTTTCCTCTACCTGTCCTAACGGAAAGCCCTATCAATTGTGGAGCCGACCAGCAAAAGGGAGCCGCAGCAGAGGGATGAACGAGCCACATGCGGCTCTGGAGCTGCATGTTGCCTGCCCCTGGTTTAGGTATATGCCAGCCTTCTTTTCAAAAGGGAGCCCTAGCACACAAGCGTAAGTTGCTTAAGGCTGAGGTGCATGGCACGCCAGATTTAAATCCATCTCCAACCCCCATCTCAATATATTCCAAGCCATTGGATACTACCATTCTCCTGCAAACCTGTTTGTTTTCATAAATGCTCGAATAAAAAAAAACCACACACCCTGGCTTTCAAAAGCTAGACTCTGAGACACAAAAAAAAACACATTCTCATCTTCGGGAAGCTAACACTTCAGCGGAGAATTTGTTAAGCTCTTGAGAAGTGTCTCATAATATTGAGGGTGGTGGTGGGAGAGAGGGAGGAAGGGGCTTCTGATGCACGGCGAATGCATAATGCACTGCGAAGCGTGCTTCTTGTTTGGCGGCCAAAAAAAAAATTGACAAGCTAATTCCAGATGGCTCCTTTGGGCTTTGCAGCTCGAAGACGGCTTTCTGGAGCCTTTGCAGGAATTCTTGAGTCGCCCTTCTCCTTCGGCCTTGAAATGTCAAGTAGCCCTCAATGTGTTGAGCCCGGGGAATCAGGAAACCCAGGCAATTCAAATAAATATATTTATTGCCCCTGGAGCTCTCTACAAGAATCTGAACCACTAAGAGTCAAGGGAAATTGGTGGTAAATCAGGAAATCCAGGCAGTTCAAATAAATTTATTTATTGCATGCTTAAGCTCTCTATAAGAATCTGAACCACTAACAGTCAAGGGAAATTGTCGGTAAATCATGAAACCCAGGCAGTTCAAATTAATATATTGGTTGCATGCTTGAGCTCTCTACAAGAATCTGAACCACTAACAGTCAAGGGAAATTGGCGGTAAATCAGGCAGTTCAAATAAATACATTTATTGCATGCTTAAGCAACTACCTTTGTCCTTCTTCAATACAATACAATACAATAGCAGAGTTGGAAGGGACCTTGGAGGCATCTAGTCCAACTCCCTGCCTAGGCAGGAAGCCCTATACTATTTCAGACAAATGGCTATCCAACATCTTCTTAAAGTCTTGCAGTGTTGGGGTATTCACAACTTCGGGAGGCAAGTTGTTCCACTGACTAATTGTTCTCACTGTCAGGAAATTTCTCCTCAGTTCTAAGTTGCTTCTCTCCTGGATTAGTTTCCACCCATTGCTTCTTGTTCTACCCTCAGGTGCTTTGGAGAATAGCTTGACTCCCTCTTCTTTGGGGCAGCCCCTGAGATATTGGAAGGCTGCTATCATGTCTCCCCTGGTCCTTCTTTTCATCAAACCAGACCTACCCAGTTCCTGCAACCGTTCTTCATATGTTTTAGTCTCTAGTCCCCTAATCCTCTTTGTTGCTTTTCTCTGCACTCTTTCTAGAGTCTCCACATCTTTTTCACATCGTGGCGACCAAAACTGGATGCAAATATTCCAAGTGTGGCCTTATAAAGTGGGATCAACCCTTCACGTGATCCTGATTCCATCCCTCTGTTGATGCAGCCTAGAACTGTGTTGGCTTTTTTGGCAGCTGCTGCCCACGGCTGGCTCCTATTTCAATGGTTGTCCACTAGGACTCCAAGATCCCTTCCACAATTGCTACTATTGAGCAAGGTACCACCTATACTGTACCTGTGCATTTTGTTTTTGTTGCCTAAATGTAGAACCTGACTCTTTCCACCACTGAATTTCATTTTATTAGATAGCGCCCAATGTTCCCTCCATTTCTCCGTGCCGAAAATCCAACGCCCTTTGACCGCCGAACAAGCCTTAGATGCGGAATTTCCGACTGGAGTTTATTTCCAGGATCAACAACATTCTGGCCCCCATCTCCTAGCAATTTCCCATCTCAAAAGGCTACGAAAGCATCCACTCCTGTTGTCGGGTTTCCAAGCTGCTCCCCTGGTCTCCCCAGGGGAAGAATTCACACTCATTTTGTTGCTAAACAACCTTCGGTCTTGATGATCACCCAGGCAATATTTGACATTATCACCTCGGGCTGGCAATTTGCTTTGTTCGCCCGAAACTCAACAACTCGGACTGAAAAGTGGAAGAGTAGGGAGAAATAATAATAATAAGCAGAGAATTAAATAAGAGTAAGGGTCCAGGGGAACATTTACCTTTTACCTGTGGATTGGATGACTCGATCTACCCTATATGTTTACATGATATTGTGATTGGTATTGGAATTGTACATTGACACGCTGAGCGATGAAAGAATGAAGGATGAAACTTTAATATACATAAATGTGAAGAGTTAAATAAGGGAAGTATGAATAATAAAGCAGGTGAAAGATGGAAGGCAGAAAAGAAACATCTTTGAATATTATGGTGACATGGGGCTCCCCTTGAAGAGCACCCGAAGGCTTCAACTGGTCCAGAATGCGACCGCACGGGTAATTATGGAGGCGACGCGACGCTCCCATGTAACGCCCCTCCTGCGCGAGCGGCACTGGCTTCCGGTGGTTTTCCGGGTGCGATTCAAGGTGTTGGTTACCATCTTTAAAGCGCTCCATGGCTTAGGACCTGGGTACCTACGAGATCGCCTTCTGCCACCGAGAGCCTCCCACCGGCCCGGACGCTCCCATAGAGAGGGTCTCCTCATGGGGCCGTCGGCTAGACAATGTCGACTGGCGACACCCAGGGGGAGAGCCTTCTCTGTGGAAGCACCTGCCCTCTGGAACGAATTGCCCCCGGAATTAAGAACTAGCCCGGACTTCCACACCTTCTGCCGTGCTCTCAAAACCTTTTTCTTCCAACAAGCCGGGCTGGCATAAAGCATGTTTTTTTTTTAATTTAAAATTTAAATGTTTAAATTTAGATTTTTATTATTTTAATTAGGTTTGTTTTGGGTTTTTTTCCAACGTTTCGGCCAATATTTTAACGATGTCTTTTAATTATGCCTTTTAAAAGCTTTTTCTAACTTTTATATATTTGTTTTTTATTTTGGCTGTACACTGCCCTGAGTCCTTCGGGAGTTAGGGTGGTATAAAAAAAACCAATAAACCTAAACCTAACCTAAACCTTGGCCGAAAAGGAACATCTTCATTACCCTGAGAGTAATAGTAATACGGAGAAGGCAAGCAGGAAGGAAGGAGCAAAGGAAGGGCAGGGCAAGGGAAGGGAAGGGAAGGCGGAAGGCAATTTTAACTTTCTTAAGGCGATGAGTTTAACAGGAAGAGATTTTCTGAATGGATAATGAGGAAGGGATTTGGGCTGGCCCTGTTTATTTCCCGAATAATATTTTGAGCTTGCAGGTCCTCCCTTGGCCACAGAGGGCGTTCTTCTGAACGGTTTAACAAAACTGGCAGAATGAAAGCCCCCAATTTAGCAAAGCTTCTACCTGTTCTGTAAGATTACACCTGTGGGAGGAGGGAAGAGAAGGAGATGGAGACAGAGAAGGAGAAGGAGAAGAAGAAGAAGACCAAGGCGGAAGAGGAGGAGGGAGGAGCAGAGGGGAGGAAAAGGGAGAAAGAAAGAGGAGGGGGAGGGAGGGAGGGGGAAGGAGAAAAAGAGGGTGAGGAGGGGGGAAAGAAAAAGAAGGAAAAAGAACAAGGCGAGGAGGAGAAGAGAAGGAAGAAGAAGAAGAAGAAGAAGAAGAAGAAGAAGAAGAAGAAGAAGAAGAAGAAGAAGAAGAAGAAGAAGAAGAAGAAGAAAGGGGGGAGGAAGAAAGGAAAAAAGAAGAAGAAGAAGAGGAGGGAGGAGGAGGGAGGAGAAGAAGAAGGGGGAGGGGGAAAGAAAAAGAAGGAAGAAGGAAGAAGGTAAGAAGAAGAGGAGGGAGAAGAAGAAGAGGAGGAGGAGAGAAAAAAGGAGGGAGAAGAAGAGAAGGAGAAGCAGGAAGAAGGAAGAGAAAGAGGAAGAGGAGAGGAAGAGGAGGAGGAAAAGAAAAGGGAGGAGGAAGAGGAGGGGAAGAGAAGGAGAAGGAGGGGGAGGAGGGGGAAAAGAAAAAGAAGGAAGAAGAGGCGGGAGAGGAGAAGAAGAGGGAAAAGAAGAAGAAGGAAGAAGGAAGAAGGAAGAAGAAGAAGAAGAAGAGGAGGAGGAGGAGGAGGAGGAGGAGGAGAGAGGAGAGGAGAAGGAGAAGCAGAAAGAAGGAGGAGGAGGAGAGGAGGAGGAGAGGAAAAGGAGGAGAAGAAGAGGAGGAAGAGGAGAGGAGGAGGAGAAGAAGAAAAAGAAGGAAGAGGAAGAGGAGGACTCTATGTCAAAGTTGACAAGACAAACAATAAGCACTGGGTGCAAATCCTGCACCCTAAGAAATCTGAGACCGAAGGAAAAACAGCAGGTCAGGAAGGGGAAAAGTCCCCCGTCCAATCAGAAACGAGATCTCAGCTGACAAAAGGTTTTTTCTACAGTGGCCTCTTGAAAGTTCACAAATCTTAGCTCCGCCAAAGGCAGCTGAGGTCAACCAGGACAAGGCGGGTTCCCTGAAAGCCTCCGGCACACATCCTGCCCGTCCTGTGATTCAGCTGAATGAAAAGGGGATCTTGAAACTCAAAACTCTCTTTCCCAGGAACCCATTTCCGGCCCTGGCTCAACAGCCCTCCAAGCTCTCTCCCTCTCTCTCCCCCTCCCTCTTCCTCCCTCTCTCTCTCCCTCTCTCTCTCCCTGTCTGTCTCTCTCTCTCCCTCTCCCTCCCTCCCTCCCTCCCTCCCTCCCTCTCTCTCTCTCTCTCTCTCTCTCCCTGTCTGTCTCTCTCTCTCCCTCTCCCTCCCTCCCTCCCTCCCTCCCTCCCTCCCTCTCTCTCTCTCTCTTTCTCCCTCTCTCTCTCCCTGTCTGTCTCTCTCTCTCCCTCTCCCTCCCTCCCTCCCTCCCTCCCTCCCTCTCTCTCTCTCTCTCTCTCTCTCTCTCTCTCTGTTTTTGGATAAATGACATAAATTTAAATATAGGCCACAGGGCAGGGTGGATAAAAATTGATGGTTCTTTTTTTAAAAAATGGACTTTTAAAAATTTTAAATAGGATATTTTTAGAACATAAGAACATAAGAACCTAAGAACAGCCTTGCTGGAAGAGGCCGCAGCCCATCCAGTCCAGCCTTCTGTCTCCCACAGTGGCTCCCCATTTGCTTCAGGGTCTTCCCAAGCAGAGGTCTTCACCTGCTTAGGATTCCCTGCAAATGGCATTGAGAGATATCCTGCCTCTCTCTCCATCCCAGAGGGTGTCCTTAGGCATCCATCATGATAGCCATGGATACCCTTGTTCTCCATGAACTCCTCTCATCCTTTCTTAAAGGTGTGGAGGCTGACAGCTGTCACCCCTTCTTCTGGCAGGGAGTTCCATAGACCAGGGATCCTCTGGGTGAAAAAGTCCTTCCTCTTATTTGTTTGAGGTCTAGCTATCCAAAGTTTCATGGAGTTGCCCCCTAGTTCTAGTGTTGTGCGATAGGGAAAACAGTTTTTCCTTTTCTACTTTGTAGAAAAGGAAAAACTATTTTATTTAAATAGGATTTTTTTAATCACGTTTATTTCAATCAAATGCTTTTGGAGTTTTCTATTTAAGATGCATTCATACTTGGGTTTTTTGAGCTTGAAATAGAGCTTAGTTATGTAGCACGAGGCTGTATTTTCTGCAATGTTTACATTTTTGGTGCGTTCAATTCCATGAATCCGAGCTCTGCAATGTGGGCAGAAATGCCTCTGTGCCACCAGGCTCCAAGAGTGAGGAAGAAAGGCAAGCAGTAAAAAACAGAAGCGAAACCTTCTAAGCAGCTTATCAATATAATATTGAAGAGCGGCTGTCATTTCAGATCCATCCTATCCAGCACCTGTTAGTGGGCATCCACTCACCTGTTGCCCTCTGCGTCCCTCACCTCGTTGTATCACTGTGGTATCACCAGCCGTCCCACTAAAGTGAATTTGGGACTGTTGGTGAGTCGACAGCGGGTCAGAGGAGCCGCTGTGGGACAGAGATGGCAGAGGCTCTTTAAAAATTACGATTTAACTCGGTTTGATCCAAATCAAGCCTTTTTACTAGTGATTTCCACCGTGATTTCAGTCGACTTGATTTAGATCGCGATTTAAATCGACGGGATTTAGATCGTGATTTCAATCAATCTGAATTCGATCGTGATTTAAACCGACCCGATTTCAATCGTGATTTAAACCGACCTGATTTCAATTGTGGTTTCAATCAACGGGATTTAAATTGTGTTTTAAGATTGTGATTTCGATCGACGTGATTTCAATTGTGATTTAAATCACTTGATTTAGATCGTGATTTCAATCGACTTGGTTTAGATCATGATTTGAATTGACTTGATTTCGATCGTGATTTAAACTGACCTGATTTCGCTCGTGATTTCAATCGACGTGATTTCAATTGTGATTTCAATCACTTGATTTAGATTGTGATTTAAACCGACATGATTTAGATCGACATGATTTAAATCATGATTTAAACCGACTTGATTTAGATCGTGATTTAAATCGACTTGATTTAGATCGTGATTTAAACCAACCTGATTTAGATCGTGATTTAAACCAACCTGATTTAGATCATGATTTAAACCGACCTGATTTCGATCGTGATTTCAAGCGATATGATTTCAATTGTGATTTAGATCACTTGATTTAGATTGTGATTTAAATCAACTTGATTTAGATCGTTATTTGAATTGACTTGATTTAGATCGTGATTTAAACCGACCTGATTTAGATCGTGATTTAAACCGACCTGATTTAGATCATGATTTAAACCGACCTGATTTCAATCGTGATTTCAAGCGATGTGATTTCAATTGTGATTTAGATCACTTGATTTAGATCGTGATTTAAATCAACTTGATTTAGATCGTTATTTGAATTGACTTGATTTAGATCGTGATTTAAACCGACCTGATTTCGATCGTGATTTAAACTGACTTGATTTCGATCGTGATTTCAATCGACGTGATTTCAATTGTGATTTAAATCACTTGATTTAGACTGTGATTTAAACCGACCTGATTTAGATCGTGGTTTCGATCAACGTGATTTCAATTGTGATTTAAATCGACTTGATTTAGATCGTGACTTAAATTGACTTGATTTTAAATCAAATCCACCCTGCCACAAGGTCCAGCTTCTTAAATCTCCAGTTCTTTTTTTCGTATGCAGGCTCGGTGGAGGCTTCCGTGAGAACGAAACGCAGGATAATCCCTCCAACCAATCAATCTCTCTCACGGAGATATTTTGAGAACTTGCTACCAACTTCAAAATTGCTAAGCAACCGATTCCTATCAGATTCCAGAGAAATGTGTATATTGTACTCCAGGCAGCCTGACAGCAAGAAAGAAAATAAGACAGTAAGACCTTTAAAAACTAGCTGGCTGATTTTCAAGTAGAATCCCGAAACGCGCAAGGAAAAAAAATGTACATCCCTGATTCATATTGATTGCTTGTTAATTTCCCCAATCTTGAAAAGGATTGATCCCAATTAACGACAAGCCAATTATCTGAATAAAGCCAAGCTTGCTGTAGTCCCACTGATTTCCATGAAGAATCTCATAAGGGGGTTTTACAATCCATCGGACACATAGGATAAAACGTTATTTTTTTTAAACAAAATAAAAATGGACTATTCTTTAAAAGACTGGCCTAATTTTCAATTGTCTTAGCAGAAGAATAGGCAGTTGTCCATTGTCTTACAACAATCACTACAACAGAAAAAAAAAGTGCATCTAGTCAAGGCGAGGGTTTTCCCAGTTGCAAAGGATGACTGTGAAGGTTGGACCATAAGGAAGGCTGAGCGCCAAAGAATGGAGGCCTTTGAACTCTGGTGCTGGAGAAGAAGACTCCTGCATTGAGTCCCTTGGACTGCAAGGCCATCCAACCGGTCAGTCCTAGAGGAGATCCACCCTGGCTGCTTTTTAGAAGGCCGGATCCTGAAGAGGAAACTCAAAGACTTTGGCCACCTGATGAGAAGGAAGAAGGACTCCCTGGAGAAGAGCCTCATGCTGGGAACGATGGAGGGCAAAAGAAGAAGGGGATGGCAAAGAAGGAGGTGGCTGGATGGAGTCACCGAAGCAGTTGGGATGAGTTTAAATGGACTCCAGAGGATGGTAGAGGACAGGAAGGCCTGGAGGAACGTGGTCCATGGGGTTGCGATGAGTCAGGCATGACTTCACAACTAACAAAAACAACAATCAAAGAATGTGAAGAGAGAAAGAGAGGGAGAAGGAATAGTGGAGAAGAGGAGAAAAGAGAAGGGGAGGAGGAGGAGAGAAGAAGGAGAAGGAGAAGGAGAAGGAGAAGGAGAAGGAGAAGGAGAAGGAGAAGAAGAAGAAGAAGAAGAAGAAGAAGAAGAAGAAGAAGAAGAAGAAGAAGAAGAAGAAGAAGAAGAAGAAGAAGGAGGAGGAGGTGACTGGATGGAGTCACCGAAGCAGTCAGCGTGAGCTTCAATGGACTCCAGAGGATGGGAGAGGACAGGAAGGCCTGGAGGAACCTTGTCCATGGGGTCACGATGGCTCGGACACAACTTCACAACTAACTAACACCATCACCACAATAGAAAGGCAGAGGTTTTTTAAAATGGGACAACAGGACCCCACTAAACAACGATTGCAAACTTCCACGCATCGCAATAAAATGTTAAAAAGTCAACAATGTGGGCGCCCCATGCAAGAGTTAGGCATTTACAAAGCATTTACAAGAAACCTGTCAGAGTTTGTTGCATCAATTCAAATCCAGAAACGTACCCAGATAACTGATGCAGCTGGATTCATTAACTTCTTTATATACATAATAACACATGAATAAATGTACAATACCAACAGATGCTTCTTCCGAGTAAACACAAGGCAGGAGAGTTACAGGCAAACCCAAGCAGTTAGTTTCATTTTCAGCAGACAAGCACAGAGTGCTTAAGTTTACTTTTCAGAGCAGCAGACTGCTTAAGTTTCCGTTTCAATGCTCTGCACAGACTCAGATCTGTTGAAGCTCCCATTGGCCAACTTGGTTGCTACGCCTATTCCTTGGCTGACCTTGTTCCCATGTTCTCTCCCAGCCGTGAACATTTTAACAAAACCCAGGTTCAGAAACAAAGTTGAAAGACACAATTGCCCCCCAAAAGATTTTGGCACAGAGATTGCTGGGGTAATTTCTGTTCCAGGGATGACAACCTGGGGTCTTTTCTGCACAAAAGAGAGAGAGAATTTTTGCACAAATAGAAGGGGCACGAATTGAGGTGTCCGTTCTTTGGAACAGAAGTTGCCTTCGGAAGTTGTGGGAGCTTCATTCCTGGAGGCTTTCAAGAAGAGACTGGACTGCCACCTGTCAGAAATGGCGTAGGCCCTCCTGCTTGGGCGGGAGGGGGGGTTGGACTAGATGACCTACAAGGCCCCTTCCAACTCTCTGTCAGACCTGCAGCCGGTTCCTTTTGGGATCTTTGGCCTGCCACACTAATATTCTATTCGACTATGCTGTTCCGTTAGTAGGGAATTGGGAGGGGAATAGAAAGGAGTAGAATGGGATTGTGTCAAAATAAAAGACACACACTATTTCCCCCCCCCTCGCTATCTATCTATCTATCTATCTATCTATCTTTCTTTCTTTCTTTCTTTCTTTCTTTCTTTCTTTCTCTATTTCTCTCTCTATTTCTCGCTCTCTCTCTATCTATCCATCCATCCATTTCTCTATTTGTCCCTTATCTATTTCTCTATCTATCTATCTATCTATCTATCTATCTATCTATCTCTTTCTTTCTTTCTTTCTCTATTTCTCTCTCTATTTCTCTCTCTATCTATCTATCCATCCATCCATTTCTCTATTTCTCCCTTATCTATTTCTCTATCTATCTATCTATCTATCTATCTATCTATCTATCTATCTATCTATCATCTATCTATCTATCTATCTTTCTTTCTTTCTTTCTCTATTTCTCTCTCTATTTCTCTCTCTCTCTATCTATCCATCCATCCATTTCTCTATTTCTCCCTTATCTATCTATCTATCTATCTATCTATCTATCTATCTATCTATCTATCTATCTATCATCTATCTATCTATCTATCTATCTATCTTTCTTTCTTTCTCTATTTCTCTCTCTATTTCTCTCTCTCTCTATCTATCCATCCATCCATTTCTCTCTATTTCTCCCTTATCTATTTCTCTATCTATCTATCTATCTATCTATCTATCTATCTATCTATCTATCTATCTATCTATCTATCTATCATCTATCTATCTATCTATCTATCTTTCTTTCTTTCTCTATTTCTCTCTCTATTTCTCTCTCTCTCTATCTATCCATCCATCCATTTCTCTATTTCTCCCTTATCTATCTATCTATCTATCTATCTATCTATCTATCTATCTATCTATCTATCTTTCTTTCTTTCTTTCTTTCTCTATTTCTCTCTCTATCTATCCATCCATCCATTTCTCTATTTCTCCCTTATCTATTTCTCTATCTATCTATCTATCTATCTATCTATCTATCTATCTATCTATCTATCTATCTCTTTCTTTCTCTATTTCTCTCTCTATTTCTCTCTCTCTCTATCTATCCATCCATCCATTTCTCTCTATTTCTCCCTTATCTATTTCTCTATCTATCTATCTATCTATCTCTATTTATCTATCTATCTCTAGCTATCTCTATTTATCTATCTCTCTCTTTATCTATGTCTATCTATCTATCTATCCATCCATCCATCCATCTCTCTCTCTCTATTTCTCTATCGTTCTCTATCTATCTATTTCTCTCTTGCTATTTCTCTATCTATCTTTATCTACTTCTATTTCTCTCTCTCTCTATTTATCTGTCTATCTATCTCTATTTATCTGACTGTCTGTCTGTCTCTCTCTCTTCTTTCTCTCTCTCTTATCTATCTATATCTATATCTATCTATCTATCTATCTCCTCTCTCTCTCTTTCTCTCTTTATCTATTTCTCTCTATATCTATCTATCTCTAGCTATCTCTATTTATTTATTTATTTATCTATCTATCTCTAGCTATCTATTTATCTATCTATCTATCTATCTATCTATCTATCTATCTATCTATCTATCTATCCATCCATCTCTCTCTCTATTTCTCTATTTTTATCTATCTATTTCTCTCTTGCTATTTCTCTATCTATCTTTATCTATTTCTATTTCTCTACCTCTATTTGTCTGTCTGTCTGTCTGTCTATCTATCTCTATTTATCTATGTATATCTACCTACCTACCTACCTACCTACCTATCTATCTCTATCTATGTATCTCTCTCTCTCTCTCTCTTTCTCTCGCTCTCTCTCTATTTATCTATGTCTGTCTGTCTGTCTGTCTGTCTCTCCCCCTCCCTTCCCCCCCACCCCCGCCACCCAGAAGAGGAGAAAGAAGTTTCTCTCCTCCTCCCAGAAGCTCCGGATCCTTCCCTGCCCTCTTCCCGGAAAGCCGGCGCTAGCAAGGCGCCCCCAGCCCAGCGCTGCCCTCTCTTGGAGCGCGCGGGCGGCGAGGCTTCTGCTCCGGAGCGACCCCCACGCGCCCTCCGAAGAGCCCGGGCCGCCTCCACAAGGCGGCCAGGCGGCACCGCCTCCTAAAGAGGACGGCTGGGAATGATAGGAGGTGCAGTCCAGCCCGCCCAATTGATCCCCAATCAGAGGTGGTTGGGAACGATGGGGGCTACAGTCCAGTTCCTCCCCCATCGTCCCCAGTCAGGGCAGCTGGGGATGATAGGAGCTGCCGTCCAGCCCTCTCCACTGTCCCAAGAGACGGCTGGGGATGATAGGGGCTGCACTCCAGCCTGCCCAATTGGTCCCCACTCAGAGACGGCTGGGGATGATGGGGCCTGCCGTCCAGCCCACCCTATCGTCCCAAGTAAGAGGCGGCTGGGAATGATGGGGGCTGCAGTCTAGCCCTCCCCATCGTCCCAAGAGGCGGCTGGGAATGATAGGGGCTGCAGTCCAGCCCTCCCCATCGTCCCAAGTAAGAGGCGGCTGGGGATGATGGGGGCTGCAGTCCAGCCCTCTCACTCGTCCCAAGTAAGAGGCGGCTGGGAATGATAGGGGCTGCAGTCCAGCCCTCCCCATCGTCCCAAGTAAGAGGCGGCTGGGGATGATGGGGGTTCCAGTCCAGCCCACCCCATCGTCCCAAGTAAGAGGCGGCTGGGGATGATGGGGGCTGCAGTCCAGCCTTCTCCATCGCCCCAAGAGGCGGCTGGGAATGATAGGGGCTGCAGTCCAGCCCTCTCCATTACCTCAAGTTAGGGCTGCTGGGGATGATGGGGGGTTGCAGTCCAGCCCTCCCCATCGCCCCAAGTAAGAGGCGGCTGGGGATGATGGGGGTTCCAGTCCAGCCCTCTCCATGGCCCCAAGTAACAGGCGGCTGGGGATGACGGGGACTGCAGTCCGGCCGGCCAGCAAAGCTCTCACGTGGGGACAGGCCCTTCCCCACCCAGCCCCTCCCCCTTGCGCGCCCCCTCTCCCCCTCCCCTCCTTGCCTGGCGCCCCCTCCCCCGCCCCCGCCCCACACTCACTTAATGCGGGACCCCATGGCGTCGGAGACCCCCGCATGAGCCCCGGGCGGGGGTCCCGGCTGGAAGGAGGGGATATGGGGGGAGGGTCGTCACTCCATGCCCGTCCGGAGGACTCCGAAGCAAGAGGCGCGACCCGCGGACGGACAAGGCGAGCGGGCAGCGGCGGGCCGGAAGCGCGCGCGCGGGGGCTGCTGGGAAACGTAGTCTGGCCGCCGGAAGGCTCCCCTCACCCCCCCCCTCTCTCTCTCTCTCTCTCACACACACACACACACACCCCACCCGCCAGAGGGTCTCTAGCCCCCCTCCCCAATACGCACACACAAACACACGAGAGCCCAAAGAGCGAGCGTTCCCCTGAGCGCGTGCAGAGCGCCCTCCGCCCCTTTCCACCCCCGCCTGTCACCCTCTCAGCTGTTGGAGCACTACAACTCCCGGCGTCCCCAGCGGGCGGGGAAGGGGGCGAGGGGAAGGCCAAGGGGATGGGGGGCGCTAGGGACGCTGGGAAGTGTAGTCTGCAAGCCCCCTACCCACCCACCCACCTCGTAGGCAGGGAAGGCGGCCGGGGACGATGAGCCTCGTAGTGCGAGGGCCGCGGGCGGCGGCTCCTCTTCCCAGAGCTACAAATGTATCGTCGGGCTTCAACATTGTTGCCTTCATGTAGCGAGGCCCAGGATGGTGGTTGTTTTGAATTCGCTTTTTTGTTTCTTTCCTGAATGCATAGGGATTAACTTGGGTTTCCAAGAATAAAGAAACAAAGCTTAGGTTCTCAAGCCACGAAGGATTAAACCCACATTGACTTTGGTTTTGTTTTTGCCATTTGCCATTTTTATTTTTCCCTTCCACAACACAGGGCAATCATCATATCAACGTTTTTGTGTCATCATACCTGGACGTGTAGATATTATTTCGCTTCTATGTTTACACACTTTTATACACAGTTGTGTGTGTGCGTGTGTGTGCTAGGCTTTTGAGCTGATCAATAAATAAATCAGGGAGACTAGTATAGATCTATTTCGAGCTTTTTAGCTCTCATCAGCTAGCCAGACCCTTACTGGGATTCGAACCTGGGAAGTATTACATGTGAGGCAGTTGTAATTGCCACTAGACCACTGGTTCTTATCCTGATCAGCTGAGATATGTGTGTGTGTGTGTGTGTGTTAGGTTTATGAGCTGATCAATAAATTAAATTAGAGAGAGACCAGGATAGATCTATTTCGAGCTTATTAGCTCTCATCAGCTGGCCATACCCCTTACTGGGATTCGAACCGGGGCTGTGTTGCATGCTAAGGCAAGGAGCCTAGCACTTGAGCCTAGCACTTTAGCCAAGCCGGTTCATTCATACATACATACATACATACATACATACATACATACATACATACATACATATATATCTGGGCTGATGTAATCAGGGAAAGCCGGTTAGCTCAAGGCATAGGAAGGCTTGCCTGAAATGCTGGAAAGTGCCGGTTCAAATCCCAGTAGATGAAGTATGGCCAGCTGAAGAGGACTAATAAGCCCGAAATGGATCCATCCTGGTCTCTTAATTATTAAATCAGCCCTTAAAAATCTAACATGTATATGTATATGTATATGTATATGTATATGTATATATGTATATATGTAATTGTTTCACAACAACCTGTTATTAGGCCCCAATTAAGGGAGGAGACATACTGTTTCCTTTCCTGCCTTTCGGCTCATCACCAGAGACCATCTAGACAGCAAGCCAAGAATTACATTGTGTAATTTTTTTAGATATGTGTGTTAGTTAGATCAGCTCATAAAACTAACACACACACACACACACACACACACACACACACACATATAAAAGAAACAGACATGATGATCTCCGGAACTTTAAAATATAAAATATATTAAAAAATATATTGATAAATAAGTCAGGGAGACTAGGATAGATCTATTTTGAGCTATTTAGCTCTCATCAGCTAGCCATACCCTTACTGGGATTCGAACCGAGGCTGTATTACATGTTAGGCAGATGTTTTAGCCACTAAGTCACCAGGTTCTCCTCCTGATTTATTTATTTATCAGCTCAAAAAAACTAACCCACATATAAAAAAAATTAACACAACGAAACTCATAGCTTTCTGTCTAGATGGTCTCTGGTGATGAGCCGAAAGGCAGAAAAGGAAAGCAGTATTAAGGAAACTCCCTTAATTGGGGCTTACCAGGGTGTTGTGACACAAGCATATATATCTCTATATCTATATCTATCTATCTATCTATCTATCTATCTATCTATCTATCTATCTATCTATCTATCTATCTATCTATCTATCTATCTATCTATCTATCTATAATTGTTCCAAAACACCCTGTTAGTGCCCCAATTAATGGAGGAGATACGTATTGCCTGATATGCAATACAGCCCCGGTTCGAATCCCAGTGAGGGTATGGCTAGCTGATGAGAGCTAAAAAGCTCGAAATAGATCTATCCTGGTCTCTCTGATTTATTTATTGATCAGCTCATAAAACTAACACACATATTTAAAAAATCACACAACGGAACTCATGGCTTTCTGTCTAGATGGTCTCTGGTGATGAGCCCGAAAGGCAGAAAAGGAAACAGTATGTCTCCTCCCTTAATTGGGGCCCTAACAGGGTGTTGTGGAACATTTATAGATACTAATCCTCCTGTCTCAGCTGATGCAATTGGGAGAGCCTGGCTGGCTGAATGGTTACAGGCTCCTGCCTGATATGCAATACAGCCCCGGTTATATAGTTAGTTTTTGGCTTAATTGGTTTTGTTCTTGTTTTGCAACCATTTATACCAAATGTTCCAAATTTCATAATATTCCGACTCTTTGTCTTTTAATTTTAGTGTTAATTTGTCCATCTCTGCACATTTACATTTACTATAAAAGGAGCCAACACTGGTCACCACACTTAAAAAAAAAGATGTGGAGACTCTAGAAAGAGTGCAGAGAAGAGAAACATCTGTTTCGCTTGGCCGGCCTAGGATAGTCTCTTTTTAGATTGGGGTTAGTTTTAATATGGGATTTTAGCACAGGGTTAGTTTAATTTCATTTTATTATTGTATACTGTTTGTATTTTATATGTATTTTAAATTCCCTGTGCCCCGCCTCGAGTCCCTTCTGGGAGAGAGAGCGGGTTATAAATTAAATTATTATTATTATTATTATTATTATTATTATTATTATTATTATTATTATTATTATTATTATTATTATTATTATTATTATTATTATTATTATTAAGCAAGAGGATGAGGGGACATGATGAATGGTTGCAGGATCTGGACCAGGGGAGACAGGATAGCCGTCTTCAAATATTTGGGGGTCTGCCCAGAGAGGAGGGGGTCAAGCTATTCTCCAAAGCACCTAAAGGCCAGAGAAGGAAGAATGGATGGAAACTGACCAAGGAGAGATTCAACCTGGAAATAAGAATTTTCTGACGGTGAGAACAATCAACCCATGGAACAGAAGTTGCCTTCAGAAGTTGTGGGAGCTTCATCCCTGGAGGCTTTCAAGAAGAGGCTGGACTGCCCTCTGTCAGGAATGGTGTAGGGTCTCTCTGTGTTTTCTCTCTCTCTCCTTTTCTCTCTCTGTGTTTGTTTCTGCCTCTCTGTTTTTCTCTCTGTGTGTTTCTCTCCCTCTCTTTCTGTCTCTCTCTTTCTCTCTCTCTGTTTCTCTCTATTTCTCTTTCTTTCTCGTTCTCTGTTTCTCTCTCTGTGTTTCTCTCCATCTCTCTCTCTCTCCCCTCCCTCTGTGTGCATGTGTGTGCGTGCAATTCTCTCTCTCTCTCTCTCTCTCTTTCTCTCTCTCTCTTTCTCTCTCCCTCTCCACGCAACACTCACCATTAGCTCCATGGCTCCCACTCGGCAATGTGCTAATTAAGATGAGTTTTTACGCATCATTTCTCTTAAAATAGCTTGTTAGCAAGGATATTCTCCCCCCCCCCTGTAGAAGAGATGACGAGGCAGACTCCCCCCCCCCCAGTCTCCAGCCTGGAAAAGGGAGAAATGGGGAGGGTGGGATTTCCTCTGGGGATGTAGGCAGTCTCCCGGGAAGCCAACATGCAGCACCCATGGTCCAGAGCCAGCTGGGAGAGAGAGTGTCCGAGGGCAGAGAGGGGGAACTTAAGAGAACCAGGGATCAGTGCTTGAATCCAGAATATACTCATTTGGGATGGAGTGGAGTGAGAATCTCACTAGGGCTGTGCAAAGACAATGATCCAGGCAGGCAGGCTTAAGTGAAGATGCCAGAGAGGAGGGGAGGGTTTTTTTTTTTTACAGATGTTTCATGACCCAACTAGGGAACATCATCATGCTAGAAGGGAGTGGGGAGGAAGAGGAGGAAGGAGGAGGACTGTGGGGTCCCTGGTGCTCTCTGAGCTTGCGTCTTTCCTTGCAGACGTTTCATGACCCAACTAAGTAACGTGATCAGTGCTAGAGGGAGTGAGGAGGAGGACTGTGGGATCTTTAGCGCTCTCTGAACTTGGTGGTTTTCTTCCAGGCGTTTCATGACCCAACTAGGGAACATCGTCAGTGCTAGAAAGAACTGTATATAAAACGTAGGGCAAATTCCACGCCTTTCACAACCCCACAGTTCTCCTCCTCTTCCATAAACCCCACTCCCTTCCAACTGATGATGATGTTACCTAGTTGGGTCAGGAAACGTCTGCAAGAAAACAACCAAGATCAGAGAGGACCAGGGACCTCACAGTCCTCCTTCTCTGCCCTCTCCTTCCTGCAACTCATCTCCATTCTGGCACTGATATTATTATCTAGTTGGGTCTAGGTAAGAAAACCACCAAGCTCATAGGGCATCAAGGACCCCACCAGGGGTGGGTTTCAACATTTTTAAAACCTCTTCGGTACGTGTGGTCTGCTATGTGGGAGTGGCTTGCCAGCCATGTGACTGAATGGGAGTGGCTTGGCAGCCATGTGACTGGATGGGCGTAGCCAATTTGTAAAATGTGGTGACACTCACTTAACAACACTCTTGCTTAGCAACCCAAATGTTGGCTCAGAAACTCTGGCATTTGAAGCACGCAAGTCTTAAAGCTGTCAAGTGACAAGACCCTCGCACCCCTAACCCTTTAGGGGGAAAAAAACCCCCAGGGGTGTTCAAACTTGTCAGCTTTAAGACTTGTGGACTTCAACTCCCAGAATCCCTCCTCTCGCTCTTCCTCTTGAGGATGGGCGGACGGGCGGGGGAAGAGAGCTGGAACCGGTTCTAAACAGCCTTGTAGATTTGGGGAACTTCCTTCTACAGAAGAGCTTAGGACTGGCAGGAACCCCACCCCTGATCCCCACAGTTCTACTCATTTCATTTCATTTTTCATTTATTTAGATTTATAAAACTGCGCCTCTCTCCCCGAAGGGACTCGGGGCGGTGCACAGGAAGTTAAAAAACATATACAACACAACCATCAATAGATATTAAAACCAAATTAAATAATGCTCACCCTGTGCTAAAAAATCTTACAATCTTAAAAACTATTTCCCCCTAAAATCCAGATTAAAACAGTTTAAACTTCAGACTGCAGGCTAGATGAAGTGGGTTAGGCCAGGCCGGCCCGATGGAAAAAGTAGGTCTTCAACTTTTGGCGGAAGGAGTGGAGGTCCGTGGTCGTTCTAAATTCGGGGGGTAGGTCGTTCCAGAGAGTTGGGCCCACCACAGAGAAGGTCCTTCCCCTGGGTGTCACCTGCTGGCATTGCTTAGTGGACGGCACCCGGAGAAGTCCCTCTCTGTGGGAGCGAATTGGCCGAAGGGATGTGTGGGGTAGGATGCGACCCCGCAGATAACTAGGCCCCGTGCCATGCAGCGCTTTGAAGATGGTAACCAACACCTTGAAGCGCACCCGAAAGGCCACAGGCAGCCAGTGCAGCTCATGCAGGAGCGGTGTTACGTGGGAGTACCTAGAGGTACCCAATATTGCCCGCGCGGCCGCATTCTGAACACCAAACTCAGGACCCCCAGGATTAGTGCTGGAGAAAAACACCCCTTGGTGCCTTCTCTCTATGGCCATGGGGGCTGTCCTGCCTAGAACCATGTGGGCATTTTGGGGGGTGGGTGGGCTGCCTCGGAGGGCAGGCTGGTGCAGGCAGCCTCGGGGGGCTCCAGCTGAGTGTGCCTTTCTTTAACGAGAGCGCCGTGTTGCTGACAGATTCATTATTTGTGTTGGGTTGCTTCAAGTCAAAACTGATTAGTTACACTTACGGCTGCAAAGATGTAATGATTTTATTGTTTATCTTCAATTTATTTTGATTAACATCTTGGTTTGTTTCCTCGCCAACGCAATTAGGTGTAGTGTAGCAGTGATGGCTTTAATTTTGTTGAAATTAAGATGAATAAGTGATGGAGGATGGCACTTTGTTTAACAAATAAATCACAGTTAAGAGGTATTAGTAATAAACGAAAGAGGGAGAGACGGAGGGAGGGAGGGAGGGGGTCTCATTTAAGTGCCCAGGTCCTGTTCACTTGGAGCATGCCAAAAAGCAGGGAGGGAGGGAGAGGAGGTTGGGATTTGTAAGATAAATACCATTTAGACGCAGCTTTCTTTCTTTCTTTCTTTCTCTTCTTTCTTTTTCTTTCTTTCTTTCTTCCTTCCTTTCTTTCTTTTTCTTCCCTCCTTCTTTCGTTTCCTTCCTTCCTTCTTTCTTTCTTTTTCTTCCTTCCTTCTTTCCTTCCTTCCTTCTTTCTTTCTTTCTTTTTTCTTGTTTCCTTCCTTCCTTCCCTCCCTAACTCTTCCCTCCCTCCCTCACTCTTTCTTTCTTTCTCTCTTTATTTCCTTCCTCCTTGTCCCTTCTTTCCTTCCTTCTTTTTTCTTTCCTTCTTCCTTCCTTCTTTCCTTTCCTTTCCCTTCCTTCTTTCCTTCCTTTCCTTCTTCCTTCCTTCTTGCTCTTGCTTTCTCTCCTTCCTTCCTTTCTTCCTTCCTTCCTTCCTTCCCTCCCTCACTCTTCCCTCCCTCACTCTTCCCTCCCTCCCTCACTCTTTCTTTCTTTCTCTCTTTATTTCCTTCCTCCTTGTCCTTCCTTCCTTCTTTCTTTTTTCTTTCCTTCTTCCTTCCTTCTTTCCTTTCCTTTCCCTTCCTTCTTTCCTTCCTTCCCTTCTTCCTTCCTTCTTGCTCTTGCTTTCTCTCCTTCCTTCCTTCCTTCCTTCCTTCCTTCCTTCCTTCCTTCCTTCTTTCCCAGAAGGTTAAAAGAGAAATGTGGTTGTTTTTTTTTAAATCATTCCACAACTTACAAAGAAACTTAAATATAAGGGAAAGATGGAGCGAGGGATGGACTTAATTCTAGGATAGGATGGGACTGTATATGTCAGACAAGGGTGGGAGGGGGAGGAGGCCGGAGAAGGAAAGGAAGGGAGGGAGGAAGGAAGGAAGGAGAATATCCTGGCATGAATTAAGGGAGGGAGGGAGGGAAGAAGAAAGGATAGGAGAATGAGAGGAAGGAAGGAAGGAAAGATTCAATGCCCGCATCTTTTAATTCACAACAGAAGCTCAAGTATTTGAGCAGATCCCCCAAATAAGACGATTTCACTGTTTTGACCCAGAAAACCCATTTCAGATCTGAAGGTGCTCTCCTGTCCTGTGACAGCACCCTCTGGCACCGTCTCAGAGCACCAAAGGAGGCCCTTTGGGGTTGACCCCAAAAGGAGCACGGCAAGCTCACGTCCCTGTCTTCCCCCCTGAGCCCCAAATTTGATCTTGTTGTGGCTTCAACAAAATCTATCTATCTATCTATTCTCTTTTCTATCTTTTATCTATCTTATCCATATTGCTAATCTATCTATCTATCTATCTATCTATCTATCTATCTATCTATCTATCTATCTATCTATCTATCTATCTATCTATCTATCTAATCATCTCTCTCTCTATCATCTCTCTCTTCCTCTCTGATCGTCTATCTATCTATCTATCCATCCATCCACCCTATCCACCCACACACCCACCTACCTATTTCTGTCTATTATCTATGTATTATCCATCCATCCATCCATCTCTATATCTATATCTATATCTATATCTATCTATCCTTCCTTCCTTCCTTCCATCCATCCATCCATCCATCCATCCATCCATCTATCTGTATATCTATCTATCTATATCTATCTATCCATCCATCCATCCATCCATCTATCTTTATCTAGCTATCTATCAATCTTCTATCTATCTATATCTATCTATCCTATCCTATCTATCTATCCATCCATCCATCCATCCATCTATCTATCTATCTATCTATCTATCTATCATCTATCTCTATCTATCTATCCTATCTATCCATCCATCATCTATCTATCTATCTATCTATCTATCTATCTATCTATCTATCTATCTATCTATCTATCTATCTATCTATCTATCTATCTATCTATCTATCTATCTATCTATCTATCTGCCTGTCTATTGTATCTATCTATCTATCTATCTATCTATCTATCTATCTATCTATCTATCTATCTATCTATCTATCTATCTATCTATCTATCTATCTATCTATCTGCCTGTCTATTGTATCTATCTATCTATCTATCTATCTATCTATCTATCTATCTATCTATCTATCTATCTATCTATCTATCTATCTATCTATCTATCTATCTATCTATCTATCTATCTATCTATCTATCTATCTGCCTGTCTATTGTATCTATCTATCTATCTATCTATCTATCTATCTATCTATCTATCTATCTATCTATCTATCTATCTATCTATCATCTATCTCTATCTATCTATCTATCCTATCTATCTATTATCCATCCATCCATCCATCCATCCATCCATCCATCCATCCATCCATCCATCTATCTATCTATCTATCTATCTATCTATCTCATCCACCCACCCATCCATCTATTATCTATAACCGTCTCAGTGGCCAAATCTCCCTGGATCGAGCAGTGACTGTCCCTGCTTGTCTGCGCCTGGATTCCGATAATGAGATAGACTGCCGCTCATTATGGAAGCTCATTAGCTGGTAGCGGCTGTCCTTCATGAAGGGGACCGTGGAGGATGAGGATTATGTAAACCCTTAAGCCCACCCTAATTAAGCCCCACTGTCTTGGGGCGGGGGGAGGGGAGGAAAGGGTTGGCAGGTTGAGATCCGCCCGCAGGAAGGGAAGGGGGGGGGGAAGGAAGGAGGGAGGGAAGGAGAGAACGGAGACAGGAAAGAAGGAGTAGGAAAGGAAGGAAGGAAGGAAGGAAAGAAAGGAGTGAAGGAAGGAGAGAGAGAAGGGAAAGAGGGAGAAGGGACGAAGGAAAGAAGGAAGGAAAAAGGAAGGAAAGGAGGGAGGGAAGAAGGGAAAGAGGGAGAAGGGACGAAGGAAAGAAGGGAAAGAAGGGAAGGAAAAAGGGAAGGTGAAGGAGAAGGGAAACAGAGAAAGGAGTGGGAGGGTGAAGGAAGGAGAGAAGGAGAGAAGGAGGGAGGGAGGGAGGAAGAACCCCCATATTTTGCTTGCCGTGGTGATGGAGAGGTGGAAGCCAGCTGAGAACCTCGGCTTCCGAGCTGGGCTCTTCCCCTGCCCCGGCCCGGCCCGGCTCCGCGTTTCCCCGGCCGCAACTTCCACGCCGCGTGTCCAAAAGCGCCGGCGGCGGGAGGCCGGCTTGCGCATCCCCGCCCGGAGCCTCCGCGCGTCCCCTCGCCAGCGCGCCGTGCCCGGGCGCAGGGGCACCGCCGCTCCTCCTGGACTGAGCCGCTGGAGCGCCCGGCAGGTAAGGCGGACGGCGGCGGGGTGTGTATGTGGGTGGGGGCAGCGTCCAGATGCGCGCGGAGGCTTTAGGATGCGGGCGCAAGGGGCGGGGGAAGCGAGGGGCGGGGGGGGGGCGTCTCGACCGCCGCCCCAAACGGCTGGCTACCCCCGGGCCGAGGCTACGAGCGGCGGGATTCCGCGCTTCCTCCCTCCTCCTCTTCCTCTCGGTAGGTCTCTCGAGCGCGGAGGTGGGTGGGTCTGCTTCTATCTTGAGTCTCCTCCGCTTCCTTTCCTCTCCCCCCCTCCAGTGATGGGGAGGGGGGGTGAGACACAACGACGGAGCTTCCTTTCCATTGTCACGATTCTGGGGAGCGCCTCGTTACGCGCCCCGGCGCCCCATCCACAGGATCCTGGATGCCAACCCCCTCCCCCCCGGTCCAACGATCGATTGATTTAATTTTTTCAATCAGAGTTGATTCGAATTAGACTTAAGATCGCTCCTCTGGGTCCCTCTGCGCCTCGGAAGGTGAGGGAGGAAAGCTCCTCTGGGTCCCTCTGCGCCTCGGAAGGTGAGGGAGGAAAGCGGAGACCCCCCTAACCCTCCCACCCACCCACCCACCCACACCTCGCCCCCTCCGTCCGATCCTTGGTGAGCATCGGAGGATGGGAAGTTCTCCTCTTGCGCCCGTGGCGCTCCTGCGTTTTGATTCCTTCGCTTTGGAGCGCGATTAAAATGCTCTTCTCGGCTGCGCGACCATTATTCTTATTTTTAAAGTCCTCCCCTTCTTCTCCTCTTTCTCATTATTTGTCCGGAAGGGCGGGGAGGGGTCCGAGAAGAGTGTTTTCCCCCCCTCCCCCTCTCCGGTTTCCCGTCCCTAATATTAGGGGAGGGCGCGTATTTCTGTCCTCGAGGAAGATTTAAAAAGTACGGCTCTCTTTGTCGGCGAATTCAGATCAATCGGGGGGCCCTCTCCCCTTCCCCCTCCCTCGCTTTCTTCAGCCAACCCCCGTCCCCCTCCCCGAATCTATCCACCCAACGATGCATATTTTTTTTTTCGCTTTGGGAAGGACGGATCCGCCGCGAGGCTGCGCGTTCTCCAAAAGCGAGGTTTGCGCGGCGGCGGCGGCGGCGGGGAGGGGGGGGGGCGCCGAGACTTCGCTTCGGAGCTCCTCCAGCGCTTTGCTCCTGCAGGGGGGGAGGAGAACCGTGAGGAGGGAGCCCTCTCTGACCCTTGGGGGTTTCCGGAAGAGTTTTGGGGGTTTTCACCCTCCTCCGGCTTTGCAGAAAGCCACTTCTCCCCTTTCGCGGGAGTAAAGTGGCGGACGGGGGAGGGGGCGGGAGGAGAAAAAAGAGGGGCAGAAGGGAGGGTCTTTTCAACATGGAAGGGAGACGCTGCTTGGGGGTCCCCGGCTTTTGTCTGGCTGTCTCTTGTCAGAAATCGGCGTGCTGTGGAATCTTTCGCTGTTGTGCTGTAGGGGGAAGGTGGCAGATTACAAGGTTGGGGAGGGGGCGCGCAGGAAGCTCACTAAGGGTGTGTGTGCAGTGGAGAGGTTTCTTGAACCTCTCAATCAATCAAATCAATCAGAATAGAGCTGGAAGGGACCTTGGGGGTCTTCTAGTCCAACCCCCTGCTCACGCAGGAGACCATTAGACCAGTGTTTCTCAACCTTGCCAGCTTGAAGGTGCGAGTTGAAGTCCAGACATCTTCAAGTTGGGCAAGGTTGAGAAACGCTGCCAACCTTAGACCATTTTAATCAATCAATCAATCAGAATAGGGAAGGGACCTTTGGAGGTCTTCTAGTCCAACAGGGGACCAGGAGGGAGAGGGGCCAATGGAAGCGGCTACGGCTGTGCGCCCTCAACCGGACCTTCGTGGGTGTTTGAAAGCGCCTTTACGCGCGGTGCTGAGTTTCTTCGCTAAAGAAGAGCAACGCTAAAGACCAGCAACTTCGCTAAAACCGGCCGGGGAGGGGGCGGGGGCTGGGGCTGGGGCGGGGGACAACAGTACTCCGAGTGCTGCCGGCACGGAGGATGTGATGCAGGGGAGCGAAAGCTGACGGCCCGCTTTCTGAGCAGAAGGGAGAGAGCGCAAATATTGCTTTAAGGTAAAGGTTCCCCTCGCACGTGTGTGCCCGTCGTTCCCGACTCTAGGGGGCGGTGCTCATCTCCGTTTCAAAGCCGAAGAGCCAGCGCTGTCCGAAGACGTCTCCGTGGTTATGTGGCCGGCAGGACTCAGTGCTGAAGGCGCACGGAACGCTGTTCCCTTCCCACCAAAGGTGGCTCCTATTTTTCTACTTGCATTTTTTAACGTGCTTTAACTGCTAGGTTACTGGATCAAGTCACGGGAGCTCCCTCCGTTACCTAAGGCTAGGGATTCGAACCAAGGAACTGCCGACCTTTCTGAGCGACAAGCTCAGTGTCTTAGCTACTGAGCCACCATGTCCCTTTTTAAGCATTGGTTCCTCCCCCCCCCCCCAAAGACGCGGGGGGGGGGGTCGATCTCACGTCCTCCTTCTTGTAAGACGCATGGCGTTTTCCTTTTCTCCCGCGGGGGCCGTTACACGCGCGTCCCGTTAGAGTAGAGGTGCAAAAACCTCCTGTCGGATGGGCGGTTGGTGACAGAAGCCGCGGCCCGGGCGAACGGGACTTTCTCGCCTTCGGGACCTTCTTGCCTTCTCGCGCCTTCCCGTTTGGCAAAGGCCGTCCCCAGTTCGGATCTCCGCAAATCGGCGTCTTCGTTTGGAGAAAGCCACGTGGGGCAGAGAAAGGGCGTCTTCTTTCTCCGGGGGGGTGGTTGTTGTTGTCACAAGCGGGCCCCTTGCGTCCCCCCTCCCTGCCAAGACCACCCCCCCCGCCAAAAGACGCTTGTCCAGTCTCCAGCCAGCCTTCGCTGTCCAGGAGGGTTGCAAAGGCCCCGTCCCCGCCCCAGGAAAGTGGGGGGAGAGAGAGACAGAGATAGAAAGAGTGTGAGAGAAAGAGAAAGGAGAGAAAAATAGCGAGAGTGAGAGTTATAGTGAGGGAGAGTCAGAAAGAGAGAGAAAGAGAAAGTGAGTGAGAGAGGAGAGAGAGAGAGAAAGGAAGAGAAAAACACAGAAAGAGTGTGTGTGTGTGAGAGAGGAGAGAGATAGAGAGAAAGAAAGAGTGTAAAAGAGAAAGAAAGGAGAGAAAGAAAAAGAGAGATAAAGAGAAAGTGAGAGAGAGAAGAGAGAGAGATAGAAAGTGTAAGAGAGAAAGAGAAAGGAGAGAAAGAAAAAGAGAGATAAAGAGAAAGTGAGAGAGTGTGAGAGAGGAGAGAGAGAGAGAGAGACAGAAAGAGTGTGAGAGAGAGAAAAAGAAAGGAGAGAAAAATAGAGATAGCGAGAGTGAGAGTTATAGTGAGGGGGAGAGAGAAAGGAAGAGATAAAGACAGAGTGTGTGTGAGAGAAGAGAGAGAGATAGAAAGAAACAGTGAGAGAGAGAAGAGAGAAAGAAAGAAAAAGAAAGAAAGTGTGTGTGTGTGTGTGTGTGTGTGTGTGTGTGTGAGAGAGAGAGAGAGAGAGAGAGAGAGAGAGAGAGAGAGAGAGAGAGAGAGAGCGAGAGAGCCCTCTTTGCCTTCCCCCCTTCGGAATGAGCCCGTCTCCTCCTTTCTCCCTTTCTCACGAGATCGGCCTTTGGTCTTCCTCCGTGGGCAAAAGATGAATCTACCCAATCGCTAATTGCAAGGGGCTCCTCTGCTTTGCTGCAACCGGCCGTTGCGCAGGATCCTGAGCTCGGAAACCCGCCAAGACCGCGCCACCCCCACCCCCCACCCCGAAAAGAGCAATGGGCTAGTTGACCCATAGGGGCAGTTTGCGTGCCTTCCATGGGGGGGGGGGGGGCATTTCTTCGCCCGGCCCCTCAGCCGGAGAATAGACGAGAGAACTCGGCCGGTTGTCCCCCATTCATTCAGATTTGGGGGGGGGGGAGCAGGAGAGGCCCTTTGGGTTCCGGAGCCAAGCTGCCCCTCCCTCCCGCCCCCCCCCCTTTCCCATAATCCTCTGGCCTGCTCTTCCAGTGGCAAAAGTAGCTTTTCCAAGCGAAAGGAATAAGCTTTCAGGCATTGGGTCCTGTTTTAAGAGGAGGGCTTTCACGCAGGATTTTTGGGGGGCGGCGGAGGGGGAGTGGGGAGCGGCGTAAAGAATTGTCCCCCGTCCTGAAAATCCGGATGGAGGGAAAAGAGAAAGAAAAGGTTGAAAGGTGGGGGTTTTTAGCCCGTTCGCCATACATCGCGCAACCCTTAGGGGGGGCGTGGAGATTCTTTCGCAGGCGAGCTGCTGATTTCCTTTCTCTGCCTACCTACCCCATTTGGGGGTTCCGCCTTTAAAACAAAGGCTTTTGGGGAGCCCTCAAGCAGCAAAGAGGGGAGAGACACCCCCCTTCCTCTTTTCAATCCGCCTAAAAAAAAAAAAAGTCAAGGTGGCAACGAGTTCCATAGTTCCACCGGCTCCCCTTTCAGCTTCCCGAGACCTGCGTAGGGACCCACAACTTCTTTTGTTGTTGTCGTTGTCGTTAGTCGCTCATCCTCGCGTTTACAACCTTTTCCGGGTTGGAAAGGAAAGCCGGTCAGACCCCGTAACCCCAGACCCCGTTTCGGTTCACGACTGTTTTACCCAGTAACGGAATTGCTGGTTTCGATTGCGGTCACTAAACGGGGACTCCCTATCCCCTCTTCCTGAATGAGGACAGGCTGAAATAGTCTAGACCAGGGGTCCCCAACCTTTGCAACTTTAAGTCTGAAGGACTTCAGCTCTCAGAATTCTCCAGCCAGCTTTGCTGGAGCTGAAGTCCTTCAGACTTAAAGTTGCAAAGGTTGGAGACCCCTGGTCTAGATGACGAGCAGAAATTTCGTCCTTCAGTACCTCAGCTGGACAGTTGACTTCAGTCTCATAAGCAAAACTGAGCAGGGCAGGAGTAGAAAGGGCTTTGTTGTTGTTGTTGTTGTTAGTTGCGAAGTTGTGTTCAACCCATTATGACCCCATGGACAACGTTCCTCCAGGCCTTCCGGTCCTCTACCATCCTCTGGAGTCCATTGAAGCTCACGTTGGCTGCTTTGGTGACTCCATCCAGCCACCTCCTTCTTTGCCGTCCCCTTCTTCTTCTTCTGCCCTCCATCGTTCCCAGCATGAGGCTCTTCTCCAGGGAGTCCTTCTTCCTTCTCATCAGGTGGCCAAAGTCTTTGAGTTTCCTCTTCAGGATCTATCTATCTATCTATCTATCTATCTATCTATCTATCTATCTATCTATCTATCTATCTATCTATCTATCTATCTATCTATCTATCTATCTATCTATCTATCTATCATCTATCTATCTATCTATCTATCTATCTATCTATCTATCTATCTATCATCTATCTATCTATCTATCTATCTATCTATCTATCTATCTATCTATCTATCATCTATCTATCTGGCTGGCTGGCTGGCTGGCTGGCTGGCTGGCTGGCTGGCTGGCTGGCTGGCTGGCTGGCTGGCTGGCTGGCTGGCTGGCTGGCTGGCTGGCTGGATGGATGGATGGATGGATGGATGGATGGATGATTGGACGGACGATAGATAGATAGATAGATAGATAGATAGATAGATAGATAGATAGATAGATAGATAGATAGATAGATAGATAGTTGTTGCTGTTAGTTGTAAAGTCATGTCCGACCCATCGCGACCCCATGGACCACGTTCCTCCAGGCCTTCCTGTCCTCTACCATCCTCTGGAGTCCATTTAAACTCATCCCAACTGCTTCGGTGACTCCATCCAGCCACCTCCTTCTTTGCCGTCCCCTTCTTCTTCTTTTGCCCTCCATCGTTCCCAGCATGAGGCTCTTCTCCAGGGAGTCCTTCTTCCTTCTCATCAGGTGGCCAAAGTCTTTGAGTTTCCTCTTCAGGATCTGGCCTTCGAAAGAGCAGTCAGGGTGGATCTCCTCTAGGACTGGCCCGTTGGATGGCCTTGCAGTCTGAGGGACTCAATGCAGGAGTCTTCTCCAGCACCAGTTCAAAGGCCTCCATTCTTTGGCGCTCAGCCTTCCTTAGGGTCCAACCTTCACAGCTGTCCATGGCAACTGGGAAAACCATCGCCTTGACTAGATGCCCTTTTGATTGGCAGGGGGATGTCTCTGCTTTTTAGTCTGCTGTCTAGGTTTGCCATGGCTTTCCTCCCCAGGAGCAAGCCTCTTTTAATTGACCGGTTGGATGTCCTTGCGGTCCAAGGGTCTCGCAGGAATCTTCTCCAGCACCAGACTCCAAAGGCCTCCATTCTTCTTCCTTAAAGTCCAACCATCCATTGCAACTGGGGAAACCACAGCCTTGACTAGATGCCCTTTTGATTGGCAGGGGGATGCCTCTGCTTTTTAGCCTGCTGTCTAGATTTGCCATCCCTTTCCTCCCCAGGAGCAAACCTCTCTGAATTCCTGGGCTGGGCTGCAACCTAACCCCACCCAGCAACCTCTGGTCTGGTCTAAAGCTTTCCGCACATCTGGCCCGGCCACTGCAGGTCTTCCACCAGAGAAGGAAATCCAGGGGAGAGGCGGTGCGTGTGTATATTGTGTGTGTGTGTGTGTGTGTGTGTGTGTGTGTGTGTGTGTGTGTGTGTGTGTGTAGAGAGAATGGGAAGGTTCATTATTTAGTCGTTTCCCGCGAAGGGGTGGACTAATTAAAAGCATGATCTTAAGCGATTCCGACGTCGCGTTCTCCAGCCGGGCAGAGTTAGGGAAGGGGTGATCCGAACGCAGCGCCAGCTAATTATTTACAAATAAAACACAAATAAAATCGAAAGGAAGGAAACGGGGCGGGGGCGTCGGGGGGGGCGGCCGAGGAAAAAGGCCGCCAATTATTAGCTCATCTCAGGTTCCTGAAAACGAATTAATAGTCCGCTGAAGAGAAAGGAGGAGGGGCTCTCTTCATTTCCCCCTCTCCCTCCCCCCTCCCTTACCAAATGGGGAGGGGGGCGAAGTGAAGGACCCCTTCCTCTCTAAGGAACCGGAGGGTCTCAATTTGTTGTTAAGTAAGACCGGTTAAGTAAGATTCTAGTCCTGGTTGAGAATATTATAGGGAGACCCCCGCCTCTAATTAGTCCCTCTTTCGGGGCCTGGGGGGGGGTGGGATTTGAAAAGATGACACTTCCCCCTTACGAATTTCGACCTCTCTGGAACAGATTCACGGGAAATGAAGGGGTTCACGTCCCGGGAAAATAAAGACACCCCCCTTTCCAGGCGCTGCCCTACGGAATTGGGGAGGTGGTCTCCCTGCAACGTCCGTCCCCCACCCGTCCCCCACCCCCGCAGGGCTTCGTAGATCCTGCTCCGGATGGGCGGGCGGGACGCGGCCTCGGTTTTCGTTTCTCTCGACCGCCCCCAGAACAGACGGAGGGGGCATTTGAAACCCCCCAATTAGCCGCCCGCCCCCTCACCGCTTTCCCTCGCCGGCTCCTTCCTTTTGTCCTGGCGGTTGGCGGGCTGGCGGGGAGGCAGATGGCGCCGGCCCGACCGGCAGACGCTCACCTGTCGCCTCCCCAGAGACGGACAGGTGGATGGGAGGGACGCTTCCTTTTGGGATGGGGAAGCCCCCTCCCTCCCTCCTTTGGAAGGGAGACACCAGAAGGTTGAGGGAAGCTGCGGGGGGAGTATTATTATTATGGTGTGGTTAATCTTTGGTGAGATTAACAGCTCGAGTCCTAACCAAGGACCTAGGAACTGTCAAGGTAAGGTCGGAGGATAGAAGCTGTTCCAAGCAGGGTGGCCCTTTGTAGAGTCAGAATGCTCAAGTCCGGCAAACCTAGAACCTCCCCATAGCGAGGGAGCCCCCTAGGTCTTGCTCCAAGGGCTCCAATCACAATCGGGACAACACACGACTTTCTCTTCCACAGTCGCTCAACTTCCATTTGCAAGTCCCGGTATTTTGTGATTTTTTTCTGGCTGCTTATTTTCAATTCGTGCATCCCCAGGTATTGCAATGTCCACGAACCAAACTTTCTTCTTTCCAACTATCGTTATGTCAGGTGTGTTGTAGGCCAAGTACCTGTCAGTCTGGATTCGGAAGTCCCACAAGATCTTGACTTTCTCATTCTCTAAAACTTTCTCAACCTGATGTTCCCAGTGGGTTTTTTGCTGCACTCAAATCCAAACATCTGGCACAATTTCCAGTGGATGATCTTAGCAACGCGGTCATGGCGTTGTAGGTGGTCAGTTTGTGAAATTTGGCTGCACCCACTGATCAGGTGGTCGACTGTCTCATCTTTCTCATTACAGAGGAGACCTTTGCTGTTGGTGGTAACATGTTGACTTTTTGCCTTCATGCAGTTGGTGGCTAAGGCTTGTTCTTGAGCTGCCAAAATCAAGCCTTCTGTTTCTTTTTTTCAGGACTCCCGATCTTAAGTTCCAAGTTAGCTTTTGGTCAGCTTTGCCTTCAATACTTTTCAAGTATTGGCTATGCATAGCTTTGCTTTTCCAATTTTCAGCTCGTTTCTCAATTACTTCTTTCTTATATTCAGCTTTTGACTTAGTTGATTTTAAAAGGCCTCCTTTATTTACTTCCTTAATCATTGGTTCTTCACTTTTCTGGATATAATCATTCAAGCTGTGTCTATTATTATTATTGTTGTTGTTGTTGTTGTTGTTGTTGTTATTTACTTTATTCATTAAACATGAAACTCAGCCAACTGAACGTTTAAAAATGCATTGCAAATACTATTGACTGGTGCTAATGGTTGATACAGTTTGCTGCCAGCATCCTAGGTATCAACCAAGTATCTTCGTAGAATGGAAGATGTTCCAAGTAGCGCCGTTTTTTGCAGTTCCGCTAGTGTTATTGCAGGAAGCTTTGCTTTTCCTTAAGGTGGGCCTTAGGGCATCCCACGTTCGCCAGGAGGAGGGGGAGCAGGGCTGCCTTAACGCCTGGCCCTGATGGGCGCTTGCCCCTGGGCCCCACCATCAGAGCCCCCCCCCTAATCTGTGCAGGTTAACCCTTCAATGCACCTCTCATACACCTAGGATACACTTTTGGGTCCTATAAATACAAATAACATATAAATGTGGCTAAGACGCTGAGCTTCGCGATCAGAAACCTCGGCAGTTCGAATCCCTAGGGCAGGCCTCCTGCCGCGAGCAGGGGGTTGGGCTAGATGACCTCCCAAGGCCCCTTCCAACTCTGTGACTGTTAAGAGGCTCCAATGTTTATCGCTGTGGCTGCGCGGCACGTTTTTAAGGTCTCGGCAGCCGATTTTGTCGGAATACAATGAAGGTATATTTCGTTTTATCGGCTTTTTATCCTCACGGTTCCTGAAGCCCGGGACCTCCACCCAACACGCACCTCCAGCCCCGGCCTAGCCCGTCTCTTAGGCAGCTAAGACCCCGCAGCGCCCAGCGCCCAGGCTAAGAGAAGCGTTAACCCTTCAATGCCGTTTGTATCCTATAAGCACTACAACGTATTTCTTACATTTGACTTCATTTATTTAATTTTAAATGAATACTAAGCATGCAAATTATATGTTGATTTTTTTTTTTTTATTCCTGGGAGTAGTTGTCGTAGTACCCTTGCTTTGGGGGAGGGAGCACAATGCTGTTAAGACGGCGGGGGGGGGGGAGGGGGGGCCGTCGAGCGAGGGGAAACGGAGCCTTCTGCCTGGGATCAATGATAGCCCCGGCGCTTTAAATCAATCCAATTACCGACCCCAGAGAAACGGGCGAGATCGTTAGTCCAGAGGAAGCCCGGGTTGGGGGCGAACAATGGAGAGGCGGGGGGGGGGGCGGGTTGTCTTGACCCGTCCGGGTTTCTCCGCACAGCCCCCTCCCTGGCCCTTGCTCCGGGGAAACGCCGGGCAAATCAGAGCGGAGGTGGATCGGTTGGAGGTTATATTGAAACCCACCAGGCTCAAGGTTGACTCAGCCTTCCGTCCTTCGGAGGTGGGTCAAATGAGGACCCAGATTGTTGGGGGGGGGCAAGAGGCTGACTCTGTCAACCGCTTAGAGAGGGTTGTAAAAACACGGTGAAGCTGAATATAAGTCTAAGTGCTATTGCTAAGTCCCTTCCTTCCTTCCTTCCTTCCTTCCTTCCTTCCTTCCTTCCTTCCTTCCTTCCTTCCTTCCTTCCTTCCTTCCTTCCTTCGCATAACTCTGCCCACTGTCAGCAGTTCGATCTTGACCGGCTAAAGGTTGACTCAGGCTCCCATTCTTCAGAGGTGGGTAAAATGAGGGCCCAGATTGTTGGGGGTCAACAGGCGGAATCTCTTAGAGAAGGGTGTAAAGTGCTGTGAAGTGGTATATGTGCTATTGCTTTCTATCTGTCTGTCTGTCTGTCTGTCTGTCTATCTATCTCTCATCCATCCACATCTACATCCATCCATCCCTCTACCTGTAGCTGTACGTCTGTCTGTCTGTCTGTCTGTCTGTCTGTCTGTCTGTCTGTCTGTCTGTCTGTCTATCTATCTATCTATCTATCTATCTATCTATCTATCTATCTATCTATCTATCTATCTATCTATCTATCTATCTATCTATCTATCTACAATATACAAACTCTTATCTATCTATCTATCTATCTATCTATCTATCTATCTATCTATCTATCTATCTATCTATCTATCTATCTATCTACAATATACAAACTCTTATCTATCTATCTATCTATCTATCTATCTATCTATCTATCTATCTATCTATCTATCTATCTATCTATCTATCTATCTATCTATCTATCTATCTATCTATCTATCTATCTATCTACCTACCTACCTACCTACCTACCTACCTACCTACCTACCTACCTACCTACATACATACATACATACATACATACCTCTATCTTAGAGGTATGGAGGCACAGTGATTAAAATACAGTATTGCAGGCTAACTCTGCCCATTGCCAGCAGTTCGATCCTGACCAGCTAACGGTTGACTCAGCCTCCCGTCCTTCCGAAGTGGGTAAAATGAGGACCCGGTTTGTTGGGGGGCCAACCTGTTAACCGCTTAGAGAGGTCTTTAAAACACGGTGAAGTGGTATATAAATCTAAGTGCTATTGCTATAATCCTTCCTTCCTTCCTTCCTTCCTTCCTTCCTTCCTTCCTTCCTTCCTTCCTTCCTTCCTTCCTTCCTTCCTTCCTTCTTTCACATAGCTCTGCCCACTGCCAGCAGTTCGATCCTGACCAGCTCAAGGTCAACTCAGCCTTCCGTCCTTCCGAGGTGGATCAAATGAGGATTGTTGGGCGGGCAAGAGGCTGACTCCGTAAACCGCTTAGAGAGGGCTGGAAAGCACTGTGAAGCGGTATATAAATCTAAAGGGCTATTGCTATACAGCAGCCGCCTCCCCCCCACACCTCCCCAGGAGACGCTTCCTGGGGCCCCCTTGCCTTGCCCCACACCGTTCTTTTTCGGTTCCCTCCCACCCAGCGGGATGGGGGAGATGTGGGGGTCGCTGCGCTGCCCCTCACAGCCCTCCCCACGATCCAAGACGGTTTGGTGGAGAGGTGAAGGACCGACAAGGCAACGCCTCCCCCTTACAAGCGCCACTCCGGTTCCCGTTACTCCGGCAGTGCAGCGGCCTCGCTTGATAAGGGAACGCGGGGAAGGAGATGAGTAGCTCAGGCCGGGGTGTCTTGATGACCATCCTTGCAATGGCAACAGGGAGATACAGCCAGCTAGGAAGCTTCGAATTCTGTCGGTCTTTTCTTCTTTCCCTTCCCGTCTCTCTCTCTCTCTCTCTCTCTCTCTCTCTCTCTCTCTCTCTCTCTCTCTCTCTCTCTCCTCCATTCAACTCGATGTAAGCTCCGCCCAGTAGGAAGAGAGGGCGGGGCCTCCTCCCACAGAAGGTTGAGGCGGGGGTTTTGCTCTGCAGTGGAAACCGGTCGCTGGCTTCTCTCCCCCTGGATCGGAACCAAACTGGCTACCCTCTCTTGGCCTCCTTCCTGGATCTCCCCCCCCCCCCCCACCCAACCGCAAGGAGAAGGGGAGGGGGCAGGGCTGTCTTAACGCCCGGGCCTGATGGACTCTTGATCATGGGCCCCACCAACGTAGAGGCCCCATACTAATCTGTGTAGGTTAACCCTTCAATGCACCTCGTATCCTGTAAATACAGCAACGTATTTATTACATTATTACTGCATTGATAAAAAAATTAATGCTAGCATGCCAGTTACGTGTTTAATTTTTATCGACCATTTGCAATTTTATTCCGGCGAGTAGCTGTTGAGTAGTTGGACTGCGGTGGCTCAGTGGCTTAAGAAGCTGAGCTTGTTGATCAGAAAGGTCAGCGGTTCGAATCCCTAGGAGTGAGCCCCCGTGACTTGTCCCAGCTTCTACCAACCTAGCGGTTGGAAAGCACGTCAAAAAATGCAAGTAGAAAAATAGGAGCCACCTTTGGTGGGAAGGGAAGAGCGTTCCGTGCGCCTTCGGGGTTGAGTCATGCCGGCCACCTGACCACAGAGACGTCTTCAGGCAGCGCTGGCTCTTCGGCTTTGAAACGGAGATGAGCACCGCCCCCTGGAGTTGGGAACGACTGGCACAGATGTGCGAGGGGAAGCTTTTCCCCTTTGCCTATCCTATAAACACAGCAACGTATCTATTACATTTTACTGCATATTTTTTTAAAAATTAATACTAATTTTAAAGCCTACGAATCTGTGTATGTTAACCGTTCAACGCACCTGGCATCCTATAAACACAGCAACATATTTATTACATTTTACTGCATATTTTTAAAAATTAATACGAAGGTGCAAAATATATGTTTGCTTTTATCAATTTTTACGTTTTGATTCCTTGGGAGTAGGTGTCCCATTAGGGCGGGGCGTGGGGGGGGCAATTAAGATGGCCCGGGGAGGGGAATGCGGGGTGCATGTTTCGCATGGAAGGTCTTTGCTTGTAGGTCGGGTGGAGGGAACAAGGGAGCGTGGCTCAAGCCCCCCTCCCTTTTAAAAATAATAATAATAATAATAAAAGCACACAATTCTTTTGAATGCCGGTGGTGGCGAGGGAAAAATCACACACACACACACACACCCCTAAGGATGGGCGGGACTGGGGTCCCTCCTCTTTTCCCCCTCCCCCCAGGATGTCCTCGTCCTCAAACCCCCCCCCCCTCGAAAAGCGGACGGTGGTTCTGGTGCCCTGCTTCAGGCAAGGCCTTCCGTTCCCCAAAGCTGTGCCAGTGCAGGGGCAGCTTCCTAACGTGGGGGCTGAGGTGCGCGCGTCCCCCACCCCCCCAGGGGGATAGGAAAGGCTCTCGCCGCCCCCCCTCTTCGGAACGGTAGAAGCGGAGCGCTCTTTGGACGGCCACGCCTCCTTCATTGGGGGTTTCCTTCCTTCCTTCCCACATTTCCTTTCCTTTCTTCCTTCTTTCTTTCCTTCTTTCCTGCCACCCTCCCTTTCTTCCTTCTTTCCTGCCTCCCTGCTTCTTTCTTTCTTTCTTTCTTTCTTTCTTTCTTTCTTTCTTTCTTTCGTTCTTTCTTTCTTTCTTTCTTCCTTTCTTTCTTTCTTCCCTTCCTCCCTTTCTTCCTTCTTTCCTGCCTCCCTGCTTCTTTCTTTCTTTCTTTCTTTCTTTCTTTCTTTCTTCCCTCCCTCTCTCTCCCCCTCCCTTTCTTCCTTCTTTCCTGCCTCCCTGCCTCTCTCCCTTCTTCCTTCCTTCCGTCCGTTCCTCACTTTCTTCCTTCTTTCCTGCCTCCCTGACTTTCCCTTCTTTCTTTCTTTCTTTCTTTCTTTCTTTCTTTCTTTCTTTCTTTCTTTCTTTCTTTCTTTCTTTCTTTCTTTCCTTCCTTCTTCCTCCCTTTCCTCCCTCCCTCCTTTCCCTTCCTTCCTCTCTCTTTTCTTTTCGCGAGTCCACTTGCTCCTTCCCCCTCAGATGCCTCTCTCTGACTTAGTCTCCCAAGGAGGTGAGAAGGCGCCTTTCCCACCGAGGGGGACGGGGATCTGCCTCATTCTTTGCGGGCAGAAAGGAAGCAGAAGGGGGCGTTGGGGGGGGCGGCGCAGGCAGGGACCAATGAACCTCCTGAGAGAGATCCGAGGGGGACGGGACGGGACGGACGGACGTCTCTGCGAGGAACAATTTCCTCCGCGGCGATGCCCGAGCGGCGGGTAGCAAAGCGGCTGCCTGGACGGCGCGGTCGGTCCGGCTAAGGCGTGGACGGTTCCCCAGACGGCGTGGGATCCTTCACCCTTCCCGGGCCGAGCCGGGCGACCGGCGAGCACATGGTGGACGGAGACGGGCGGGCGGGGAGCAGCCAATGGGCGCCCTGCCCGACGTGATGTCAGAGCGGCGCTAGAAAAGGCGCGGAGACTTGCGCGGGCTGGGACTGCGGCGGCTTCTGCCCGGAACGCGGCTCCTCCTCCCGGTCCTCCCCCTTCCTCCAGCCTCGCGTTCCCGCCCCCCTGCCTCGGTCCCCGAAGCGGCAGCCGGGCTCAACAGCCGCCGCCGCCGCCACCGCCACTGCCGCGCCTGACGAAGGAAGAGGAGGAGGAGGAGGAAGCGCAGCGGACGGCCCCGCTCCCGGTCGCCTCCCTACTTGCGCGGATCCGGCCCTCTCCGCTCGCCGCAGCGCCCTAGGCCTCTTCCGCCACCGGAGCCGTCGCCAGCACCACCGGGAGAAGCGGAGGCAGCCGCCCGTAGCTCGCCCGCCGTCCGTGCGCCCGGTCCGGCGGGCGGGCCTGGAGCCCGCGATGCTTTAAGCCCGGCCGTGTCACCCCTCGTTTCTCCGCCGGCCTGGAGAGTGAAGCCGGAGGAAGAGGAGGCGAGACGGGGCGGCCCGGGCCGGAGTCGGAGAATGGCACCGCCTCGCCGCCGGTAACCGGGGAGCCAGAAGCGGCGGTCGGCGGAGAGGCGCGGGGCCTCCGGCGCGGCCATGCTCTTCCACAGCCTAGCCGGTTCCGAGATGCAGGGCGTCATCGACGAGATGGACCGGCGGAGCAAAGGAGACGCGCCGGCCATCACTTCGGTCATTGACCGAGGCGAAACCGAAACGGTAGGGCCCGCGGCGGCGGCGGCGGCAGGCCCGGAGCCCCACTTGGAGACGGGGAGAAATTGGGGGCGAGGCCGGGCTAAGGGGTTCGGCTTCTCGGCCCCCAGTCGCTGTCCAAAAAGCTCCCGAAAAGCCGCCTCCAACGAAATACGGAGCCTTGCGGGATTTGGGTCTGGGGGAGGGAAGGAAAAGGGTCGAGGGGCCGCGGAACTCAGAGCGATTCCATCCAGAAAATTTCCAGCCGAAGCGAAGCCGTCGTTCCGCGCCGATTTGAAGCTGGGTTTTTAAGACCCCCCCCAAATCCTTCCCCCTTAAAAGTCATTTTTGATTCACGAGTCTATTTTTCCTGCACCTCTCTCTAGTTTTATCCCACCCGCCGCCCCCCGCCCGAAAGACATATAAAATCGAATCAATTCAGGTGGAGAACTATCGCTCCTAAGTTAGAAGCCCCCCAAAAAGTGACTTGGCTTTATTTTTTTAATTGCATTTCATCTACAATCGCCCCCCTCCCCAAATCTAAGTCTCTCGTCCATCTATGAGCTTTGCTTCCTCCCTCCCACCCCAATCTCAATTTGCTTTAAATGTGTTTGCTTAACCAAGTGGCCTTGGTAGGCAACATTTTAATAGGGGGATTAGCATTTATCGGGTTTTTTTCCCCCCGGCCTCTTTGCCCCTTCTTGAAATCGTTAGCTTTGGCGGGTTTGAATTAGAGAAATGAACATTATTACTCGGTAAAGCGCCTTCCAGCCCTGGATAATATTTTATTAAGCAATGGCAAAAATATATATATAAAAAATAAAATAACAATAGCATGGTGAACAATAATCTGTGCGTAAATAAATGCTATTTTTTCGGGGACATTATTTCGAAGTTGAACGAAAAGAGGCGTTTTCCAAATATTTTTTTCATCTTCGTGGTCTTATTTTCCTTCGACATTTCTTGAAAAAGTCGGGAAAGAGAAGAGAAAACGACAATCATTTTTTAAAACTTGTTTATCTTTTCTTTGTTTTACGGTTATTATTATTATTGTTGCTATGATTTTTTCCCCCGACGAGCCTGCTATATATATATATATTTTGCCCTTAGCATTATTATTATTATTATTTTCTGCAGAGACGCGTGGAAGAGAAAACCCAAGAAATCTATTCTCTTATTTTTTGCAGAGTTCCAAGCTTGGACTTCTAATTATTCCGGCAGGAATTAAGTAATAGGACAACCATTTTCCCTGCTTCCAAATATTACATGGATTTTTAAAAAAATTCCTCATTTCAAATTAGAGGAAAAATTGTTGGGTAGTTTGTTTGTTTTTTGGCAGGAGAAATAAAATTAATCCAATGCTTAGGGATCTCTATTATTATTTTTAAAAAGATCCCCGTCTCTTCCATTTCTAATTAAAATAATTGCTTGCCCTATTTTCGGTGACCGAAAAGGGGAATTTTTATCTCCCAGTACCTGCCGAAACGGGGTTGGATAAATTATAATTTTACATTTTAAAATATTTTTAATAAGAAAGAGGGAGGGAAAAACACCCTTCGATCAGCTTGGTTATTTATTGGAAATATCCACCTCGGAGAAATTCAAACTTAAAACTCCGCGGAGACGGCCAGTATGGCAGTAGGCTCGCCCCGGGCGCTGATCGTAGCCAGATGCTTAGCGCTTCTTCGGCAGTAATGCCCTGCTTAGGTTCTACCTGGTCGTGGCAACGCGCAAAAACACGGGGTTGTCCCTCTACGAAGCGCTTTTCCGTTCCTTCCACTCCTCCCCGCTTAAAATTTTTCTTCAATTCCCCCCCCCCCCCTTTAAAACAACAACAGATAGGGGAAATCTCGGAGGAGTAGAGGGAGCGGCCGTTATCTTGTTAACAGGAGAATATTATTAGATTCGTGTGTGGTTTTGTTTTTTTTTAAAGAAAATATTACTAATTTTTGCTTTCTCGGAAGAGTTGAAAAGCGAGCTCCGCAGCGGGAGGAAACGGTTACTTTTAGGATTTTACTATTTATGGTACTTGTTATTGTTTTTTTTAAATCCCAACCTTCCTCCGTTCTGCTTTTCCCGACGCGTCCCCTGTCCCCACTTTTCGGTGGCACATCCCGTCACGGCGAGAGACTAACGGGAGAGAAACGGGAGGTCTTGAATGGGTTTGAGGCGAAGGGGGGGGCTAACTCGAGCCCCGCATTCAGACACGCAGAGACGCACCCCAGTTTCGGCTTCGCAGAAAGGCTGAATTCTTCCCCCTTAAAACTGGAGTGAGGATTTTTTTTTTTTTACAGATCTGCCCGGGGTAAAACGCAGCCTCTCCTTCTTCCCAGCTCTGACCTGACCTGGGTTGTTGTGAGAAGGCAGCCAGAAGGAGAGAAAAGATTTAGGGGCATTTTCCCCTTCCCGGGTTGAGCTCCCGGGAAGGGGAAAATGCAACCGGTTTGGGTGGGAGGGGAGGGAGATAAGACCTCCTGGCTTTTACTTATTCCCATCCACCCCTGCCCAGCTCTGACCTGACCTGGGTTGTGAGAAGGCAGCCAGAGGGGAGATGGAGAAAAGATTTAGGGGCTCGCGGGCCGGGTTGAGCTCCCGGGAAGGGGAAAATGCAACCGGTTTGGCTGGGACGGAAGGGAGATAAGGCCTCCTGGCTTTTACCCATTCCTATCCTCCCCGCCGGCCGGTTCAGGCACGGTTTCCCCGGGCCGGACAGGTGAGGCGAACGCCGCTGGCCTTCTCGATAAGCGCCGCTTTCCCCCCCTCTCCTCTCCCCGCAGCACGCGATGCCGTCGGTCAGCAGCGAGCGGGCCGCTTTATGCGCCGGCTGCGGGGGCAAGATTTCGGACCGCTACTACCTCCTGGCGGTGGACAAGCAGTGGCACATGCGTTGCCTGAAGTGCTGCGAGTGTAAACTCAACCTGGAGTCGGAGCTCACCTGTTTCAGCAAAGACGGCAGCATCTACTGCAAGGAAGACTACTACAGGTGAGGCGCTTGGAGAAAAAGCGGAGGACGGGGCAGGTCTGGCCTGCCGGGGGACGGGACGGGGCAGGGGGTTGGAAGGAATCCCACCCCCACCCCGCGCCTCGGTCTTCTTGAAGGGTACACCTGCCGGCTCACCTGAAAGACACACCTTGCTGGCTCACCTTCCGAAAGGTGGGCTGGGAGAGAGCGAAGGGCAGGGTCCTTTCCCGCGGGGTGGAGGGCGCTTCCCTTTCTTACCACCACCACCCCACTCAAGAAAGGCAGGGGGGGGGATCTGTGCATCTGTCCAGGTGAAGACCTCAAAAGATTCTCTCTTTTTTTGTCTCCTCTTCTCTTCTCCATTCCATTCTCTCTTCTCTTCTCTTCTCTTCTCTTCCCTTCCCTTCCCTTCCCTTCCCTTCCCTTCCCTTCCCTTCTCTTCTCCATTCCATTCCATTCCATTCCATTCTCTCTTCTCTTCTCTTCCCTTCTCTTCCCTTCTCCATTCCATTCCATTCTCTCTTCTCTTCTCTCCTCTTCTCTTCTCTTCTCTCCTCTTCTCCATCCCATCCCATCCCATCCCATTCCATTCCATTCCATTCCATTCTACATTCTTCTCTCCTCTCCTCTCCTCTCCTCTCTCTCCGGCTGGCAGGAGGTTCTCGGTGCAGCGCTGCGCCCGCTGCCACCTGGGCATCTCCGCCTCGGAGATGGTCATGCGCGCCCGGGATTCGGTTTACCACCTGAACTGTTTCACCTGCTCCACCTGCGCCAAGATGCTGACCACGGGCGACCACTTCGGCATGAAGGACGGGCTGGTTTACTGCCGCCTGCACTTCGAGGCGCTGCTGCGGGACGAGTACCAGCTCCACTTCAACCACGCCGAGGGGGTGGCCGGCAAAGGGCCCGCGCTGGGGGCCGCCGCCCCGCTGGGCCTGCCCTACTACAACGGCGTGGGCACCGTGCAGAAGGGAAGGCCCAGGAAACGGAAGAGCCCGGGGCCCGGCGCCGAGCTGGCCGCCTACAACGCAGGTAAAAACAAAATCCCCAAAACTTGCGAACGTTTTGCGAACAGGATCCGCTTTTGCGCTGCGCTTGGTTTGGCGAGGAAGGCGCCGTCGCGCGTCCGAGACACCTCCGTTGGTCGACTTGGCGGCTTCGGGAGAGCGGGCCCGCTGGAGGGTTTTTTTGGGGGGGGGGAGGACGGGAGCTGGGCACCTCCTCGTCGTCGTCCCTAGCTCCGCGCCTGGGCCTTGAACTCGCCCTGAAATTGCGCGCTTGTGCGTCTTTAAACAGCATTATGGAGTCTCCGGCCAAGTAGAGTACTACAGGAGACCCTACGACAACTAATCACAGGAATAAAAACGTGAAAATTAAACATATAATTGGCATGTTGGTCAGTGGCTAAAACTCTGAGCTTGTCGATCAGAAAGGTCGGCCGTTCGGTAGTTCGAATCCCTAGCGCCGCGTAACGGAGTGAGCTCCCGTGACTGTCTCTCGGCTTCCGCCAGCGTAGCAGTTCGAAATGCATGTAAAAATGCAAGGAGAAATATAGGGACCAACTTTGATGGGAAGGGAAGAGCGTTCCGTGCGCCTTCGGGGTTGAGTCATGCCGGCCACATGAGCACGGAGACGTCTCCGGACAGCGCTGGCTCTTCGGCTTTGAAACGGAGATGGGCACCGCCCCCTAGAGTCTGGAACGACTAGCCAGGGAACCTTTGCTTTTACCTATTATTCTTTTAAAAATGCAGTCCAACGTAATGAATACATGGCTGTATTCATAGGCTACAAGGTGCATTGAAGGGTTAACCTGCACAGATTAGTCTGGGGCCCCACTGCTCGTGGGGCCCACAGGCAAAGGGCCCATCAGGCCCTGGGCTTGGGACGTTCCCACGTTCGGAATAGCTTGTAGCAAGGGAGTTTTGGCACACACCCCTCCCTTCTCTTAGCCTGGGCGCTAGAGCTGCGGGACCTTCGCTGCTTTAGAGACGGGCCGGGGTGGGGGTGGGGGGTTCCTGGGGTGGAGGTCCCGGCCTTCAGGAACGCGAGGAAAGCCTTGCACGTCGGGATCGGGGTTGAAGTTGGGCGCGGGACCGAGCGGAGAGGTTCCCCTGCTTTTCCCGGGGGGGGGGGTGGCTCTCGGGGTGGGGGGAGGAATTTCGGGGTGTGCAATTGGGGGGTGCAATCCGTCTGTGCGCTGTGCGTGTAGGATCGGAGACTATTTGGGGGAGACACCCGAGTTTCTCAGCTGAGAAGCGTTATTATTATTGTTTCTGTTTGCGAGCACGGTTTGAACCCGGCGTCTGAACCTCAACGAAAACGCGTTGTCTTACTGGCCGGGGGGGATGCATTGGGGTGGGGGATCCGCTGCGAATATTAGGAGGGGCGTGGGGAGTAAGGAATGGTTGGTTTTCTTCGGTCCCCCCGAAATCACCCCTTTTTAACGCACCTGCCCCCTCCCCCTCCCCGCACCTGGGAAAGTTTATTCTTCGGCTATCAAGCGCCTACTTGCCCCCCTCCCCCAAAACGTAGTAAAGTTGGGGGCGTGGGGAGGGGAGAGAAAGCAGAGTGAGCAAACTCGGGAAAGGAATGGAACCCCCTATCTTGGTTCCAATTTTGGGGGCGCGAATGGAGGGGCGTGGGTGGAGGGGGCAATAGAGGAGGAGGAGGAGGAGGAAGAAGAAAAAGAAGAAGAAGAAGAAGAAGAAGAAGAAGAAGAAGAGAAGAAAGAAGAAGAAGAAGAAGAAGAAGAAGAAGAGTTATGTTGAAGAAGGAAGGAGAAGGGGTAGGAGGAGGGGTAGGAGGAGGAGAGGAGGTGGAGGAGGGGGAAGAAGAAGGAGAAGAAGGGGAGGGAGGAGGAGGGGTAGGAGGAGGAGGAGGAGGAGGAAGAGGAAGGAGGAGGAGGAGGAAGAGGAGGAGGAGAAGAAGAAGAAGAAGAAGAAGCAATGGCAGGAGAAGGAGAAGGAGGAGGAGGAGAAGGAGAAGGAGAAGAAGAAATAGAAGAAGAAGAAGAAGAAGAAGAAGAAGAAGAGTTATGTTGAAGAAGGAAGGAGAAGGGGAGAGGAGGAGGAGGAGGAAGAAGAAGAAGAAGAAGAAGAAGAAGAAGAAGAAGAAGAAAGAAGAAGAAGAAGAAGAAGAAGAAGAAGAAGAAGAAGAAGAAGAAGGAAGAAGAAGAAGAAGAAGAAGAAGAAGAAGAAGAAGAAGAAGAAGAAGAAGAAGAAGAGCGGTTGGATGGGAGGCTCCTGCAGCTGGAGAACCGGGAGACTGAACGGGGCCGTTTTTTGTTGGCAAGGCGAAAGGTTCGCGGGAGCCGTTTTCCTGGACGCGAATTGAGTCGGACAAGCGGAAAACGGGCTTCGGAGGGGGGCCGGATTTCAAAGGGATTGTGTGTCCCCCCCTCCGTTGCCCCAAACGATTTGCGCGGGGGGCTTTCCCCCCCCCCTCTGCATTGGGGAACTTTTGGGAATTCTTTCTTTCTTTCTTTCTTTCTTTCTTTCTTTCTTTCTTTCTTTCTTTCTTTCTTTCTTTCCTTCCTCTCTCTCTCCTGTCTCTCTCTTTCTTTCTTTCTTTCTTCCTTCCTTCCTTCCCTTTTTCTTTCTTCCTTTCAATCTTTCTCTCTCTCTCACTCTTTCCCTCACTTTTCTTTCTTTCTTTCTTTCTCTTCCATTCTCTCTCTTTTCTCTCTCTTTTTTCTTTCTTTCTTTCCCTCACTCTTCTTTCTTTCTTTTCTCTCTCTCTCCTCTTTCTCTCTCTTTGCCTCACTCTCTTTCTCTCTCTCTTTCTCTATTTATTATTTATTTCCTTGTTGGGGGGAATTCAAAGCCAACTCTTTTCCCCCATCGATTATTATTATTATTATTATTTTTTGTAAATTCCTCCAAAAAACCCTTTCTCAAATCGCAGCAAACTCCCCCCAGGAAGAAGGGAGAACAGAAATTCAGAGACATGGTTTTTTTTTCAGGGAGCCCCCTCCCCCGTTTTCTTCCTCCAATGGAAAAACAGCCCTCCTTCCCCTCCCCACTTTGCTAGGGTTGCACGCCCCCCCCCCTAAGAATCTCCCCCCTCCTGGGCTTCTTTCTTGTGGGGGAAGGGTAGGAGGGCCTTGCCTGCCTATTGAGAAAAAACCCCCTCCCCCTTTACCCAGAAAGAGAAGGAAAGCTTTCCCCAAATCTACTTACTTGAGTTCCTTCAACCCAACCTATTATTTCTCTTTTGATTTGTCTCAGTTCGAACCAACTTGGCTACAGAATACATTAAAATAAGTGTGTGTGAGAGAGGGGGGGAGAGGGAGGGAGAGAGAGAGAGAAAGAGAGGGAGAGGGAGGGAGGAGGGAGAGAAAGAGAAAGAGAGAGAGAGAAATAGAGAGAGAGGGGGGGAGAGAGAGAGGAAGAGAGAGAGAGGAAGAGAGAGAGAGAGAAAGAGAGAGGGAGAGGGAGGGAGGAGGGAGAGAAAGAGAGAGAGAGAGAGAAATAGAGAGAAAGAAATAGAGAGAGAAAGAGCGGGGGAGAGAGAGAGAAAGAGAGAGGGAGAGGGAGGAGGAGAGAAAGAGAAAGAGAGAGAGAAATAGAGAGAGAGGAAGAGAGAGAGAGGAAGAGAGAGGGAGAGGGAGGGAGGAGGGAGAGAAAGAGAAAGAGAGAGAGAGAGAAAGAGAGAGAAAGAGAGGGGGAGAGAGAGAGAAAGAGAGAGGGAGGAAGAGAGAGCGAGAAAGAGAGAGGGAGAGGGAGGGAGGAGGGAGAGAAAAGAGAGAGAGAGAGATAAATAGAGAGAGAGAAAGAGAGAGAGAGAAAGAGAGAGGGAGAGAGAGAGAGAAAGAGAGAGGGAGGAAGAGAGAGAGAAATAGAGAGGGAGAGGGAGGGAGGAGGGAGAGAAAGAGAAAGTGAGAGAGAGAGAAATAGAGAGAGAGAAAGAGAGAGAAAGAGAGGGAGAGAGAGAGAAAGAGAGAGGGAGGAAGAGAGAGGGAGAAAGAGAGAGGGAGAGGGAGGGAGGTGGGAGAGAAAGAGAAAGAGAAGAGAGAGAGAGAAAGAGAGAGAAAGAGAGGGGGAGAGAGAGAGAAAGAGAGAGAGGGAGAGGGAGGGAGGAGGGAGAGAAAGAGAGAGAGAGAGAGAGAGAGAGAGAGAGAGAGAGAGAGAGAGAGAGAGAGAGAGAGAGAGAATAATCCAGGGCTGGGCTGTTTCTCTCTCTCTCCTTCCCTCTCTCTTTCTCTCTCCCTCCCTCCCTCTCTTTCTTTCTATTTCTCTCTCTCTATTTCTCTCTCTCTCTCTCTCTTTGCTGGTCTATAGTTTGTGGTGGCACCCCGATAATTTGGATTTGCCCCATAGCTCCAGCCCTCTCTGGGACAGAAATTCTGGGGAGCTGCCGAGAAGTCGTGCTAGGCCCATATAAAGCCCAAGGCGAAGTCCCATTTCACAGGGTAAGAAGATTCATAACAAAATAGAAGGAAATAGAAGGAGGGGAGAATAACAAGAGTTGGAAGGGGGCCTTAGAGGTCATCTAGTCCAACCCCCTTGCCCAAGCAGGAGACCCTAGGCCATTCCTGACAGAGGGCAGCCCAGTCTCTTCTGGGAAAGCCTCCAGGGATGAAGCTCCACAACTTCCGAAGGCAACTTCTGTTCCATGGGTGGATTGTTCTGACGGTCAGGGAATTCCTCCTTATTTCTAGGTTGACTCAATCAATCAAGCAGAATAGAGTTGGAAGGGATCTTGTAGGTCATCTAGTCTGTTGGGGGAATATTTCCTTTGGGAGACAGAAAGTTGTGCAGCTAGAGAAAACCCGTTGCTAGTATACACACGAATAGAGTCTCAGACACTGTTAGTAAAAAAACCAAGTAGCTTTACTGGTGTGTAAAACTAACCTACTGCTTCACAAGCAGTGATAGTAGATATCGAATCAAGCAAAGTCCTTAACAAACAAACAATTGCTTACAGTCGCAATTCACAAGTCTTCCTTCTTCCTCCTTCAATCAACCAGTCAGTCAATGTCAGTCAGCAAGCAAGCAGAGAGAGAGAATGAGCTCTCCTGACTTCCTCTTATTGTGGAGATAATTACAGCTTCTAATTGCATTCAAACATTTAAAGCAACAAAGACCATTTGTCCTCATGGTATGTGTGTGTGTGTGTGTGTGTGTGTGTGTGTGTGTTTGTTAGTTTTATGAGCTGATCAATACATAAATCAGGGGAGGACTAGTATAGATCTATTTCGAGCTTTTAGCTCTCATCAGCTAGCCATACCCTAGCTGAAAAGCTCGAAATAGATCTATACTAGTCTCTCTGATTTATTTATTGATCAGCTCATAAAACTAATAACATATATATACCGAACACTAGGAGTATACTCCTAACATAGTCCAAACCCCCATCCAAGCAGGAAACTCTACATCACTTAGTAACAGATTAACAGAGTCGGAAGGGACCTTGGAGGTCATCTAGTCCAACCCCCCTGCCCAAGCAGGAAACCCTACACACCATTTCTGACAGAGGGCAGTCCAGTCTCTTCTGGAAAGCTTCCAGGGATGAAGCTCCCACAACTTCCCAAGGCAACTTCTGCTCCATTGAACAACTATAGAATAACAAGAGTTGGAAGGGACCTTGTAGGTCATCTAGTCCACGCCGCCCCCCCCCCACCCAGACCCTACACCATTTCTGACAGATGGCAGTCCAGCCTCTTCTTGAGAGCTTCCAGGGATGAAGCTCTCATAACCTCTGAAGGCAACTTCTGTTCCATGGGTGGATTGATTCCTCAATTGCGCCGAATGCTGCTCACATTAGGGTGAGCCTGGGAGAGTTGGAGAGTTTTCTTGACTCTCCCCCTCCTTCGTGCTCCTGTGAAGGCTCAAGTAATTGACAGTGATATCTTGATGGTTGGGTCGTTTGAGACCTGTGTTTCTGGCCCCCAAAGTGGAAGACACCCCCCCTATCCCTCTTGTTAAACAGTGACCCACACCTCCTAAGCAATTTTGTCAGGATAAGTCTACAGCCAGACAGCTCGGAGTGAATGCCCACTCCTGGTACATTGGTAGACTAACTTATCTTAGGACCCATGAGAGTTAGAGACCCACTCTAGTGATGAGTGGGGTGGGGTGGGGTCTGGTTGCCCAAAGAGACACGCCGTGCGCAGAGAAAGAAGCCCTTTCCCCACACGGGTGGGCTGACTGGTGTGGGGGGGGTTGTCTCACCCTCACAGCATCTTCATGGACGAAAAGAATTCTGCATAGTGGAAGAGGCTATATAGGAACAGCCCAGGTGTGCTAGCACTGATGATGTTCCCTAGTGGGGTCATGGAACGTTTGCAAGAAAACCACCTAGCTCAGAGAGCACCAAGGACCCCACAGGCCTCCTCTTCCTCCTCCTGCACCTCCTCCTCCTCTTTCTCCTCCTCCTCCCAGCAAACCCCACTCCCTTCTAGCACTGATGATGTTCCCTAGTTGGGTCATGAAACATCTGTAATTAAGCCACCAAGTTCAGAGAGCACCAAGGACCTCTTGTTTCAACCCTGAGCTACAAATATCCTCCTATATTGGTATCCAAAAGGGGTTAAGGTTATATTTATTATTATTTATTATTTATTGGACTTCTAGACCGCCCCCTCTCCCCGAAGGGACTCGGGGCGGTGTACAGGTACAAATTAAAACCATACAATCAACATACATATAACTAAAATCGAATTAAATAAACCCCTGTACAAATTTATAAAAATTAAAAACTTAACCTTAAAACCAAATCGCAAAATTTAAAAATACAAACTGAGGTGGGAAAGCTGGAGTTAGGCCCTAACTATAAACTATATTTATAGTTAGGGAGATATTTATCTTCTGCCCTCCCTCCTTCTCTCTCTATCTCTTTCTTTCCTTCCTTCCTTCCTTCCTTCCTTCCTTCCTTCCTTCCTTCCTTCTTTCTTTCTTTCTTTCTTTCTATTTTTAATCCTTTTGCTGGAACGAGTAAATAATTATCAAGGGAGGCGAATCCCACAAAGCTGTGCGTGGGGTTTTCCCCCTCCACACCGTTGTTTCCAAAATCAGGAACACAGACGGGAAGTTGTCGACAATTTAGTTCTGATCCCATCCCAAAAGAAGTGGATTTCTTCCTGTTTGCTACCCCCAAAATGGCGAATGTGCACGGCAGTTTTTAAAAGCCATATATGCAGCTTTTTTGGAGGAGGGGATGTGGTTCAACCGTTATTAAGGGTTGGTGGCTAAGATGCTGAGCTTGTTGACCAGTTTGGCGGTTCGAATCCCTGACGCCGCAATAACGGAGGGAGCTCCCGTGAGCTTCTGCCAACCTAGCCGTTCGAAAGCACGTTAAAAAAACGCGAGTAGAAAAAATAGGAGCCACCTTTGGTGGGAAGGGAACAGCGTTTCCGTGCGCCTTCAGGCGTTGAGTCACGCCGGCCACATGACCGCAGAGACGTCTCCGGACAGCGCTGGCTCTTCGGCTTTGAAACGGAGATGAGCACCGCCGCCCCCTAGAGTCAGGAACGACTGGCACATATGTTTGTAAGGGGAACCTTGCCTTTTGCAGGTGAGGGAGGGAAGAGAATCCATAATGGTTTTGTAGTGTTTCTCCTCTGCCACCACTCCACGATGTTCACCAGGTGTAGCAAGAGCTGGAAGAACTTCATCCTGCTGGCTTGGGGCTGAGTGTATCTCCTTCTGGAAGGACTGGGTGAATTGGTACAAAATAGGTGTGCGTGCGCCCCCGGATGTTTAGCTCACATCGATGAGGACATCTGCTTGCTTAAGAATGGAAGAGCCGACGCAGAACACTGATTTAGAGAAGAGGTGACTTTTGAGGGGGAAAGTAGTTAGCCAGGCTAAATGACGACTACTATGCCCCAACCCTGGAAGTCTTTAAAAAGATGTTAGACAGCCATTTGTCTGAAATGGTATAAGGTTCCTGCCCACGCAGGGGGTTGGACTAGAAGACCTACAAGGTCCCTTCCAACTCTGCTATTGTATTGTATTACTACTAGTAGTACTAGTACTAGTACTACTACTACTACTACTACTACTACTGTATTTCCCCGAAAATAAGACAGGTCTTATATATATTTTTAACACACAAAATATGGCCTTGGTCTTATAATTTATTTATTGTTATTTGTTGGTGTGATTTTTAATTTCCTGGACACCGCCCTGAGTCCATCTTGATGGAGGTAGGAGCGGTATATAAATCGAATAATAAATAAAATAAAAAGATTTACGCCAAGAGGAGGCATCGTTGCCCATTTGCTACCCAGCTCATCTTTCAAACATTTTTAGTTAAATATTTCTAGTTCAGCTCCTGGGCCTCCTAGCATTCGTTCCATCGATCTTCCTGGACTTGTAAAAATCTCGTAAAAGCCGCCGAGACTCCCTACCCGCCTGCATGACCTTTTCCTCATTCAGAGAATAGAGAATACCAGAGTTGGAAGGGACCCTGTAGGTCATCTAGCCCAACCCCCTGCTCAAGCAAGAGACCCTACACCGTTTCTGACAGAGGGCAGCCCAGTCTCTTCTTGAAAGCTTCTAAGAATGAAGCTCCCACAAGGTCCGAAGGCAATTTCTGCTCCATTTAATAACTATAAAATAACGAGAGTTGGAAGGGGCCTTGTAGGTCATCTAGTCCAACCCTCCACCCAAGCAGGAGACCCTGTGCCATTTTATTTATTTGTTTGTTTGTTTGTTTGTTTGTTTATTTATTTATTTATTTATTTTAGAATTTATACCCCGCCCTTCTCCTTGTTAGGACTCAGGGTGGCGCACAGGCATTATTAAAAACCATAACAAAATAATATATATTATTAAAAACATATTAAATTAAATTAAAACCCGTGCTAAAAACCCTTTAAAACCCTAAAAAATTAAACTTTATAGAGTCAGAAACAGGGGGCTATGCTAGGCCGGCTTGTTGGAATAGGTATGTCTTAAGACGTTGGTGGAAGAGCCGGAGGTCCGAGGTAGTGTGAAGGTCAGGGGGTAGGTCGTTCCAGAGGGCCGGGCCCGCCACAGAGAAGGCCCTTCCCCTGGGTGTCGCCAACCGGCATTTCTGGCATTTCTGACAGAGGGCAGTCCAGTCTCTTCTTGAAAGCCTCCAGGGATGAAGCTCCCACAACCTCTGAAGGCAATTTCTGTTCCATGGGTGGATTGTTCTCCCTGTCAGGAAATTCCTCCTTATTTCCAGGTTGAACCTCTCCTGGGTCAGTTTCCATCCATTGTTCCTTGTCTGGCCTTTCAGGGCTTTGGAAAATAGCTTGACCCCCTTCCTCCTCTCTGTGAGATTTGAGGAGTCAATCCTAAATACACCACATTTGGAGAAGCTGCGGGGGTCTATTTTATTTAACTTTCGCCTCTCACTCAAGACTCATTACTTCCAGCAAGCTGGACTAGCCTAGAATTTTAGACCTCATATACGCCAAAACTCCAACCAAACTAGTAAATGGTTAATAGGTTAATGGGAATTTTAGTACAAGTTAATTTAATTAATTTTAATTCTTTGATTGTATATGTTATTATTTATTATGGTAGATTCACCTGTACACCGCCCTGAGTCCATTTCGATGGAGATAGGTACGATTTACAAATCGAAATAAATAAATAAATAACTTTTAGATTTAGAAGCCACTATCCTGTTCTCCCGAGCTGTTAATGGGCAATATTTTAATGTTACGCTTGGTGTTTGCTCTGATTGCTAAAGACTCGGTATTAACACCAGGATGAGTAACGGTGACCTGACTAAAAGCAGGAACAGAGGTAGAAATACGAAATAGGGGGGAATATTAGCATATATAATTTTTAACTAATTGAATATAAACAATCATCAGATGGAAAGATTAGAGGTTAAATGATCGTATTACTATGTATGAAATAAGATTACCATTGGCATTAAAATGTGCATGCATATTAATACTAGGATTATATACGTTTGATTAATGTAACATTGATCAAGGGATGTGGTGGCTCAGGGGCGAAGATGCTGAGCTTATTGATTAGAAGGTCGGCAGTTTGGCGGTTCGAATCCCCAGCGCCGCGTAACGGAGGGAGCTCCCGTGACTCGTCCCAGCTTCTGCCAACCTAGCCGTTCGAAAGCACGTAAAAAATGTAAGTAGAGAAATAGGAGCCACCTTTGGTGGGAAGGGAACAATGTTTCCGTGCGCCTTTGGCGTTGAGTCATGCCAGCCACATGACCACGGAGACGTCTTCGGACAGCGCTGGCTCTTCGGCTTTGAAACAGAGATGAGCACCGCCCCCTAGAGTCAGGAACGACTAGCACATACATGCAAGGGGAACCTTTATCTTCTTTATGTATGCTTAAATAATATTACCCTTGGTGTTAAAATGGCACGTTGAAATATTGAATAACTACTTTAAAACAAACATGTAAATTAACACTAGATCTATATAAGTTTGATTAGTTTCATCTTCTCTCTCTCTCTCTCTCTCTCTCTCTCTCTCTCTCTCTCTCTCACACACACACACACACACACACACACACACACACACACACACACATACTGGAAAATTCACTGTGCCTCTCTAGTGCCACCCTGTCCCCAGGGAGTGTTTATGCACATTGGATGACACAGCGTCGTCAGCTGCCTGCGGGCCAAATAAAATTCGTGGTTTCAGCCACCGACCAAGATGAACAACTAATCTGGCATCAAATTGGCATGCACGCAGACCTTCTGCCTTTGGGGTGGTTGGGGGGTGGAGGTGGCTGCCTCGTTCCTCCCCAGCTCATGCTTTACGCCAAACAATTCAATTCAATTCAATTTATTTGATTTGTAGACCGCACCCTCTCCCCGAAGGGACTCGGGGCGGTGCACAGGACTTTAAAAACATAGTATAAATACAACAATACAATATTTAAAATCTACGTCCCTACGACCGATACGCTCTCACAGAGAGGATCTGCTCCGGGTGCCGTCAACCAGGCAATGCCGGTTGGCAGCGCCCAGGGGTAGAGCCTTCTCTGTGATGGGCCCAACCCTCTGGAACGCTCTCCCCCCTGAACTCTGTGTCATCTCAGACCTCCGCCTGTTCCGCCAGCGGTTAAAAACGCACTTCTTCCAACAAGCCGGCCTGGCATGATTTTACTCGACACCGCACTTGCCTTTAGTTACCAAAGTTTTAATTCAGGGGTTTTAATATGGGTTTTTAGCGTAGGGTGGGTTCATTTAATTGAGTTTTAATGAACGTTGCATTTTTGCATATCTGTGTATTTATATTTTATATTCCCTGTGCGCCGCCCCGAGTCCCTATGTGGTGAGATGGGTGCGGCTTATAAATTCGAATAATAAATAAATAAATAATAAATAAATAAAATAGAATTAAATAATTTACCTGCGCTAAAAGTTTAAAATCTTAAAACTTTAAAACCCTTTATACTAAGCCCAGCAATCCCTATTAAAACAATTTAAATTTATATTACAACCTAGGAAGGATAGATTAAACAAAACAGGTTCCTCCGAGACACGACCCCGAACCCAATAATGCTCTCCTATAAAGGAAGCGGGGGCAGAGAGTTTGCTTCTGGCTGGCTGCAAACAATGGCATTCGATCACGGGTGACTTTACATTGGGGGTTTCCCTAACCGTAAGCTGGCAGAGGAAAGGAAAGGGCGAATTAATTTCCTATTATTATTTTTTGGTCTGCTTTTCGATCAAGTTTGGCACGGGGCTCCTGAGCGTTTGTGAAAAGTTGTGTTAGGGTGGTTGTGGGCAACGTGCCAACCACTTGCAGGCAATTTTTGGTTATTGATGGTAAGGTAAAAGTAAAGGGCTACGGGAAGCGGTGGCTAAGGCCCTGAGCATGTCGATCAGAAAGGCGGTTCGAATCCCCGGCGCCGCGTAATGGAAGGAGCTCGGTGACTCGTCCCAGCTTCTGCCAACCGAGCGGTTCAAAAGCACGTTAAAAAATGCAAGTAGAAAAACAGGAGCCACCTTTGGTGGGAAGGGAACGGCGTTCCGTGCACCTTCGGCGGTGTTGAGTTATACCGGCCACATGACCACGGAGACATCTTCGGACAGCGCTGGCTCTTCGGCTTTGAAAGGGAGATGAGCACTGCCCCCTAGAGTCGGGAACGACTGGTACATAAGGGGAACTTTACCTTTACCTTTTAACATGCATTTCGCATGCATCCGTATCCATCCCAGGCCACTCCGTTCTTTTCATATCGCAACTCCGAATATTTGAGGTTCCTTTCCCTCAATGAAGTCTGGGAACCGTGCGAGAAATCTGGGCTTTGCCCCTCTTGCATTCGTCACGGTCCCTCTCCCTGCGATCGCCTCGAATTACGTCCTACGAATCATCGCTCACTTTTTATTGTTACGACGTGGCTCGCGAGCAAGGACGGAGCCAATTCAGAAGTTGGTGCGCTGTGCAGGATGGGCTGCCTTTAGCAAGCTGTTGGCGATTTGGTGTTTTGATTTCTGCCCGCTCTGGAAACATTGGGGTATTTTTGCAATGTTTGAGCCCCCTCCCGAAGGGCAACCGGCTGATTCTGATTCCTGTGAGTTTGGGGGCCAGAATTCAGAATTTCCAAAATTCTGATCTGGACTTGACTGAACTGTACCAGTTTTCAGAAGTAAATTGGATAAACTGACAAAGGACAATTTTAAAAGCTTGCAAAGATATGTTGAGATGGTTGGATCGATAATTCATGCATTAGCACACTCACGAGACATATTTATCTATCTATCTCTCTTCTTTCTTTCTTTCTTTCTTTCTTTCTATCTTTCTTTCTTTCCTTTCTCTTTCTTTCTCTTTCTTTCTCTTTCTCTTTCTCTCTTCCCTCTTTCTCTCTCTCTCTCTCCTCTCTCTTCCCCTCTCTCTTTATTTCTGTCTCTCTCTCTCTTATTTCTGTCTTTCTCTCTATCTTCTCTTTCTCTCACTCTCCTCTCTCTTTCTTTCTCCCTTTCTGTCTTTCCTCTCCCCGCTCTCTCTTTCCTCTCTTTCTCTCTCTCTTTCGCTCTGTTTCTCTCTCCTCTCTCTCTTTCTCTCCTCACTCTATTTCTGACTTTCTTTCTCTCTGTCTTCTCTCACACACTCTCCTCTCTCTTTCTCTCTCTTCTCTCTTTCTGTCTGTCTGTCTGTCTGTCTGTCTGTCTGTCTCTCTCTCTCTCTCTCTCTCTCTCTCTTTATTTTTCCTGCGTTTCTAGTCCTTTTGCTGGAGCGAGTAAATAATTATCCAACCAAGCTGTGTGTGGGGTTTTCCCCCTCCACACCGTTGTTTCCAAAATCAGGAACACAGACGGGAAGTTGTAGAAAATTTAGTTCTGATCCCATCCCAAAAGAAGTGGATTTCTTCCTGTTTGCTACCCCCAAAATGGCGAATGTGCACGGCAGTTTTTAAAAGCCATATATGCAGCTTTTGGGGGAAGGGGTGGTGGTTCAATAGTTATTAAGGGACGCAGTGGCTCGGCGGCTGAGACGCTGAGCTTGTCAATCAGAAAGGTCGGCCGTTCGGCGGTTCGAATCCTCAGTGCCGCGTAATGGAGTGAGCTCCCGTGACTTGTCCCAGCTTCTGCCAACCGAGCAGTTCGAAAGCACATTACAAAATGCAAGTAGAGAAATAGGAGCCACCTTTGGTGGGAAGGGAACAGCGTTCTTTGCGCCTTCGACGTTGAGTCCTGCCGGCCACCTGACCACGGAGACGTCTTCGGACAGCGCTGGCTCTTCGGCTTTGAAAGGGAGATGGGCACCGCCTCCTAGAGTCGGGAACGCCTGGCACAGATATGCGAGGGGAACCTTTAGCTTTACGATAGTTATTGCATATCTTAATTTAAACTTGATTTGGAAATGAAGGAAGCCCTAATGAATGCCTCACGCCACACTTTTAATTCTTGGCAAGGGTTTTCTGGGTTTGTTGGGGTTTAATTGTGTTTCGTGAGTGGAGAAGGAGGCTGGGAGAGAGAAAATAAACTCAAAACCCGATTGATTGTTAAAAAGAGCTTTGGATTTTTCACGGGCCCGCAAAGACGGGAGAGAGAAGTACTTTTTAAAGTTCTCTGCCTGGGCCTCCGGGACGCAGCTCCAACCTTCTGCTCCATTCTTCCCTCAAATTATAGGTCAACTTTTCCATCAGGTGGGGATAACGTCCTCTCCTCCCCCCTCTCCCTCACCCCCAGGGCCTCCCCCTCCCTCCCTGCCTCCCTTTAAGGACTCTTTTACTTAGTTAATGGGCTGCTTTCTCATCCTGCAGAGGGGAACTCAAAGAAGGGAGCTTTTGAATGAAGTTTTCTTTCTTTCTTTTTTTCCCCTATTGAAGCTGGAGTGGAGTTGGGAGTTTGCAGCTGTGCCATGCCGCTGAACCAGCTGAAGTGCGTTAAAACATTTCTCTCTCTCTGTCTCTCTCTTTTTTTTTTGGCAAAGCCATTCTTTTCTTCTCCTGGGGGTCTGGAAAGGGAGCGCCAAGTGGAAGATTGGCATGAGGCTGTGTGTGTGTGAGAGAGAGAGAGAGAGGCAGAGAGAGAGAGAGAGGCAAAGAGAAAGAGGCAGAGAGAGAGAGAAAGAGGCAGAGAGAGAGAGTGAGTGAGAGAGAGAGAGAGAGGCAGAGAGAGAGAGAGAGAGGCAAAGAGAAAGAGGCAGAGAGAGAGAGTGAGTGAGAGAGAGAGAGAGAAAGAGGCAGAGAGAGAGAGAGAAAGAGGCAGAGAGAGAGAGAGTGAGAAAGAGAGAGAGAGAGAGAGAGAGAAAGAGGCAGAGAGAGAGAGAGAGAGAAAGAGGCAGAGAGAGAGAGAGAGGCAAAGAGAAAGAGGCAGAGAGAGAGAGTGAGTGAGAGAGAGAAAGAGGCAGAGAGAGAGAGTGAGTGAGAGAGAGAAAGAGGCAGAGAGAGAGAGAGAAAGAGGCAGAGAGAGAGAGAGTGAGAAAGAGAGAGAGAGAGAGAGAGAGAAAGAGGCAGAGAGAGAGAGAGAGAGAAAGAGGCAGAGAGAGAGAGAGAGGCAAAGAGAAAGAGGCAGAGAGAGAGAGAAAGAGGCAGAGAGAGAGAGGCAGAGAGAGAGAGAAAGAGGCAGAGAGAGAGAGTGAGTGAGAGAGAGAGAGAGGCAAAGAGAAAGAGGCAGAGAGAGAGAGAAAGAGGCAGAGAGAGAGAGGCAGAGAGAGAGAGAAAGAGGCAGAGAGAGAGAGTGAGTGAGAGAGAGAGAGAGAGGCAGAGAGAGAGAGAGAGAGGCAAAGAGAAAGAGGCAGAGAGAGAGAGTGAGTGAGAGAGAGAGAGAGAAAGAGGCAGAGAGAGAGAGTGAGTGAGAGAGAGAGAGAGAAAGAGGCAGAGAGAGAGAGAGAGGCAAAGAGAAAGAGGCAGAGAGAGAGAGAAAGAGGCAGAGAGAGAGAGGCAGAGAGAGAGAGAAAGAGGCAGAGAGAGAGAGTGAGTGAGAGAGAGAGAGAGAGGCAGAGAGAGAGAGAGAGAGGCAAAGAGAAAGAGGCAGAGAGAGAGAGTGAGTGAGAGAGAGAGAGAGAAAGAGGCAGAGAGAGAGAGAGAAAGAGGCAGAGAGAGAGAGAGTGAGAAAGAGAGAGAGAGAGAGAGAGAGAAAGAGGCAGAGAGAGAGAGAGAGAGAAAGAGGCAGAGAGAGAGAGAGAAAGAGGCAGAGAGAGAGAGAGAGGCAGAGAGAGAGAGAGAAAGAGGCAGAGAGAGAGAGAGAAAGAGGCAGAGAGAGAGAGAGAAAGAGGCAGAGAGAGAGAGAGAGAGAGACAGAACACAGCCAAAGATGCAAATGCATGCAAACAGCGGCATTAAGCAAGAGGTCTCTATCCAACTTCGCCCCCCACCCACCCACTCATACCCCCCCCTCAGCTCACTTTGTAAAGGAAGTGAAGGTGAAGCTGTGTGTGTGTGTGTGTGTGTGTGTGTGTGTGTGTGTGTGTGTGTCTTGCAGGCTGAGATCCGTGTGCGAAGGACGGGCTTACAATATATCGTGCATGTCGGAATCTGGGTTTAAATACCATGTACGTGTGTGTGTGTGTGAAATCCAGCAGGTTCTGACCGGTTCTGGAGAACCGGTAGTGGAAATATTGAGTAGTTCAGAGAACCAGTGGTGGAAATATTGAGTAGTTCTTAGAACCAGTAGTGGAAATTTTGAGTAGTTCTTAGAACCAGTAGTGGAAATTTTGATTAGTTCAGAGAACCGGTAGTGGAAATTTTGAGTAGTTCAGAGAACCGGTAGTGGAAATTTTGAGTAGTTTGGAGAACCGGTAGTGGAAATTTTGAGTAGTTCTTAGAACCAGTAGTGGAAATTTTGAGTAGTTCTTAGAACCAGTAGTGGAAATTTTGAGTAGTTCTTAGAACCGGTAGTGGAAATTTTGAGTAGTTCAGAGAACCGGTAGTGGAAATTTTGAGTAGTTCAGAGAACCGGTAGTGGAAATTTTGAGTAGTTTGGAGAACCAGTAGTGGAAATTTTGAGTAGTTTGGAGAACCCGTAGTGGAAATTTTGAGTAGTTTGGAGAACTGGTAGTGGAAACGTTGAGTAGTTCGGAGATCCAGTAGTGGAAATTTTGAGTAGTTCAGAGAACCGGTAGTGGAAATTTTGAGTAGTTTGGAGAACCGGTAGTGGAAACTTTGAGTAGTTCGGAGAACCGGTAGTGAAACGTTGAGTAGTTCAGAGAACCGGTAGCGGAAATACAGTATTGAGTAATTCGGAGAACCAGTAGTGGAAATTTTGAGTAGTTCGGAGAACTGGTAACAGAAATTTTGAGTAGTTCAGAAAACCGGCAAATGCCACCTCTGGTTGGCCCCAGAGTGGAGTGGGAACAGAGATTTTGCAGTATCCTTCCCCTGCCATGCCCACCAAGCCATGCCCACAGAACCGGTAGTAAAACAAATTGAATTTCACCACTGCCGTGTACGCGACGGGCTCGGATGGAGTGGGGGGAGTAGGGAAAGAGGCCTTGGGAGAAGGAGGGGACCTGTATGGTCTCCCTGACATCTAAAGGCACCAGATGCGTCGATATTTATTTATTTGGTATCCCACTTTTATTATTTATTTATTTTTATAAATAACTCAAGGTTAAGTCGAGGGGGTGAACAAATCGAGCATTCTTTCCTCTGCCTATTTTCCGCACCACCAAAACAACAACCCTGTGAGGTGGGTTGGACTGAGAGAGAGGGACTGGCCCAACGACGCCCAGCTGGCTTTCTTACCCAAGGTGGGACTAGAACTCACAATCACCTGGTGATTGTCCCAAAGTCACCCAGCTGGCTTTCTTACCCAAGACAGGACTAGAACTCACAATCACCTGGTGATTGTCCCAAAGTCACCCAGCTGGATTTCTTACTAAGGCAAGACTAGAACTCACAGGCTCCTAGTGATTGTCCCAAAGTCATCCATCTGGCTTTCTTACCCAAGTCAGGACTAGAACTCACAATCACCTGGTGATTGGCCCAGAGACATCCAGCTGGCTTTCTTACTAAGGCAAGACTAGAACTCACAGGCTCCTAGTGATTGTCCCAAAGTCACCCAGCTGGCTTTCTTACCCAAGACAGCACTAGAACTCACAATCACCTGGTGATTGTCCCAAAGTCACCCAGCTGGCTTTCTTACTAATGCAAGACTAGAACTCACAGGCTCCTAGTGATTGTCCCAAAGTCACCCAGCTGGCTTTCTTACCCAAGTCAGAACTAGAACTCACAATCACCTGGTGATTGTCCCAAAGTCACCCAGCTGGCTTTCTTACTAAGGCAAGACTAGAACTCACAGGCTCCTAGTGATTGTCCCAAAGTCACCCAGCTGGCTTTCTTACCCAAGACAGGACTAGAACTCACAATCACCTGGTGATTGGCCCAGAGACATCCAGCCGGCTTTCGTGCCTAAGGTGCAACTAGAACTCACAGTCTCCTGGTTTGTTTGTTTGTTTTTTTAGCTTCACCATATGACCAAATGGCTAAATCTCTTCTGGGCTGGGTGCTGAGCGGCGCCGTGGATGTCTGTGCCCAAACCTTTTCCTGATGGTCTCCCTTGGCTGTGGAGGGGAGCGGCGGGGGGAGGACATTCTGGGAACCCAGACGGTGGGGGGGTCCTTCCCCCTGCCTGGACCCTGTGCTGACTGCCTCTTTTCCACCTTGTTGCCCCCCTCCTAGCCCTGAGTTGCAACGAGAACGATGGCAGCCCCCTGGACCGAGACCAGCATTACCCCAGCAACCAAAAGACCAAACGCATGCGAACGTCCTTCAAACACCACCAGCTCCGGACAATGAAATCCTATTTTGCAATTAACCACAACCCGGATGCCAAGGACTTGAAGCAGCTTGCGCAAAAAACGGGTCTAACCAAGAGGGTGCTCCAGGTAAGTGACGGTTAATAATTTTTCAGGGACTCCAACGGAGCTGTTTTGAGCCAGGCGTCCTTAAGAAGCACGAAATGGAGTCTTGGTCCCGGACAAACCCCCTTTTTTAATGACACAGCTGTGAATTCCTTTCATTTACAGTCAGCCAGACTTAGTAAAATAGTCTTTCCAAGGAGTGTTTATCCACATGGACCTTATCTCGCTTGGAGAGCTGCCAGATAACTAAGTTTCCAACCGCAGGGCAAGGCAACACTTGGCACAGCGCTTCTTATGGTCACAAACAGAACTTTCCACTCTTGAACCGACCGAAGGAACAAATTGTTTCCTGCAAAAGCCCCCTCCCCATTCGCTCCTCTTTTGTTTCCTATGAGAGGGGCCAATCACCTCCAAGGTGTGGCTTTACTCCCAAGTCGACCCTGCTTTCTTAGTTGTTCTTGACTTCTGGTAGCTCAGTGTGGCATGTGCACACTGGGAAGAGGCTCCAGCTGTTCTTCTACCTCGCTGCTGTCTAGCTACTTTTCTGCCTCTGATGCAGAGACCTCGTCTGAGCTTCTCTCAGCCCCCAGGACTGGCCCCTGTTCCTCTCCAACCTCCTCACTGTCAGACTCTGCTGGCCGCTGATGGGCCACAACAGGAGCAGTGGTCTTTGGCGAGCTTCAACCCCGAAGGGTGAAGATGGGTGAATTTCAACTCCCGGAATTCCACGCTTGGCTAGAGAATTCTGGGAGTTGAAGTCTCAGAGATAAAAGTCCCAACCAAAGTTGGCTTTCGGGAGGATGGACAGGGGGGAATATGATGGAAAGATTGGCCTTCCGTTCTCTCTGTCTCACCTGGGGAGAAACAGCCATTGCCTTCACGGATGGAGCCCTTGATGCGATGAGCAATGGGTTCTCCTACCTGAGGACTTTAGCTTGGTCACCTTTCTTCTGTTGTGCTCTTGAAGGCTGCGCATTGCAAAATAGTTTCCTTGTTGTTGACGTTAACAGCATAGCAGCATTGGAAGAGATCTTGGAGATCTTCTAGCCCAGGGATCACCAACCTTTCGGATCTCAGGGACCACTCAATTCATAATTTTAAATCCCGTGGACCACTAATATGAATTTTTTTAAAAAAAGATAAATAGTATTTAGTGCAAATGATTTTTCGGCAGACCACCAATATTTTCTCGCGGACCATCAGTGGTCCACAAACCACTAGTTGGTGAGCACTGTTCTAGTCTGCTCCACTCCTGCTGTCAGGCTTCCTAAAAATGCCCTATTTGATTCATGAGTCTCGAGCCAAGTTTCAAGCCATTTATTAGGAGCACCATTTGGCAAGGCCTTTTTTGCAGTCAGATCTGAGCTTTCTTTTACCCCTGTTCCTCCCCTCCCCTCAGTCTGTGTCAAAAATCACCTTCCCCAATGAGGTGCACCCCTCCCAAGCCTGCTGCAGTCATCTGAGATCCGATTCTAGCCGAAGGCATGCGTGGGATGCGCTTCTCCCCTCTTTCCTCACCACGACAACTTTAGGAGTTGACACCTGCTCAGACAGGAAACCCTATCCTAACCTTCAGTGCTGGGATTCAAATAATGTAACAACCGGTTCTCTGCCCTAATGACCCACTGGGTAGGTGGGGCTCGGTGGTCATGTGACTGTGTGGGCGTGGCCAGCTCAACGTCGCTCACGTCAATGGGCGCTTCTTCGCCTTAGCTGTGACAAGGTCATAAGGGTTAACCAGAGAGGCAGTTTCTGTAAGCAGGGCAACAAAGATGAGGCTAGAAGCAACACCAGAACATTTCCTTCCTACCTTCCTTACAGGATTAGCCCTGGAAAGTGGGGAAAAAGAACAAAAGGAGATTTCTTCCAACAACCGGTTCTCCGAACTGCTTAGAAAGTTAACAACCGGTTATCCCGAATAGGTGCGAACCGGCTGAATCCCACCACATTTTCTTCTTCTGGTGAAGATCAAAAAGCTTTGGCCTCTAGCTAACATCGGAGGGTCTGTGTATCTACGTTACATATATTTTTCAGAACCAAGATTAAACTGGTCACATCAGCCTGTTGCACTGAGTTCTGGTTCATTAAACCGCGATTTGCTGAATGGCCTTCCGTGGCTGAATTCACACGATTGATGATTCAAGCATGGTTTCTAGGTTTCTATGGTTTATAAGTCACTTCTCGGCCTTTTGGCTAAGATCAAGCATAGTTTATAAGTTGTTTCATCGGGGCTTTGCAAGATACCCCGAACCTAGCGTGGTTTATAAATCAGGATTTAGTGTTACGTGAATGCCGGTAGATGTGGCTCGCTGGGCAAGCTACGGGTAAACCAACTTCTGCGGAATGTGAACAGGGCCATAAAATGATCAGCTGGCTTGACTGTTTGGTTACTGCCTCATACTTCCTCACGGCCGATTCGCTCCCACAGAGAGGGACTTCTCCGGGTGCCGTCCACTAGACTTTGTCAGCGGGCGACGCCCAGGGGAAGGGCTCTCTCTGTGGCGGGCCCAGCCCTCTGGAACGACCTTCCCCCCGATATTAGAACGACCACAGACCTCCGCTCCTTTCGTCTTAAATTAAAAACTCACTTTTTCTGTCTGGCCGGCCTGGGATAGTCTCCCTGTCTTGGGGTTTTTATTGGGTAGCTTTTAGCATAGTTAGTTTTATGGGAATTTTAGCACAGGTTAAGTTTAATTTGGTTTTAGAACTGTTTGTATATATTTTTATTGTTTTATTCTACCTGTGCACCGCCCCGAGTCCCCGTGGGGAGAGGGGGCGGTATAGAAATAATAAATTATTATTATTATTATTATTATTATTATTATTATTATTATTATTATTATTATTATTATTATTATTATTATTATTATTATTATTATTATTATTATTATTATTATTACTGTTCTTTGAAAAGAAGCACGGAAGAAACTTTGTAGATTTGTAGAATTGTTCCAAGTTGGTTCCAGATAACAGGACAAAAAAAAATAACAACAACCCCAATGGGTTTAAATTTAATTTTGATCGGGCATCACAAAGAACTTTTTCAGCAGTGAAAAAGCAGCTCAGCAGTGCAGCAAACAACCTGGAGAAGAATATTGTTGAAGACGTTACAATAAGACCACTTTCTGAGATCCCATGGCTGCTTTTGTCTGGTTTTTGGGGTGTCTGGGGAAGGTTGCCTGTGGTTTTCCGGGTGCGCTTCAAGGTGCTAGTAACCACCTTTAAAGCGCTCCATGGCATGGGACCTGGTTATTTGCAGGACCGCCTCCTACCACATACCTCCCTTCGACCTGTTTGCTCCCACAGAGAGGGCCTCCTCAGGGTACCGTCGGCCGGGCAATGCCGGCTGGCGACTCCCAGGGGGAGAGCCTTCTCTGTGGCAGCCCCCGGCCTCTGGAACGACCTACCCCCCGTCCTACGTACAACCACGAACCTGCTCCTCTTCCGCCGGGCATTAAAAAAAACATCTATTTCATGCGGCCGGCCTGGCGTAGTTTTTAAATTTGGCTTTTAAATAGGGGTTTTTATTGTGATTTTAGTACAGGCGTTTAGTTTAATTTATTTTTTATTTTTAAGATGTTTTATGGTATTTGTTGTTTGTTGTTATTTTTCCTGCCCCATACATCCCTCCGACCGATCCGCTCCCATAGAGAGGGCCTTCTCCGGATGCCGTCGGCCGGGCAATGCCGGTTGGCGACACCCAGGGGAAGGGCCTTCTCTGTGGTGGGCCCAACCCTCTGGAACGACCTGCCCCCTGAACTCCGTACCACAACAGACCTCCGCCTTTTCCGCCGGCGTCTTAAAACGCATTTATTCCAACAAGCTGGCCTAGCATAACCACCCGATATGGACTTTTTATTAACTATAAATTTTAATCAGAGGATTTTAAAATGTTTTTAGCACGGGGGCAACTTAAGTTTAATAAGGTTTTAATAATGGTATGTTTTGATTTTTAATTTTAATTTTCCTGTGTGCCGCCCTGGGTCCTTTTGTAGGAGAAGGGCAGGGTATAAATTTAATAAAATAAATAAAATAAATAAATAATCAGTGCCCGTTCACCGGAGATAGGACGGTTGGAGTACCCCCCAGCGTATTCTCAAAAACGAAGTATGCCTGTTTTGCTCAGGAACACATATTTATGTATTTTTTTTGCAATGTTTTGGCTAGCAGCCACGTCAGGGAGGGTGAACCTTTTCGTCACCGAGCGCCAAAAAGGGAGCGCATGCGCGCACTTCGCCACGGCCGCAACCTGGAAGAGGAGCGGCCCAGGGTATCTGTGCGCACCAAGAAAGAAACTTCTGGTTCCTGGTGTGAACATGCACGCCAGTCAGCTACCGTGTTCCCCCCAAAATAAGACAGGGTTTTATTTTTTTGACCCCCGAAATAAGTGCTTGGCCTTCTTTTCGGGGAGGTCTAATTATTTTTGAGGTGCAGGAGGTGGTGAGCGTGGTCACCTCAGGGCTGCTGCTGTGTTGCAATATTTTCAGGGAGGGCTTATTTTCAAGGGAGGGCTTATTTTCAAGGGAGGGCTTATTTTAGCGCATGCACGATTGGACTTATTATCCGGGGGAGGTCTTATATTTGGGGGAAACAGAGTAGTTACTTGCATGCATGAGCATGGGACAGTCAGTTGGCTGGCACGCATGTGCAGGCTGGAAAGAGCTGGTCTTCCAGTATCTGGCACTCCTGTGCGCATGTCGGCCAGCTGATCATCACGCACGCATGTAAGCCAGAAGAGGAATGGGCAACGCCACGTGTGCCATGCGACATAGCTCTGTGTGCCACTTTGGGCATGCGTGCCCGTAGGTCCACCATCACGGAACGACGTTGAAGGAAATGATGAAGTCGTCCAGGAACACGGGACCACTGGACATTAAATCCGCAAAGGATATATTCTCTTGAATTCTGAAATGTTTGGTTGATCATCTGACCAACGACAGTGAATCCTGGAAAGAGGAGAACTTCAGAACATTAACGGTGCTGGAGAAATGGGGACGTTATTGCCCATGTCTTCTGCAAGTGGTAATTTGGGAGAAAAGTCTACAAAATACCATAGTTGCCACCTTCACCAACAAGTCCCTCAAAGACAAAGATGGCCAAACCCATTCTGAATTTTCCGCCCGCTTTAATCTACACGCGGTTAAAGAAATCCCAGCACAAATTGGATGCGTAATGCTTAACTTCTTCTTGGCGCTGTACAAATGAAGTTGTTTCCTCGGGGTGTGCCTCAATTAATCCATTGGCAGGAGAAACCGTAAACCTCAAGAGGGTTTTTTGGGGGGTGGGTGGGGGCAGAGCAACCCACTTGAGATTGAGAAAGGGTCTGAGCAGCAGGGGGTTGGACTAGAAGACCTCCAAGGTCCCTTCCAACTCTGTTATTCTGTTGTTATTCCGAGATCTTCTTCAAAGGAAGGTCATCCCCTCCTTGCAATCTACAGTTCGATGAATCGTCTTTGTACGCTAACGAGTTGTAGGCTGGCTTCCCATCATATGTCAACCAGAGAAAGTGGCTTAAACTTCACTCAATGTGTGCGTGTTTGTGGCAGTAGAGACCTTTGGTGGAAGTGCCCACAGCTTCCACTGTTATGCCTGTCTGTCTGTCTGTCTGTATGTATGTATGTACCCTGCTTCCCCAAAAATAAGCCCTCCCCAAAATATTGCAATACAGCAGCAGCCATGAGGTGACCATGCTCGCTTCTTCCTGCACCTCCTAAATAATAAGACCTCCCCGAAAATAAGGCCAAGCACTTATTTTGGGGGTCAAAAGAAAATAAGACCCTGTCTTATATTTGAGGAAACACGGTATGCATGTAGGTATGTCTTATTTGTAGTTTTCCTTTGACATCATATTTTGTTGATGGGGTCAATATCCTTTTTACAAAATGCTAACAGTAATAATACCATTAAATACACATAATCCTAATCTCCCGACTTCAACAATACCGTCCTCTCTTTATGGTTCTTTCTCACTTTTTTCAGACATTCGTTTAAACATCGATAACATTTCTTCATACAATATTTTTGTGGTCCTTCGCTGAATCTTTAACATTTTATTCTTTTAAAAATGTAACAGGTTTTACTCGCTTCCATCATAATTCCAATATCTCAAAATATTTTAAAAGACTCACAAGGCCAATGATTAACCAAATTCAATCAGTCCCAGGATTATAACTCGAAATTAGTGGAAACTAATCAAGGAGAGAAGCAACTTAGAAGGGAGGAGAAATTTCCTGACAGTTAGAACAATTAAACAGTGGAACTCCTTGCCTCCAGAAGTTGTGAATGCCCCAACACTGCAAGTCTTTAAGAAGATGTTGGATAGCCATTTGTCTGAAACAGTATAGGGTTTCCTGAATAGGCAGGGGGTTGGACTAGAAGACCTCCAAGGTCACTTCCAATTCTGCTATTGTATTATAAAATCCCCCAAATGTCCTCTTTTGTAATCCTGGAATCTGGGATCTTCCAAGAATCTGGATTGTGGCCGATCTTGGCTTTCTCTGTAAGGTGCATTGCTGAAGGAGGTGGCACTGGTCATCGATCAGGTGGATTTAGAAAGCCATGTTTCTTGGATCAGGTTTCCCCGCACTCGGTCGGTCAGTCCCTAGTCAGCTTA